>JBBBDQ010000344.1:5982500-6167500 GCA_037127315.1 Ascarosepion bandense
AGGTTGCCGTAACGCGTAAGTGAAAAAATTAAAAAGTAATTATTGGATTTTGTTGTATTTTTCAAACGGGATTCATGCTCGGACAATTTGGCCTATAAACGGCAATGATGTATGTACAATTGGAAGAACGGTGCGGGAGTTTCGGGAGCATGTAATGTGAGGTTGTGAAGCAATAGAAGTAGATGCAATGCCCCTACAACGTCGGAGGTGATAGCACCTTGTAGAAAACGTGAAATTGTTATGGCATATGATGAGGTAGAAGTTACAAAATAAAGACCCGATTTTCGTCGGAATACAACTGAGAAGAGTTTGTAAATTCTAAGAGTTTTGGAGAATTTTGCCGTACCCTCTCAATCGATTCGAAACGTTTCTGCGTATATTAAAGATTCATGTCATTATCAACAAGTGATCCAGTTTTAGTTGAAATCGGACCAATGGCTTTGGAGGAGTAGGGTTCGTTAGAATGGAGACACACAAAAACACACAAACAGACATATCCAATTATATATATATATATATATATATATATATATATATATATATATATATATATGTGTATGTATATCTCTGTGTGTGTATGTGTGTATGTGTGTGATCATGTAATTTACGGATATGTCAAATTTTTTTACACAGAAATAAATAAAAGCAGTAAGCAGAAAGATAAATACCGATATCTAAGGAATTAAAATAGCATTTTTATAATTGTTTCAGTCCAAGCAACCAGTACTACCACTGGTGCACAGAGGGTTACAATGAGAGGAGAAGGAGGCGTAGAAAGGGTACAGGAAATGTCAAAAATAGGATAAGAGAAAGCTGGAAATCAAGTAGATAAAGTTAAACACTTAAACGTTTTGAGATTGTAGCTAACAGGGAAGCAATAAACTGAAGAGAGTTCTACTGACAGGAAGTGCCAGAAAAGAAACTGTTAGAGTAGAAGTGTTAGTTACATTTTCTTATTTTGACATTAAAAATGTAGGACCTATTTGCAAATCTAGTATCATGAGTAAATTCATGTGGGCGACGCTCTCGGGAATGAAGCTCGTCAGAGCAGAAGTAGAAGTAGAACAGAGGGAAGCCACATCCCGTAGGTGAGAAAATCACTGAAGTCGAGCTGTGAAATCGGTATCGATTACAGAGCAGAACCTTCTTTGGATTTTGTCGAGAACCTGAGAGGAATAGCAGATGCACCCGACCAGATATGACACAATATTCAATACACAGACGAATGGTAGATTTATAAATGTGCAGGATGGATTTAATCGAGAAAAAACTTCCTAGTACGGTACAATGACCTAACCTTCTGAGCAGTAGATGTAGCTATTGATTCAATATAGTCATTCCTCTTGAGATCGCCTAAGAGATGCCGAGGAGGTGCAGTGTAATTGCTTTCTGGGAGACTAGCGTGATCCATAATTATGGAAAATATGTTTTAAGACAGCATCACATTCCAAGAGCATCGATACAAGTAGAAGTTTTACTGATTCCTATTGGATTTCCCGTAAACATTTGACAGATTTTTAATACGCACGTTAATTACAATATCATTTTAATAATAAAACAAACACAGAGATATAAAAAAAACTCAAAAGAGCACAAGATACAGGGGGAGTCGAAGAAATGATAAAAGGTGGATAGGAATCAAAGAGATAGAAGATGGAAATTGACGTTACATTTAAACTTTTGGAGATTGTAGCTATTAAGGAAGCAAGCATATGGAAGGATGTTCCACTAACGGAAAGTGCAAGAAAAGAAACACTTAGAGAAGAAGAGGTGATTACCATTTCGGCGGTAAAAGGGTGGGACCTTGATGCCAAACTAGTAGCAACGTCTACACAATCAATAAAAGCGAAGAATATTAAAACTGATACATACAAAAACACTCAAGTCATAAGATACACACATTATGTCCACAAACATTCAGAACAATATATTTCCATCTGTGTTGAATGTTAGTGTAGATTTTTTTCACAACTTCTTGATGGAGTTTAAATTACGAGTAACTAATTTGAAGTACAAATTCCAAGTATAATGTTTTCAGTGCGATCTATGACAAAGGTTATCTCAATTTTCTTGACAGGCTCCAAAGAAGAATCAGTAATGTGATAGGTACCGACTTGGCTGCAGCCACTTTCTCACCGACGGGATGTGGTTTCCCTCTGTTCTATAAATGTTTTCATGGCTTCTGCTTCAACGAACTTAAGTCACTGGTGCCCCTTGCAACAGGCGTTTATTCATGCAACCAGATTGGCAACTGGGTCCCATCCCTTCACAGTTAGATCAAACAAATACAGACAACAATTCTACAATAGCTTCTTTTTCTCGCACTCTCCGCCTGTGAAACTCGCTTCCATATTCTTGCTTTCCTGACAGCTACAACCTCCAGGAATTTAAATGAAATGTCAACACCCATCTCTTAGCCACTTAACTCCAGTTCTTTCTACACCACCCTGTATATCTTTTCCTTTCTATCCACTTTTGCAATTGTCATCATACCTGTATTCCCATCTTAACAGTTTCGTCTTTCTCTTTAATCTTCCCCTATCTGATTTCTTTACTCTTGTGTAGCCCCTGCACATTAGTGGCGTTACCGCCTTGCTCGGGGAGATACGATTAAAAAAAAACAAAAAAAACAAAAACAAAAAACAATTGATCTATTCAATTTGTGGCGTTTGTTCACGTATGTATTCAGTATTTGTTGATAAACCATTGTTTACAGTTATTTTAATATACGCGTGCTTGTAAAGTAATGTCTTATTTGGAAAAGTTGAATTAAAGATGAGAGCCGAACAATATTTTGTATTTTTTCATCATTTACATCATTTACTTGATTTAGTAAAAATGAATGTGCAATGGTGTGTGTAAATATTGTCCTAATTTTTGTGATTAAGTGCTTTCAACTATATTCATTGTCTTTATGAAGACCAAGAAAACATGTGAATGTCATTCTTTTTGTCTTTTAACATGTTGTCGTACTTGTTTTTGTGAAGATCAGGAATGAATATAGACGCTTCAGATTTTATTAACTTGTTCCGTGCAATCGTATATAGTCATGGTTTTAAAGTCAGCTTTTAAATTCATTCATGAAAGCAACATCAGTTACATGGCTGTATGTGTCGGGCATTGTGTTCATTGAATTTTTTTTATTGATTATGTAGGAATCTATTTAGTTTAGGATTCCTTTTTTATGGCAAGTCCTCCAAATTTTGAATACTTTTTCGTGTAGATGATTTAATCTAATTGCGTTGTGTGCGTAGCCGAATGATAAGACTGTTCGCATTTTCACCGTGAAGCTCGTGTTCGATCGAATCATTTTCAGGTGACTTTTTGATGTTTTCCGTCTGAAAGAGGTGATATGAGCTTGCGGAATCTTTGGAAAATGACCCACGCCTTATGAGTGAAATTGGGTAGACGGGGAAATTCAAAGCACAAAGTCACAGGTAATCTTGCCCGAGGGTTTTTGCGTCCTGGTTTGTTCAACCTCTTCTTCAGGCCAGATAACGCGTTCTCTCTGAGAAACTTTAAGCTTCCTTAGCATAATTGCACTGTAAATGTGTGTTTGACCTGGCGTCTGCAAGGAGGATGAGCTAGCTGCGATAGTAGACAGGCATCCTCAGATACGAGTGGCCAGCCATACACATGCAAATCATTGCAAAACTATTTTTTAGCTTGCACTATATAGTCCACTTCTATGTTTTCAATGGAAACATTTACACAAGTTGGTCCGATCTTTATAATCACTAAAGTCACCTAAAACAAGTTACATCCAAAACTTAAAACTGTACGGGGATTTGCTACTTATCCAACGCAGTTTTTTTCCAGTAAAATATTCCCGAAAACTATCCTGCGTCCTATAAATCGAAAGTCGGTGACAGGAATTAACTTCTTTTCTTATTATTACATTCTAAATAGTTACCAAAAATTTGTTATTTCTCGGTCTGTGAGGAACTCGTCATGATTAGTTATGTTTTCATGTCAAAATATGCTATTCAGTGGGTAAAACTGACGCCAGCAGGAAGGGATATGAGATACAAAGAAAACTGGTTTCCGATTTCTATTATCAAAATTTTTTTTTTTGGCAGGGGTCATTTAAGGCAACGGGGAGTCTTAGAAACAGTGAAATACAGCAATTGACGTCAAATATATTTAATCTATTTTCATGTTCGTATAGAATCCTTGATGAAATAAAAACAAAAGTTTAAAATTCTTTAGAAAAAACCCGAAATCTAGTCTCGCACATATTCCAAAGCAAAAACAAAACCCTCTCTATATCTTCTTTAAACACCGTTGCATCAATCTCCATAACTGGATGCAAAAATGACCATCTTTTGACTGGCAAACAAAAAAAATGAGCAAAGTTAAAAATCAATTTCCTTAATTTTTACTGTAAGCTGTAGGTATATGTCACTACTTTCGGCATTAGTATCTGTAGTCATTTAATGCGAGTTGTCTTATTCAGGTGGACACGCTATATATATATATATATATATATATATATATATATATGTTTGAAAACATTGTATGATTAGAAATAAAGCCTGCAAAATTTATGAGCCATCGTATAAGATTAACATTATTTCAGATTAAGATACTCATGCAGATTTCTCATGCTAAATGATCAAACAGAATACATGATATATGGCGTCTACAAATTAAATTTTCAGTAAAATTTATTAAGTTTCACAATGGGAAGTGTGAGCTTGGAAAAAAGAACGGAAATTATTCAGGTGTCACAAAGAATGAGCGAACATGAAATCGTTAAGGAGCTTCGAACATCAACGTCGCAAAAGACGTATGGTTATGTTAAGATCATTTTGCATAGGAAAAAAGTAGACCTTCGAAATTAGACAAAATGACGAAAGAAATCTATTGAAAAACTTAACCCAAAATGAGTAAGGTAATGAATGATAGAAACGTTGCTACTAAAGAGATAATTCATACAGTAAAAAGAATGCTACGTAAAATTTACAAATCGCAACAAGAAGGCCGTAATTAACCAAAACACATCGAATGACAAAAACATTAAACAAATGATCATCTACTTTATGATAATGAAAAAAGACAAAGTAGTATATAGTAACGAAAGTTTTAAAAAAAAGTGTTGTATAAAAAAACTTGTAGAAGAACAGAACAAGAGAGTAAAAATTCGGTAGTGCGGGTAAAGATTATGGTTTAGAGTTTATCAAATGGAAAATTGATAAAAGTCGATGAGCAAAAAAATATAGTTTATAATAAGATATTTAAAATAGAAAGTGTAATGTAAGGATAGAGTGTGTTGAG
Organism: Ascarosepion bandense; assembly: GCA_037127315.1. Lineage (NCBI taxonomy): Eukaryota > Metazoa > Mollusca > Cephalopoda > Sepiida > Sepiidae > Ascarosepion > Ascarosepion bandense. The sequence continues at coordinate 5,987,778 of JBBBDQ010000344.1, forward strand.
ATTAGAGGAAAAACCTAAGCGTTTGCTCAACCCAACAACTACGGGGTTAATAAGCAGAGAAGGGAAAGAGACGGGAGGTAACAAAAAAAAAAAAAAGAAAACACTGTCTCGTAAACCACAGCAACATAAAGAACTCGCATACGTCAGAGGCACTTGCCTGACGACGCTATGACACTGTCAACTCTCTGCCTTCTGGTGGAGGGCGCTCTCTGCTTCCGAGCAGAGAGCACAGACCCAGTCGTGGTTCCGCCGAAGGGTAGAACCACGACTCGGTAAAAATAGACAGACATTTTTTGGCCCGGCTATATGGCCGGGAATACCACTATAAAATGACCATGTGTCACATCCGGCCTTGCGTGGGAAGGCTAGTAAATACAGCAACATAAAAAACTGAAATGCCAACGAGACCGACTTCACAAGACACCGTGTCGTTTTACCAACTTTTATTGACATGAAGCATCTTACAAAACCCTGATCTTGACCAGTTGCAGAGAGGCAAGTATCTAGACATGCTAAACTGTTCAGCTGGTATTGGGAAAAACCCGAATATAACTGAGTAAGATGGAAACTTGGTAACGCATACGTCATTTTACTAAAGAGCAACGGTGAATGCCGTAAACGGAACATGTGAGTAACGAAGTAATTTTAAGGCAAATAAGAACAAACAGGATACTTCTTCTTAAGGTAAGTAAAAGATATTTGGAATTTCTGGAAAACTTTTTAATGAAAGAAGACTCGAAAAACTTGGCACACAAAGGATAAAAGACAAGAAAAGTAAAGGAAATAAGAGACTAACCTACCTCGGAAGATTGTGTAAATGGATGGCAGAAATAGGAGTAATAGTGAGGAGACAAACGTTGTTGAGAGTTACGAAGATTAGAATTTGTTGGAAATATTCTGGAGGTAAATAGCGCATAGGTATGCAAAAATAACATTTGATTATAACGTTTTATTTTCATTTAATGTCAAGTTCCTTTTAGTCGGTGTGTAGTTGATTTAACTGCAATATAAATTTATCATAGTGTTCGACAAAACAATTTATAGTAGAATTATCAACAATACATTTTATAGTTAGATTATATATATTTTTAACATGAGAATCAATACAACACTAAAAAAGTATAAAAATACATCTTATAGCAAACTTACTAGCAATGCATTTTTTAAAAACATTATCAATGATGCATTTTATTCATGTACAAAATTTGTTTCTAACAACATACGTTTACTCTGAAAGTATGAAATAATGTACAAAACATCTGTACTTAAAGGTATAAAATTGCGATATTTATCTTTCGATTTGAAATAACCCCCAGAGGCTTACATGGCGCTAAATAAAATCAAGTACAATCAACCATTGTATGTATTTCATGTAGATCTTTTGTTTTTTATGTGAAGGCAATTAGATTTATGTGAAAGTATACTCTGATGAGATTTTACGTAATTTTGATTAAACTAAAAATGAATTTAATTTTATTTTTAGATCGGAATTATTATATCTACGGCTGAAATTCATCTCCTGTGTATTTGTCGGTATGTGTACATGTGTACTAGGGAGCGAGAAGTAAATAAGAACGGTTCTCCGATACTATCTGAATAAATAATTATATATATATATTACGAGTAAAGTTTGATCAGTTTCAACGAAATGGGAAGTATGGAATTTTATAGATAAAAATCACCTTGACATGTATCGCTGAAATCACAAAAGAAAAAATTCCCAAACCACAAAACACTCACCAGTGCATTAGGTTACGTTATGTTTTCCTTAACGTATACATATATATATATAGTAATGGCAATCAATTGATCAAAAAATGAAATTCAGATATTGCAAGCATCGATTTGTAGAATCAACCGATGGATGCATCTATTCAACAATATCAGGTTATTTACATTCTTTTTTATTTTACATTATATATATATATATATATATATATATATATATATATATATATATATATATGTGTGTGTGTGTGTGTTTATATAAATGGTGAATAACCTTTCTTCAACCTTTTTATTATTTTGTTATACTTAATGGGAAGTTCTTGGCTGCAAACAGAGTGATCCTTCTAATTCATTCCGAACATTCGACAAGACCCTCGGGCACCTTTCTTTATTCAATATTCTGAGGTATGCGTGAAGCTGTCCATTTTAATTAATGTATCTTTCTATTCTCTATAAAGCTAGCCAGAATCCCAACGTCTACTCTTGTGGTTAAGTTTGGTCAAGGACACTAACGAAGAGAGACAACAATCAATTTAACCGATTCGATCCATCCGTTTACCAGCAGCAACAACAGGAGTAATACCGATAATGCTAATGTTGTAGATGATGATGATGATGATGATGATAATAGTACAAATAACATTTCTAAAAGTGATCTCTGTTTATGCGTGTGAAGCCGACAGTCAGTCATGTAATTGAAAATAAATTGAGACAACAAATGACGTAAAAGGAATCAAGAAAATGGCTGAGAAATGACCAAGACAAAAAGAGAGAAAAAAGTAAAGAATAAAATATTTTTTAATTCTTTCGATATTGGAATCCAGTTTTTTCCCCAAGTAGTTTAGAAAGCGAAATACGTATTTACCTAAAGAACTGACAATTATGTTTTCTATGTCCTTTCAAGGTGTGGGGTCTACACAATTTCATGACCTTTGTGGCTGTTTGAAATTTTTCTTGCTATCTCCACTATCCCTTGACCCGGCGTAATTTCATAATTTTACCCGTGTATTAGAGGTGACAATAGAAGACTACAGCTGTTGACTTATGACCTTGTTAAGAAATCTTGATGCGTAAATAAATGCTATTTTCATTGTTTATGCAAAAAGAAAAGCACTTTGAATTTAATTTTTTTTACATTGTTCGAACTATTGTCCCCATTTTTGTTCTTATATTCACGTAGTTTCGGTTGTTGTACGATCCGGGCTTCTTCAGGCGATATCCATTGGAGTTTAAAACCGAACTTTTTATTTCATCCACCGAGTATTGTTTTAGTTTCACGTGTCATTCCTTTTCTTGATATCTCAGTTTCAACTATCCCCCTTTCCAAGTTTTTGTTCTAATCTACTGTGGAAAAATATTGAACTCACAACTCTCTCGGCCAAATCACTAGATTACTTCAACCAACGCTTTTATCCACTGTGTATAAAAGAGATGTCTGAAGTAATCCAGTGACTGAAATTCCATTGTATACCACCTGTAGAAGGCTGGAACGTACAACAGTCGAAACTTGTGAATATGATAATAAAAATGAGGACAATATTCCGAATAGTGTTAATTGTTACAATACACCTATCCCAGAAATACAGACAGATTTTAAACTCTTGTTTTTTTAGGGTGGGTAGGAGGTGAGTTATAATGAAGGCCAAATGATTGAACATATCAGTATCTTAAAAAAGTTTGAAAACTTTTCTTCACATAGGTATGTAAATTACTTTTTTCTTTTTTAATGGTTGAGGTATTTTTCTCTTTCGTATTTTTTCTCTTTCTTTGTAGTTCTTTATTATTTATATATATTTTTGCGATATTTACTAAACCTTGTTCCGGCAACCATTTACTGAACTTTGTTAGGCAGATTATACACTCCTTTCTTCTGACCTTTAATATGTCTTGTGAGTCTCAAATTTTATAAGCCCTCTTTCCATATTGCCTATCGTAGAAGCTTCAGTTTTCTCTCTAAAATTTAAAAAAGTTTTTCCTATAATTTATTATGATAAAATGTTAACATTGCTGAAGGTTGCAAATTTTTTTCTTTGCTTTTGGGAAGAAAGACGTAGAACACGTGAAAAAGCAAAACACGATTGTTTAGTTCATTGGCTTAAATATACACTATAATATTGTTAAAAAGACTTCTAACTATTGCTGCTATCTTTCTGTTTTGTTGTAAGTTTATAAGTAGCGGCTGACACATTGTTAAAAAAAAAACTAAAGAAAAAAAACTGACGAGCTTGACTCCTATAACATTTCTGCAGGCCATCGTATCACACATTTTCAGCATCACAGTGTAGTATACGACAACTCATATAAAACGACAGAAGTCTCTTTTCTTTCCCTTTTCTATTTCATTCAAAATTTCAATTGTGTGATATTGATCAAAGAAGTAATGTTCTTCTCTTCTTACCGACCTGTGGCTAATTTTCATCAAAGTAAATAGCCTTAGAGCTGCTTTTGACAGTCAATTATTTTCTTTAAAATCATTTTCAATAACAGTTCCTTGTCGAACGAAATTACAAGCACAAGGAATTGGTTCTCCGAGATGTAAGTAGTCTGAAAATGTCATTGTGTTCTTAGAAAAAATGTTTGCAAAACAAATGATCAAATTATGGTTCGATTTAAATGATTTTAACCCACAGTACGAAGTGAGTAATAGGACTTCAATTTTTATATTTTTCTCCTAGAAATTAATTTCGTACGAATATGAGCTACACTGAAACGATAGATATCCGATTCAAGTTACGAATGCTAAAAATATAATGGACGGAACATATGGGAAAAGAAAAAGTTGTTAGTAAAGCAAGAAAAGTAATATGATATCTGATAATTAAATTCCGAAGAAAACGAGAAAATACCCATGCACATCTTTTAATTTACACTTTATGAGATACATACCAAGCATTCGGTGTCAAGTAGTAGAGTAAGTTCCACATGTTCATGTTATAAAGCTGGCAAAATGGGTAAAAAAAATCTATTACAGTGGATGAACATCAAGAAGCATATGAATATTGTTAAACGTACTTTACAAAATTTTAAAAAATGGGCTGATATGGATTATGCTATGAAAGAATCGAGTGATTCAATTGACACAGGCTGTTAAAAGAAGTGCTAGAAAATATGCACGAGGAATAAGATAGTAGACTACCGAAATCCGAAAGAACAGTTGCCGATATTTATCGAATGAATTGAAAGCGTTTAAATCTTTTCGTAGGAATAGATCCACACAAAAGCCTAACATAAAATTCTTTATTTTGACGATGCTGCAGAGCATGATGCGTTATCATAAAGAATCGGCCATCTAGTGAATCCAGATAAAGATAAAATAAAATAAAATGAAAGTAAGGTATTATCCCTTTCTTTTAAAACATTTCTTTCTATCTTTCATTCTCTTTCATTCTCTCTCTCTCTCTCTATCTATCTATCTATCTATCTATCTATATATCTATCTATCTAAACATATCTTTTTATTCTTTTCTCTCAACTAAGGAAAAGACAAACTTCAAATAAATATATAAATAAAAATGAAAACGAGGGAGAAGAAAAACTGAACTTGACCAAAAAACGACGGAGGTTTACTGAACCAGAGTCTAGACATTTGTGAATAATATTTACAAAATCTCAGAGATTCTTCACGCATAAAATTCGCTATATAAAGAAAAAATATATGAAAAGAAAAGACCGCCGGAAAATAAAATAATTTTGTCCAATCAAAAATTAACACTGACTTTTTGATGATAACCGAAACAAAGGTTCACTCTAGTAGTCTAGGGTTCTAGTCAAAAGCATATAAACAGACAAAAAGGGACCACGAAAGGAACCGGAACAAGAGAATTGACCGCCGGAGAAGCGTGCCATACATGAAGAAGTTTAAGATGACATCTACTAATGATATTTTCTGTTCTTCTTATGACCCAGGAAATCATTCCTAAGATGACTACTACTACTACTAAAAGTTCTGATTAAAAAATATGGAATACCGAACTGAAATGAACTTTCTATCAACTGATACCAAGATCGGATTTATAACGAACTTTTGTTACCCGAACATCAAAATCTCACTCCAGTCCAAGTTAATATATATTATTTATTTGATACCCTCGTGTCAGTTCTTTTTAATTTTTAAACTTTTGTTAACACGAAGAATATACTGGCAAATATTCGCAGTCATTCAACTTGTTCAATAGATTTATACCCAGGATTATTTTCTCATTCTGAGAATAAAAAAATGCCTTATAAAGATTGGATGACATTCAGAAAAAAATACAACAGTTTCCTAGAAAGTTTGAATAAGCGTAACCATTGCGGTAGATTTGTTTTCTTCGAAGAATTACATAACATTTTCTATAATTACGGTTTTACATACAATGCTGTCGTTTTTAACTGCAACCCTAGATCTTAAAACAAAATCTATGAAGAAAGGGAAAATCTTCAAGCTAGAAAGCAGCACAATTTCTGTTATTAAAGACAACTAGTAAAAACACAATTTTAGTTATATTCTCCTCTTCATTTTTCGTTATTCTCTCTTTCTTCTCTTATCGACTTTCCACTTCTACGATTTCTAATGTCTCGGTTGAAGTAAAAGCAACATAAAAGTAGCTAAATGCTTAAGGCAGGCGTGTCCTTGTACTTTGATAGTTTTTAATGAAGGACGTAGATGGATATAGAAGATGTGCTTAGGGCAGTGGGAGCAGACATAATTATTAAAAATCAAAAAATATCCGGAGATAACTGAACGTGTTTTCTTTCATTTACAGTGTGTGCCACGTACTTGAGAGCTCACATTTGGCGGACCGTAAATGGAAAACGATTTGGCAAACGCCAGATACCAAGATTTTCATTCCTCTTTCTAACATATCAAGAGGATGATCATGACAGATTCGAGACTGCCACAAGAAATAGAAAGGCACGTCACGCTCATGGATCTAACTTCCAAGTGCAGCTACTCGAATATAGATAACTTCCTGAAAATATTCAGATACATCGGATTAGATATGAGGAACAACCTGGGTGCCATCATTTTTCCTTTATTTTATGATCATTTTGAAATTTACTAGTCATTCATCGACTTATTTTAATGTTATCACTAAAATTAATTTGACCCTATTACTGTTCATTTGTAGAAATGTACTGAGCCAACTTTTTCAGGATATTTAGAATGATCGTAACTAATATGAACATTCTACTATTATTAAAATGTCATCAGTAAATCGTAGAAATTTCGAATAATCTCCGTTCGTGTATACATCCATTCCATTTCTGTTAATTGTTTCTAATGATTTCTTAATTTGATGTAGTGGATAATTAGTTCCGATGTTTTTCAGTTTGATGTTATGTGGTCAAATAATTCCAATTATTTTGCCTGGAAATTTATATAATCCTTGCTAATAACATTCACCGAATGAGTTCAAAGATCAAATTTCGTAGTCCTGAAAGAAAGTGGGTTTGTATATTCTATTCTTTTTTTAGCTTGTCTAGAGCGGAGTAATCAATACTACAATTAATACCCATGCAAGTGGCTGCTTTTCATCTGTTTGAATTGTCAGGTTGTATGTAATTTTAAGGACGGTTTATGTTCGAGAGTAGTGTGACTAGGCAATCATTGCCAAGGTCTTTATCTATATGAAGTATCATTAATTTTTCAAAATTGAAATTGTGAATTAACTCTTTTTCTTTATGAATTTTGTAAACAGCGGTTCTTATCCTCTCTAAAATTTATCTGAACGTTTCAAAATCTTATTTACTACGCTAATTGCCAGTATTATTACGCATTTTACATTGTGAAATGCAAAATCTATTCTGATGGATGCTACATAGCTTCTATTGGCTGGAGTGAGTACTTTTACTTTTTATTTTCGAATTATATAGCTTCGCGTAATGCACTTTCATTGTATTTAAATATTATCTTTAAAAATGGAAAAAATCAGTTTCTGTAATTGAATTTAAGTATTTACTTCCTATTCATATGGGATGCTGAACAAGAACGTTTGCGAGGTCATGAATAAGCTTTAAAAAAGCACGTTACTTCAGAACCAACTATGAAGTCAGTATTTTGCCTGTATTGTATGTAACCGGAGTTTAAAGACTGATGACAATTTAATTTACCTAATGGAATCCAAATTCCACCTCATTATTGACACTTGGTGGTATTGAGCTCAGTGCAAACGCGTGTGCGCACGCTCGCACACACACACACACACACACACACACACACACACACACACACACACACATATATATATATATATATATATATATACAGGTAATTATGTACAAATATAATTTATTAAGGACTGTTTCTGTTGATTTTACGAATTTGGTTGTTTTGTGATATGATTCATCATCACTTAGCTGTGTCTCTACCCTCAAGCAGAAGGCTGCCTCATTGTATCTCTGTCCAAGGACACATATGCTTCTAATAAAAATTATACTGAGAGGGGCCCGGAATTGGCGAAGTGTCCTAAGGCTGAACCACCCCATTGCACTAGACGGGTGTATCTATCTACAGGTTTCAATGAACTCTTATGACTGGGAATATCGCTGTCGACTCGTGACCAGAAACAGATAGAAAAACAATGTATAGCTATATAAGATCATACACAATCATACTTAAGATAAGTTCATGTTAGGGATCCCGCTATCATGAACTTATCCTCGACCACTAAGAACTTACAGTCCTGTAAGTCCTTCGTGGTTGAGCGATCAGAGACACATCAGATCAGCTGACGGTTACTCTAAGGATGACGCAGTTTCGAATCCTGCCAGAGGACGCCTTTTTTCCTAACAAGGCTTCTCGTTTATTCAGGCCGGTAGAAATAAAAATATATATATACTGTTTAATTATCAAAAACTGTGTATCTACTCAAATATATGTATCCATTTAACATAATGTATAAACAAAACATTAATATGTGTGTGTGTGAGTGTGTGTGTGTGTGTGTGTGTGTGTGTGTCTGTGTATGTAATCTGTGATAAAATTTTGTCGCGGTTTCACCAAATTCGGTGTTTTCAGGCAGTAAGCGTGAATCTCACCTCCATTCTGCTACACTCATATACATCAACCGGCTGTTAAGAGAGAAAAAGAGGGAAAAATTCTACCCTCGCTTCTACATGAGAACGCTTATAGCGTGTTTTTCCGCCGTCATGACCTGCGATCTCTTATTTATTAACATATTCTCATCGGGATATCACGTTAGCGCCAACCTATCCTTATTTTTTTACACACACACACACACACACACACACACACACACACACACACACACACACACACACACACATATATATATATATATATATGGGCAGCAATCTTTCATTTAAACATGTTTCGTTAAAAACGACCGACAAGAAAGATTTTTTCCAGTATTCTTACATGTTTCTTTTTTGCTGGAGATAAAGAATGTAAAAATATTTCATATTTTTCGACTTTCCAAGTGCCTCTTCAAATGACATTTTTAATGATGTTATTTTTCCAGTGTTGTTATGTCCTCATGTTTGAGAGTAATGTAATTTTTGTCTGTATTTAGTGTCATTTATTTTTTGAAAATGAAAGTTCTTTAAAGATGTCACGTGAAGCGCGCGTCAGGCATCGTGTGTGTGTCTGTTTATTTTTGAAAAAAAAAACTTTCAAAACTTCATTTCCACTGTTAATTTGTGTAAGTTTGATAGGTGAAAATTGTTTGATATATAGTACCTCTATTATAGCGATGTGCCTTTGATATTGTGATATAAATAGTATTTTTGTATTTTCAACCAACATTTTTCTTAAGGGTTTTTGTAAGTTATGGGTTAAATGAATATATTTTATTACACTATTATTTCTAGTGAGGTGGCATGTAAGGCGTCTACGCAGGGAAGTGGTAGTATGGCCAATATAGGTAATTGATTTATGACAATAGACACAATCTTTTACAGCTCATTGAAATTCATACACTATATTAGTCATCGCTAGTTTAGATTTGATAGGAATATTATTATTAGAAACAAAGCTTGAGATTTGTTTCATATTTTTTCTTTATTTTATAACACACACATATTGTGTATGTGTACTTGTGTCTGTACGTATGCATGCACATGACAAATATGTATTTACATAGGAGTATATGACTATGTGTATTTATGCATAGATATTTAGAGAAGTGTAATTGTGTCAGTTATGTAAGTTATTCTCTATGTATTAATACAGATAGCGAATCATGTTCCCTTTTTGGTTTTACAACTGTGCATTATAATTTTACTAATATCTCGAAACAAAATCCAGGTATGTCTTGTGACCTTCAATTTTAGAAGCACCTCCACTTATTAAGGAATTCTGTTAATATATGTATCGATATTTTATTTTTCACCGCATTGATAGACATGTCGCGACTAGTCTAGGTCAAGATCATGTCTATAAAATCATTCACATTTCCTAAGAATTAGAGCTCACCAAATGTTTTTTATTTTTTATTTCATAACTAAACTATATGGAAACTTATATCAAAGATCATAGAGATGTTACTAATTAAAACATTTCCGTTAAGATCTGACATTGTGTAAAATGTCATATTTTGAGAGTACAGACGTTGTTGGAATATTGGTAATAAGTCGAACAAATGTTACGGTACACTATTTACAGATTTTAGTGGTTCGGCAAAAATAGACAGAAATTAATCCTAGTGGTTTCAGGATAAACTTCCTAACCTTCGATCAATGGAAGACTCTCAACGCGCCAATCTAATTCTGATAGAACAGCAGTCGGTACAGAAATATTTTCAGTCATTGCTATGTTGCTCGTTTCTGACTTATTAAGATTAAAGTATATGAAAAGTTTGCTAGAAATGTCTCGTTCAGACCAAATAACCAAACATTAAACATTTTTGTCTATATTTCTGAGATTTTTATAATGTAATTGTTTACAGTATTTACATTGTTCGCACTGTTGTCCTCAACTTTGTTGTTATATTCACGACGGTCTGGAACTTTTTAGGTGATAAAAGAATTACGAAGAAAAAATAAGGGGTTCAATTCAAAATTTCAATCACCTGAAACATGTTGGAGCGTAAAACAGCCGAAATATCGTGAATATAGCAATAAAGATGAGGACAACATTCGGAACAATGTAAATGATCAGACATTTTTTTAAAAATAAAAATGACAGAAAACTGAGAAGGTCCAATTCTAAATAACCATTTTATTTTCTCTCAAACTTAGAAAAGCACAAATGGTTTTAGTTAAACAAAAATTGCATGTTTTATTCTCCCATGGAAAAATAGTTTTCTGTGAGATTAGCACTTTTTCTACATGTTGTAAAACGTTAGGGCAAATATATCTGGATAAGATTAAATATGACGAAGGACTAAATATAAAGGAATGTGAAATCACTTTAATAGAATCGACTTTTTAAATCTTGTGTTTTGTTTTGAATACTCTTGCTACAGTTTATGATAACATATTACTGAGATTGGTAAATATGATTTTCGCTATTTCTCTTCACGTTTGCGACACAATTTCTGCTTTTCTGTAGCGTTGAATAGCAGTTTTATTGCTGGGAAACTTCTCGTGTGCCGCTTTCAAAGACCTTTGATTTTCCTCTGAAAAAAAGAATTTGATAAGTGGATACAACCACACCGATGGGGAGAAAATTGACGCCGTCATCAAGGAGCATATTGAATATTCTCAATGTAATTTGACGCAAGTGAGTGTTGAAAATATTTAAAGAATTAAAATGCGAACAAAACTTTAGAGACCTCCTTTGTTCTGTAAAATTTGATTGGACTTCTGAAAGGAAATCAATTACTGTATGCATGTTTTTATTTGTAGATGTCATAAGTACGAACCGCTGCGTATTCGGACATATTTTTCATGTGGTGCAGTGAATATCAGCTTTGAACGAGAAATCGGGGAGCCGAGTTCGAATTTCAGTTGAATTCGTTGCATTCACTTATGCGCAAATGCCCTTGGGAAAGGTATTAATCCGTCTCTTCTCTCTTCAGCAATTGGTTAAATAGCGGGACAGCTTATGTTTTATAGCCTTGGTTGGCAACCAGTCTATCGCAGAAAGTAATGGCAATCTACTGCGGGAAGATTTTCTGACCATCAGTCATGTTTCGAAATAGACATGATCGCCGAAGCGTGTATCAGGTATGGAACTTAACTAGCTGAATGTGTAAATGGTCTGTTTCCATACAAAAAATGTTTGACGTACATTAACGGAAGAGTTAACGTTATTGTTGGTTTATAAAATGTTCTATAAACATTTTTCCCAGGAAAATAAATCTCAAGCTCATTGTAATACTTCTTTATAACATTAATATAGGTATCCTTTCTAACCTATTTGAAAATAGTTTGAAAAGACAACTTGATGATATCATTATTCTCCTTTCTAATTGTATGTACCACTCATTTTTCATTGTTGCTGTTGAGAGTCTTATTTTTATTACTTAGTAACAAATATTTTTTGTGATTCTGTAGCGCAAGTCTGCTTGGTTTGATGAAGGGTTGTTTTTATGGCATATTTCATTCGCTTGAAGCCATTTCTAATACGTGTTTCAAGAAAATGATTGCATATGGATGACAGTTTAGACATTTCAGCATAAGGTGTATGCCATGCATGACATCTATATGAGAGTGTAGATCTGCTGAGAATATTTAAGAACATAATCGGATTTAATCTTTTGGTTTTGTACCATTTTACATCATTTGACTAAAGTATTCCAACATATGCTATACTATTTTTTTCATAGCTGACCCATAAACCGAAGTATTTGAAGTTTAGAATTTATTAAATATACATCCTGAATTTATATCTATGATTCGCGGTATGTACCATGTCTCATTTTAATTCTCAATTATGTTTTGGAATGGACTTAACCTAACTCTAACTACTAGGCACGGTTGGTAAAGAATTTTCATTTTCTGTTCCAGATTATTCTAATCCCAACTCTTAATACATATGCAATTAGTATAGCCCCCTTATCAACAGCACATTTCCCTCTGTAGCAAAAAGCAGTAACACTGTTTATTATCAGTAGATTTATGTGGATCGCCGTAGAAATATTTAATCCATTTTCGCCTATTTCTTTAAATGTTTAGGCACTTTATTTAGTCTAAGAAATGACTGACTAGATTGGAACTCATTTTTATTTATCGTACTCCTGGTGCGGTTTTAAAAAGATTCGGTTTTGAGGTGTTCAGACTTTTAAAAATTTGTGAATTGACGCAGTCTCCCTATAAAATCAAGGCATTCAGTAGTGGCAAGTCATTTTATTGAGTTTATATATCACATATGGTATCATTGCCCCACTTACCAGAACAAAAGCTAAACTGAGTTGTTAGAAGTTGACATTCATAAAATGGCGAGAGCTTAGTAAAACAATAATTTGTACGTTCTCTATAATAAATTCTGTTTGTGATACCTTTGTAAGTGTGAGCATCTTCAGGACGACCTTTTTGTTTCCAAAGTCCATTTATATGTGACAGGCCCCATTCATTTGATGCTATGCTGTGCATTGGATTCCAAACTTCTCTCATAAAACTCAAGACGTTTAATTTGGTATTTCAGGACAGAGTAACCTATTTCCCAAACTTCATATTGCAATTTGCTATTTTAATTCTTTTTATTACTTTCTCGATTTTCTCGTCACTACGTTTGTTGTTATGTAATACTATGGACACCTGCGTAGAAAAAGATTATATGATTTTTTCTTGATGCTAATATTTCTCTTTGATAGAGAGCAAATGACTACTTCTAGACGAGTAAAAGAAGCCCTGAAAAACATTTACATATATGGTGAAAAATGGCTGTCGATCATTTGTTTTATATTGTGCTACCTCGTGAGCATGAAACAGACACTTACCCAGTTTTTGGTGCAAATTGAGAAAACTCATAATCAAAATTCAATGTGAGGCAACTACTGCCCAGTCAATGGAAAACATGGAAAATGTCGCCTTGAATGTTTACAGTTATTAGCGTTTGGGGACAAACTTTTAGTGTTTGAGTATATTCTTTACTCTATCCAATCTTTTTAGCCATTTAAGATTAGTGTGTCTAGGACTGAATTGGGACTAGAAGAGTTTCTCTGAGACGGAGACATTTCATAAGTAATTGGTAGTAAGAGTCGTGCTAATATAGTTTATAGTTGTGAAGCCCCATTTGAACCCAGGTAATCTTGAGGAAAGAGCATGTAATAATAATAATAATATAATAATAATAGTCGATGCTTGATAACAGTATTTCAGTTTGTATCAAAATTACGTATTTTTTAAATTCCAAAACTAGAAGAGTTCAAACGAAAAAATACATTTCTAATTTAGCAGATTTTACATATTTATAAGCAAATATGTCACATTTTGATTCCAGATGACTTCAAAGACCTTTCTGTTTATTATTCAGATTTCTACATCGCATTCTAATACTTATTTTCTTCCCAATAGCCGGCATTGTTCGTGCAAATTCACCCAATAATAACAGCATAGGTAGGCTTAAACGCACCCACAAAACGACAACACACTAGCTAGTGTATAACTACAAAAGTACTCACGGGTCTGTCTATCTAAAATTTGCTACTGTTTCTTACTGATTTCTCGTTTGTCTTTGTTTTGTTTATTGATAAGATGTTAAGCTGTTTGATATTTGCCGAATCTTTCGATTTTCCTACATCGCTCTTCCTTTTATCAGTTACCTTACAAGTACAGCAAACAGAAGCCTACAGGGCAAATTTAGATTCGTATGAAGCAACTTACAAAAAATTCGATACAATTCTTTAGTCACCTGCCTACACGCACATGGAAATATACACATTCCGAGCTTAAAACAACAGAGGATCACAGACATTATTCCGTTCAACTACTTCATAAATTAATTAGTGTCATAAGTTTAAAAGTTTCAGGATGTATTTGTATAATATTATATGCGTTTTTCATCTTATATTCAGTTGGATAATTTTATCCAACTTTAGGTATATATATATATATATATATATATATATATATATATATATATATATATATATGATATCCTACTATTAATTACAAATACCGATGAAATCCTACAACTTCAAAAACAGTTTCAAAATAACTCTGTCTTAAAATTTACTTATGAACTTAGCAGTGACAACACTGATGACAATACATTCACTATATCACCGTATAAAAAAACCACTAACAAAAATCTCTCCACACTCAATTATATTAGTGAATGTCCCCACTATTATAAAATAGCCATTATAAAAAGTCTACTACATCGTGCAAAAACCAATTCGTCTACAAAACAGTTCTTCCACAGCAAAATAAAAAACATAAAACAGACACTCATCAATAATAATTTCCCAGTTACATAGTTGATGAACAAATACGCCATTTTCTTAAAAAACTTAACACGGAAAAAATACACATGGTACTAGCCCAACCAATCCCAAACATATCACTTTCTTATATCGTAGCCAAATGCACTCCAACTACAAATTAGACGAAAATATCCTAATAAACACTAATATTTCTTTGACAGACCCTAACAAAAAATTAAGTTTATCAAATATTACGCTAAATCCATAGCATCCAACTCAATTGTCCGCAACGACTCCTCCCCCACCGCTATCGATTTGCAAAAAAACAATGTAGTTTATAAATTCAAATGCCCCTTTCGAGAATGTATCTCTAACAAACTAAATAACATTGGCCATACTATTAACTCGCTCTCAAGGCGTCTTACACTACACTTAAATGACAATTCAAACATATTCAAACATTTAAAACACCACGGTTATCAACGCACACTTCTAAGTAAAAACTTGTTGAAAATACATGCATACTTAAACAAGAAAATAATAAACGAAAACTCAAAATCCTAGAAGCTATCTACATCAAACAGCTTAAACCTAGCTTAAATAAAATAAATTTCGATATCTCTATTAACATACTCCAATGCCTGTAATCGACGGGATAGGTCATAGTTACTACACTTACTCCCTCTACCCATAGCAGTAGTAGCTCGCAGACCAAACCCTCATGCCACTATACCCTCATGTGACCAAGAACCACCATCTTGTCAACGTCTTCGGCCATCCGCCACGTTGAAAATGGACTTGTCTCTATGTTTAATTATCTTTGTTCAATTCTACTTTATCAATAACTTATATGATCACTGTTTGATAATGGCTTATGTAAGCCGAAAGTTCAGACCGGATAAAAAAATCAACAATTACTGCGATTTCCTGTTTTCTTTTAACGAGAGTACTATCAAGCTTATCAGACTATACGAAAGGATCCTACATAAAATAAACAGACAAAACTTGTCTATATTGTACAACGAAACCTACATTATTGAAAAAATGCTGCTAAAATACACACACAATATACATACATACATACATATATATATATATATATATATATATATATATATATATAATTTTAGTTCAAAGAATTTGTCACTTTAACTGAGCAGATTCGTGCCTACTTCAAAGCTTTGTTATGATGTCTTCACTCATCGGGGCTTTTTTTTGCTGTAAAGCCCCGGTCCTCTTTTCTACTTATTAGGAGCCTGGGGTAATTTTATATTTTCGTAGGGGTCTGTTTCTGTTCTTTTTATTTACAAAAACAAAACAAAAAATCATGCCCGATGATTGATAAAATAATCATAATGGTCTCCTCAAAAAACTTCGAAGTTGGCATGAACCTTCTCAGTTAAAGTGACAGATTCTTTGAACTAAAACTATAAAGGCTCTATCTCCACCGCGATATCGAGCACTTTACGATAAAATACCTTCTTGCTAAAATACCTTTTATCAGTAAAACTACAAAAAAGACAACAATCTTCGTACCAAAAACTATCAAAACTCAATGCTATATATATATATATATATATAGAAATGCTATATATATATATATAAAGCAATTAAACAGGCATGCACTTAAGTACGATAAAAAACAAAAAGAAGTGAAAACAATAAAAGCTATTGACAACATGCAAATTCTACTCCACTTAAGGATCAAACACTACACTAATTAAGCACGCTAAAATGAGGTCAACACAATAAAAAGCAATAAACGTCATTAACTACCTCCAAAAGCAAAAGAATCAATCATATAAGACAACAAATTGCACCAAACCTTATATAAATAAATAAAAATATATATAAAACAACAGCAGTAAAAAAAAAAACATTTAAAAGTGAAGACATTACAATAATGCCTTCAAAAAACTTCAAAGTCAGCATTACTGAAATAACACTTCTCAGCTAAGTGACAAACTTCTCCAAATTAATTCTATTAACGCTCTATCTCTGTCTTGATACCATGCCATTTATGACAAAACCCTACTTGTCTCAAATGCCTTTTCGCGAGTAAACCTACTGAAAATACAGCAATTTTGGGACTAAACATGATTACTATTTAACAGTGTATATATATATATATATATATATATATATATATATGTGTGTGTGTGTGTGTGTGTGTGTGTATGTGTGCGTGTGTGTGTGTGCGTGTGTTTATATAACGATACTTCCACTAAATCTCGAAAAAACTGCATAGTTACTTTTAAACTGAATTTTTAAAAATGAAAAAAATTGTATTTTTATTTTAGCTTTAATTGAAAGCTAAACAATCAAATTTACTATTTCCAGAAAGCAAAATAGTCTGTAGTTTATATCAGACAGAAATTCTACTTATTGGAATATAAACGTTTGAGATTTCTTTCAATTTTTGGAATCTACCGCTGTTTTTGAGCGATCGACACATTTGTAAATAAAATTTTTTTCTCGGTTTTAAAAATGCTGCAAAAATAAAATATACATCTGTGACACATTATTTTTGAAAAATAAGCAAATTCTCTGCTAATCTGATGTAAACAAGTGTTACTTATTTATAGCGTGAAATTTAGAACAAAACTATTTCTTAATCACAGATATGAACTTTTTGACCTATCCGCGCCGTAAATCAAGAACATGTAGACAGGTTCTTGATTAGAGATAAAGTGTATGGCGTTTATAAGTGACAAAATTGTCGGGTGAGGGAGGAAACTCTTACTTTTTAATTTGCACATAGAAATTATTATACAAAAATCTTCAAATTCACAAAAAAAAACATTTAAAAAATATCGAGGCAGAACAATTTTTATTAAAGTTTTCAATTTTCGATAGGCGATGTAATCATCAATTCTTAACTAAGAAATCTAACTGCAACAATGTTTTGAAAATTTTAAAAATATTTTTGAAACATTATAAGTTATTATAAAGACAAAAAATGAAAACAATTCTATTAAAATTTCATTAATAATCGAATTATTTTTCAGACTATAATGTTCTTAATTTTTATTATTTATTCAAGCTATCAAAAGCTTATCAAATTAAATAATATCAGAGTTTTATTGCATCTTTTATTTTAATCTTCGGAGCAGATTTTTGGATACAAAGGCAAAATTTAAAAATTAGATGATTTATATTTCCTAATGGTTTCTGCTTTAACTAATAAAACTATAGACCGCAACACTTGAAAATTCTTTAAAATTTTATGGATTAATATAAAGGTGGGTAACAGGTGGGTAACAGAGCTAAAATATTTTTACTAAGATTTTAAAAAATAATAATTTCAGTGATGATTTCATTTAATTGTGAACGAGTACTGAAAGTCTCGTCAAAATTTGACAATTTTTTGCGAGAATTTCCAAATTAATGTGTTTGTCACCGGAAAAAAGTGGGTGATGTAATTATTACGTTTTCCATTGTCAACAGTCGTAACGTTTTGGTTACCCGCTAACTCAAATCAAAACAAGATTTTCTGCCAAAATTTCGGACATGTTAAAAGGGATTAAAAGTTTTAAAAAATAATTAAAAATTGCTTTGATATTTCCACTTAATATTAATAAAAACATTTTGATTGAAAAAAATCGTTTTTATTAAGTTTGGGATGTTTTTTTATTCATACTATGATGTTTTTTAGCAATTTAGTCAGTCAGTTAAGTGCCATACGTTATACACGCTTGGGTGATCATGTCTCGAAAATATGCACTTTTGTTGAACGTAAGGATTGTTCAGGATTTGGTCAGAAATAACATAAGTATAAAAGCGAAACACTTTCAGGATCAAGAGAAAATGATAATAATGTGAAAAATATTTTGAGAAAAAGTAAAGCAAGAGAATTAATCAGTTAAGATATAGTTGAATAAATTGATGTTGTAAATGTAAACAAAAAGTAAATATACGAAAACAACCAAACTACCACATGTCATAAAACATCACAAAGAAAAACATCTTAATTAGACAAAATAATAATTGAAAATAAAAACATTATTAGTAATTTTTAGTGATACATATGAACAAAGTTTTCGAAGAAGATGTTTGTGACAGATTGAATAATATTTCTTTTTAATTAGTTCACCCCAACCAAACCGGGACTGCCACTAGTGCGCAGGGGGTTACAGTGAAAGAAAAGAGTGAGTACATGAGGTACTGAAGAATGGATAAACGATGAACAGTATTCAAGAAGATAGCTACAATCTCCTAAAATTTAAATATAGAGTTTAATTGCCATCTTCTATTTAAAATTCTGAATTAGTGGAGCTAATAATGTATCTCCACTGAAAATCAGCTTAGGTAGAGATAGGTTGCGATGTTTCGTCTGTAAGAAAGAGGCCGTAGGGTTGGAAAAGTACATCGTGCACAAGGCCGCGTAAATGATTTCGAATTCTGTCGTGTTTGAAAGTGACAATTGGACAACAATACTCCATTTTGATCTGATCGGACATTTGTAATAATAAAACATGGAAGAAGGTAGTTAGCTAATTTTGGCGCGGTACAAGGAACTGGCGGTTTTCTCATAATTTTTAACATTGGATCGTATATACATGTTCCAGCTGAGATACAGGGTGAACTTGAATCCCTATAGACGTTCAATGCATGGAGCCTCATTAACTGGAGACGCTAAGGTATTTATCTGATTCAGGATGAGGCACAAAGTCTTTTTAATAGTGGTCGTGGTAGGGCAGACACATGAATGTGCATAAGGTCCAAGGACAAAAATCTCCCAAATCCCGTGTCTTAGCTCACTGGAGATGTTGCTGTATAGTTACTATCACAGGGATAGGATGCCTTCTCTCGTCTTGATTAAGGAGAGAAGAGTTACTACGCTTTCATCCCGGTCAGATGGCAAACAATAAGTTAATAAGTTAATAATGTCACCCTAAATAAATAAAAATTGCTTGTTCGAAGGCAAGAGAATTTTGGAATTGTAGAGCATTAAACAGAAACTATCAACTAAAGATTATATTCATACAAGAATTTACTTCCTCATATTGTGCACACAGTTCACCATTGTCCACTGTGGTTAAAAAGAAAACAACGGCACCAAATTACTATAATGGCTTCTATGACATAAAATTAATAGAAAACGTATAATCCATCAATACAATTGAAAACCATACTAATAAAAGATCTAAACGGAATATCAAAAGAATCAATCAGTTATGTTTCATTTGTTATATACCCCTGAAAAGATTTGATTGACTGGACAGACGATTTTTCCACAGTAGGTTGCCATTACTTTCTACTGTAGACTGGTTGTCAATCAAGGCTACAGAACCCAATCTGTCTTGCTATTTAACCCATAGCTGGAACGAGAAGAGACGGATTAATACCTATCCTAAAGGTATTTGCACGTAATCGAATGCAAGGAATTCAACTAGAATTTGAACTTAGCTCTCTGATATCTTGTTCCGAGACGATATCTACTGCACCAAACACATATCCGTATTCGAAGTGAATTCCATCCCAAACTGAAAGACTGAGGAAAGTTGAAAACTATCAAGGAGACTATATCAACATAACCTATTTTATATCAGTTATCGTATTTGTCAAATGTTTCTGTTTTATATATTCTATCCTACTTTTAGTTATTGATATATGTAAGAAGAACAAAGGATAAGCAAGGGATTTATTTTAAATATTAATTGATTTTCTACCCAGTTTGTTTACATAATGAAACCTGATAACCACAAAACAAATTGTCAATAAATTTGAATACAGATATTTATTAGAAGCTAATTCACAAATAATATATTTCACAAAGAAATATTTCCCTAACATAGGTCTGTTAATTTCAATTCTATCTAGAAAATATTAACATGTATTATAATAAAACATGCACGTAAACCCACGTACGAGACGTTTTCTTAAAAAAATGATATAACGTAAATCCTGGCATATAATGCAAACCCTTTAAAACTAGCTTCGGAATTAAGTTTTCAGTAGTCGCATTATACGGGAGTAACACAGTATATAATTAGCAGTATTTTATTAGGCAATTAACAGATTGAACTTGTTTAGCTAAAAGAACCGCTTCAATGTTTTTTGCATAAATTCAACAATGTTCTGAAACACTCTTTCGTAATTCGGATCCATGTTATTATGGCATTGAGATTCGTTGATTGCAGAGGCCACTTCAACACAAACCTTACTCTGTTCCCTGGAAAAATCTTCCACAATTTTGTATTTGGTACAGCATAAGCTGTTTTTGTGTATTAGTATTCAAAGTACAGAAGAATATCAGACATATGTAAGATAGATTGAGAAGAGAAAGCTGTCTAGCTATGCTGATGCAAGGCTAAAAAGGTTTTCTCAGATGATTAAACGAGATTAGTTTCATTTTGGAGGTGTTAAAGTTAACAGAAAACTCTTTGTCCCATCTATTTACTGATTGTAGAGCATATTTTTTAGATCAAATGCCTATTTGGCCTTATCGAAATTATCAAATTTACAATTAAGACAGGAGTAAATAATTGTGCCAACGAACTATGGAAAGTCACTCATGAAAATTAAGAATAACTTTTGTCTAAGAATAGAGATATGGACAATTCCTGTATAATGCAAAAAGAAAAAAAGAACTCGAAAAGTGGGCATTAAAGATTTTTCGATGTGTTAAAAACTGAAAGGTAAAAAACTTTGTCCAGAAATGCCATAACATTTCAACTTGTGAAAAAGTCTAGTATGCCAAACATTGTGACATACTTTCGAGTTTTCCAAAGCAACAGACCGAGCCTCATCATTCTTATCTAAAGAATGGAATTCTTAAAGAATGGAATTACAGCTACTAAAAGATGTGTTCACAGTAGTCAACGAAGTATACTATAATTAAAGGGTAGGCCGCGGAACTTAAACAATCTTTTATTAGTATTAAGGACTCTAAAATATTTCAGGAAAATTTTCTCCTTTATATTAAATTACAAAAATATACCTGACCCTTAACACAACGGCAGGATGGGCCATTCTCTTATATTGTTTATGCCAACTTCTGCGCTACCATCGGCATGTCGTGGCAGATATTAATAGTCGGAAAAAAATGATAATGAGTAAGAACATTATCAAAAGAATTGAACTAAAAACACCGAAAATGATCTCTGCACATTACTTGCGTATGTTGAGCTGTGTAGGCGTGATTTTATTTCTTAAGTTGATGAATATTTTCTAGAAATCTTTTTGCTAGCGGAGGATACTGTGAGAAGTTTTTAGTTTTGTATAAAAAGTGCATAATATTATAAAGCCAAATATTAATGATATTTATATTAAAGAAGGCCACATAGATTCGGATTAATGAATGAAAATGATACATTTTCTATTAATCTACTTTATTTACAGTTATATATAAGCTGCACCTAAAGATGTTAGTTATGATATTTGAGCGTTTGAGGGCGAGTTGAACTTTTGATGAGTAATCGAGTTATTAGTTTGTTTGGCAACAGTTTTGCTGTCATCGGAATACTAGATATAGAAAATTAGATATTTATAGGAAATAATTGGGTAAGGATTTCAGCTTGTCGCTGATTAGTTAATTGCATTTTAGGTTTTATTGGTTGAAAAAGCTGAAGGCTGAAATTCAAATATTTTCATTACAAGTAACGTTTCGTATCGAGTCGCTTTTTAGTACAAAAGCATTCATTTATCAATGTATTTTCAGAGGTGCGTTATATATTTTACTGTCTTAGTTTCAAGTATGGCTTTTCGGGTCCCAGATTTCAAACGTTAATTTTAAAAGGAAGTCCTCTTTCTCTACTTGGAAAATGAACGCAAATTTTTTATCCTTCAACCCACCTAAAAAATATAATGAAATCATGAAATATCTAGTTCTCAATCCAGCAAAACTTGTCAGCTCTGAATGTGTAATCTGCAGGCCTAGTTCCAATTCAGACCGAAATAGTTTTCATTCACTTTCACTTGTGACGTTTCTCTTTCCTTGGATTTGAGTTAAAAATAATAGGTTAGACTGGACTCTCTCGCCAAGTAAGGATAATTTTTATTAAATACAGTGACGAAAGAAACAGGAAACCACTATTATAGTTCGTAAGAAATCTTAGTATTTCCAAGATATTGAATGCGGGTATGCAGGGAGCCATGACCACATAGCCATGAATGAACATGGCTCTTTAAAAACAGTCTAATCGATATTCCTAAGAGAATTTTACAATGTTCAGTGTGAATATTTGCTTGAAAGGAAAGCAAAGAACGATTTAAAATAATATTAAAAAGACAGTTCTTGTTTAAATTTCCAAGTGAATTTTCAATGAAAACTTTATATACAAGTAAGAATAATTTATCGAATTTTAGCAGTTTTCCAAAAATGCAATAATTTATTTCTTATTTCCGGCCCTTTCTATCAAAATACTTTTGTCAAGATATTCACAGCAAATATAGTAACTGAATTATACACTGGTCCTCGTAGGAACATTGTCTTATTTTAAATTCTGGATTTAAACATTATTTCCATTATATGTGTGATTTTTGTATCTTAGCATAACTCTTAAGGTTTTCGTACAAGGACATTCTGTAAGTTATAATTTATTTAAGGTAGAGCCAAATTATTTAAAAACTTAAAGAAGCATTGTGAGTTGGTTGGACAGTGTGTGTATATATATATATATATATATATATATATGTATAAATGAGACGTATTTTAGTTCATCTCAGTCACGATTGCATCGTTGATCAAGCAAATAGTAACTTAAATAAAATAAATAAATAAAAATTTTTCTGAGACACTCACTCGAAACATTCAATACTGCTCAATTTCGTAAGTAAAAATAAAATAAATTTCTAAAGAAGTGATCAATTTTTATTTACTAGTCTTACATATTTAATTATCTAACGTTATTTTTAGTGAATACACATATTTAAGTGGACAATTCGTTTATTTTTTTTAATAGTATATTTATTTATTTTCGTCTACCGGCCTGAATATTTGATTCATCTTATTAAAAAATATGAGCTCTCCGGCAGAATTCGGATTATAAGTCATTATTCAAATCTGATTCGCAGTTTCGAATCCTGTTAGAGAGCGCATATATTTTTCTTTACGATTTCGTGGTAAACGAAAATAAACATGTTTAATAAATAAACAGAGCGTCTACTCAAGTATGGGTATCCACTAGATAACGCTTAACTAATAAATTTGTTGGATGAATAAATAAGACTTCATGACTTCTTTCTGTTAGGATATAAAACTGAGCAGATCTGCTCATGGATTTATATCTATATATATATTTTTATTATTTATTATTTTTTCTTTATCTTTTCTTTCTTAAATTTATTATTATTATTATTATTATTATTATTATTATTATTATTATTATTTTAATTTTTTGTCATATATTTTATATTTATTATTATTTTTATTTTTAGGATATTTATTTATTTTATTTTTTATTTTTATTATATTATTCTATTTTATTTTAATTTACTTTTTATTTTAATTTAATAATATTAATTTTAATTAAAATTTATTCAGATTTGATATTATTCTTATTTTATTTTAATTTTAAATATAATTTTAAATTTAAATTTAAATTTATTTTACTTTTTTCTGATTTATTATATTAGGTCGAATGAATTTATATCTTCGTTCTATGTTTTTTTAAAAAAAATCTTAATTTTACGTTTTATAAATAACTTTTCTGTTTGTGTATGTGATTTCATTATTTTGTTTTTTAATTGTCAAAATATTTAACTTGTAACAATGTAACAGATGTCTATATCTGTCTGCAATTCACTTCCGGACAAAATTTAAAATTTCTTTCTCTAAGACTTTTCCATCGGCTCTTTCTTCTCTATATTTTCTCACTTATTTTCCTCTTCACTTTCTATTTCTTCTGTACCTTTCCCTTTCCGCTTTCTTTTCTTTTTCTTGATTTCTCATCCTTAATGAAACGTTCATTAGCATCATTATTAACGACCTGATAAGACATTGTTCTTTCAATGTCGAAACAAAATGTCCAATTGTGTAGTAGCTTGTAGTTTGCACATGTTTTAAAGTAATAGTTAATAATAATGATATATAACAAAAAATAATGGAACATTTAAAGAAAGTCGAACAGATTAAAAGCTTTTCCAACGGAGTTTAATTTGTACTAAATAGAGGGAATTTGATATCTGTTAAAAAGCGATTGGTTAGCATTGACAAAGATGTGATATCCAGTTGTGGGGAAGTACGTCAGGCTCCTATCAGCTTTGATTGGTCAAAGGGTAAAATGGATTTGATGCTAAGAACCGAAACCACGTATGATTCACTTTAAAAAACATCCCTGATAAATTCCTTTAATGTATCTCCAAAGATCATTTTAGGAAATCTAATATCGATGAATGCATGTATAAAAATAAAAGCATACAAATATACACGAAATGAACAATTTCTCTCTTTTTCATTTACAGATAATATGCAGTTTAAGTATTCAAAAGGTAAGGTCATTTGCGTAATTTTCATTTAAAGAGGAAAGGTTTATAGACACATTTACACGACGTATGTGCAGGTATAGACAACTTCGAATTAAGAGGTACCAGGTTCTATGGCATATTACTTATCTCAACTAGTCTTGTTAGGATGATTTTCAATAGCTCTCCGGAAATAGGCGAGAGATTACTCATATGATTTTAAATGAAGCGTGCCATTTTTATTGCTTCTTGGCTTGTTATGATCAATGACGCATGAGTATAAACACATCCATGGAACACACGCACACAGATACACACACACACACACACACACACACACACACACACACATATATATATATATATATAGAGAGAGAGAGAGAGAGAGAGACAGAGTGACAAATACACACACACATAGAGAGAGAGAGAGTCTTCGTAGCGAAATAAAAGCATACTATAATTATGGTTTTCCCAATATGGTTTTGCAGAAAGCCACATTTTTTAAAATTAAAAACACTGGAAGAATTGGGTGTTTACTCCATATTTATCCACTAAATATAACCTACATAATAACGATAATATATATATATATATATATATATATATATATATATATATATTAAAAACAGAAATAGGGTTTGTTCCAACAAGTGAAATTGGTATAGAAGACTATATATATATATATATATATGTGTGTGTGTGTGTGTGTGTGTGTGTGTCGTTCGATTGGAACTTTTCACCATTTCATATTTTTCATTTCTCGTATAAGGTTGTTTGTCTTAAATTTTGTCGACTACACAGTATACTAGCGTCCGTTAGGCACCATCAGTGCCAGAAAATAGCCCTATGACGCAATTCTCATCGCCATAAATTTGGAAATGGCAAGCCGCACAGTATTTGCACAGGAAGCTCTAATATGAATATTTTAGACTGTTTGGGAATCAATGAGAAGATAGTGGAAGGATTCGGAAAGAGTTAGAGGTGTCTAATGGTAATTACGAAGGCGTTTCGAGTGATC
Organism: Ascarosepion bandense; assembly: GCA_037127315.1. Lineage (NCBI taxonomy): Eukaryota > Metazoa > Mollusca > Cephalopoda > Sepiida > Sepiidae > Ascarosepion > Ascarosepion bandense. The sequence goes on from JBBBDQ010000344.1 coordinate 6,014,184, forward strand.
GCTTGGTATGTCGAAGTTATGACCCCGTTCATCTTGTAACAGGACCGCAACACAGAGGCTTACATTAAGTGCCTTGAGGAGGTAGTGTTACACTGGCTTAAAAGGGTGTATAGTGGGTTGTCCATTCTTTTCCAGTTTATAGTGGGGAGTCGTTTCTTTGAAGGGTAGTTGTATATTGTTGAAGATTAACAGAATTTGGCCTCATTGTAAATAGCCCACTATAAATCATAAAATGATTATAAGCCAAGAAAAGTAAACTGAGTTGAAAAATAACATTTTATATATATGCATATATCAATTAAGTTTTTACAATTAAAGTAATACTTAAAGTATAGGTCCAACGGATGTTAAAATGTTCATGGCAATAAAATGCTGAAAAGAGAATTAATGCTTAGGAATGTGGGAGCGCTGTAAGGTATGTCTTTGATGTATCAGCTCCTTAGATCAGTAAGTAGTTTTGAGACAGGGACGAAGGAGAGAGGTAAGGGAGGCGACGAGCATAGTAAGCCACTTGACTTGGTCAAGGGAGATACTAATTACTATCGTCTGTCTCGAGTCAGCCTGTGTGGGTCTGCCTCGGTCTGTCTGTCTGGCGATGCTTTCTGTATCAGCTTTTTATATCCTCTTTTTGGATCGCAGCAGATCATGTGGTAATTCATATCCGTATTTGATTCTGGGCTTCCCATTGGCCGATAAATAAAATTTGCGTAGGCTCGCGAACTGGAAATTTAATATTTAATTAATTTTTAGTTTTCTACCTGAAATCTGCGCGAATCCACCTGCGCACCGACAACTTTTGGTTATTTGCTTTTTGGTCGTGAGGGTGCAAACATCCGGTCCATCGCGTTTGCTCGGTCAGTATCACCACAGGAGGCTGCTGGAAAACCCTATATCTTGAAACAGGACATTGCATCGTGCCACACTAGCAGCAGAAAAGCAGCGAAAACATCACCCCTTAAATTTGGCCACCTAATTCCCCAGACTTCAAACTCCTTGATTATTATGTGTGGGGCACAGTTAAGCGAGAGATCGACAAAACTCTTTGTAACACCAGAGATGAACTGAAGGCAAAGAGTATGACTGTATTCATCACCCAAAATTAGGAGACGACCGTCCAGAAGAGATTTCGGAGATTGCAGATTGCAGGAGATTTTGAAGTCGTCTGGAGGCCGTAGTTGAAGACAATGGCAATTTTATTGAATGAATTTACTCTTGTATTTCAATACATTTTGTGAAACTTTGATAAACATAGCTGTTAAAATGTGATGTCAGTGTTATTTTTGTAGACGACAATTCATCCACATTCTGCTTTTCTTCTCAGTCCTTGTTTTCTGTAGCCTATATACAAAGGGTTTTGCATGGAAATACGTATTCATGGTAGAAAAAAGAGATCGGAGTGAGTAATTACAGATAAAATGAAGGCTGGATTCAGATTCGAATAAACAAAACAAAACATAAGACAAGAAACCTGTGAAATAATCATTATGTCCAATTAAAATTATTGCTTCATATAAACTGTTACAGTTGCTTTTACTACTGCTGATGCGAAACACAAGCATAATGTATAAAACAAAGGAAAGTAGAAGACACATACACAATGTCAGCAACAATAAGAATAAAAAGTAAAACGCTAACACCTTTTATGTGATAGATTGCTTCCGGACGCAGTGTGGATATCATGATTCTCCGTAACTTTCGTTACTGTAAGTATCGTTTAATACATTACCATCCCTTTTTGTTCCGATATCCATTAACACTGCCTCATTAAGTAAATTACACATTGTTTATCCCTGCTTCTCTTGCATTCAATACGTCATGTGAGGGATCAATAGCAGTGGTCTTATGTTCTCATTATAATTAATGTATTTTCTGATCTTAAATACATGTTTCTTTTTGTTCACACATTTATTTAAGAGTTTCTAACATAGAATGATCAAAGGTGTTAATTTGAAAGAAAACCGTGTATGTATGCAAGAACAAAGATGTTACAGGAAAGACGGATTGAAATATGCAAAATAATTTCAAGTAATCTAATGAAAAATAATCACAGAAATATCTTTCTGGTAGTCAGTAAATCTCTTCTAACAAACAACTACTTCTACTACTACTGCCGTTGTTCCTGTTATAATAACAACAACAACAATAATAATAATAATAATAATAATAATAATAATAATAATAATAATAATAATAATAATAATTATTATTATTATTATTATTATTTATTTATTTATTTCTGTTGTATACAGATATTCTTTCGGGTTTCATGAAATTTTCCACAGGCCATTTCTGGAATAAAAGAAAAAAACACAACAAAGAACCAAAGAAAAATAAACGTCCTAAAACCAAACACATTTTACGGTAAAGCTCTTCGTAAGGCGCGAGCTGTACTTTTGGGTACAATGCTTTGTATCTCTTTAAAGAATAGGCTGCTAGACACCTCTTCAGTGAGTCTATCGGAACCTTTACCAGTCAATCCGAGGACTCCTATACAACTGGAATTATTGATGACCTCATGTGCGCCACTTGAAATTTCTATTTCAAGATCATTGAGTTTTGGATTTTTATAAATTTTGATGTTTTTTAAAAATACATTACAAACTGAAGGAACTTCCATGTCAATAAGAAAGCACATTTTTTCTTGTAGTCTTTGATCACGATTTCTGTGGGCTATTAGCTTTAATTGTTGTTTGTGTGTATTGTAAAATTCCTTAAAATTGTTAAATGTCTATCTCTGTAGCAGATTTTCCATTGCTAATCTTGACCAGTCTATCACGATGAGCTTTGTATGCAGTGGGTGCTAACACTGTGTAACCTGATCCGAGATGTCCAGTTGTTTCTGGATATTTATCACATAGTTTTGTTGTTGCTGCTGCAATAATAATAATAATAATAATAATAATAGATAAAAAATTGAATAAAATCAATAACCCAATATAGAAACTCCCACCACAAAAATTAACGGCGTAGGCTTAATAGGAAGAGAAAATAGGAAGGATTAAGACTGATCAACATTGAAGGTTATAGATATTCAACTCACAACTGGAAGATATACACGGTAAAGGGAGCTTAACGTTTATAGCCACCAAAATGCAATTGAACTGACCGAAGAAAAATGTAGTAATACATAAAAATTCACCCCATATTGAGAATACAAAAGGCAGACAAAATTAATTTCTAAATGACATAATGTGGCTGTGTAGATACATATTTGAAGAAAAAAATAATCATAAGATTTATAAGCAGAAAACTGTATAAAAATATATAAAAACTGACAGGCATGAACGAAGGCAAATATCTATTGCTAAAAGAGTCGAAATACCCAACCTATGATAGATCAATGCAAGAAATTAGCTATAAAAATGCATATGACTTGCTAGAAAAAATATCAAATAGAAATATTACAAATTATGGGATTTGATAATTCAGAAGTGGACAACGAGGGAAAAATTAGATATATAAAGTTCGGGCAGTTTAATCAATCTAGTACAGGAGACAGGGGTTAGTCATCCTTAATAATAAAAAGAGCGTACTAGGATAAATATCATCGTCTAACCAAACCACAAAGTAAAATAAAAAAGAACACAAAATATTGGATAATGCATGGCAGATACGGAATAAAGGTGTATCGTTTCCTCCATATCTGCATTCCTACTTTTTAATTTGTGAAGCTTATAGAAAAGCTAATAATTCTGTAACGAAAAAACCTGGAAGACTCGAAAAATGGAAGAAAACTTGAAACTTCTCAAACACTATCACTAGTGAAATCACCAATAACATTAAAGGAGATACTACAGTATTGAGAATAATTATTACTTGATCTACAATGAATTGCACTAAGTATTATTAATGTGGAAAAAAAGGAGAAATAACAACATTTGTGGAAATCTGTAATAGGCCGCCGTAAAAAACGCGGAAACGTTTAATCAGTCAGAATTCTTTATTCATTTTTCGAAATTTTTGAATTTATTACTCATTCAGGGGTATCCAAACTTAGAGGGATAGTTATGTATTATTTCAATATCATGTTGCAAATCATGTGTACACACATCAAGTGACACAATCATATATAAGTCACGGACAGCGTAGATACGCATGTAATTTACCTATGAACATGCTAAGTCAAACATCAGACAGTTTGTGATGTACAGAACCAAGGACTAAGAAAGTTTTATTTTATTTAATCTATTTCTGTTAATATAAGATTTTAGCCATGTCCGATGTAGTGAAATTCACCTAAAGAAGGCATAATTGACAAAAATAATTCGGGGAGGAGTCAATTTTTGACATTCTGATATTTATCTATTTTCGGATATTGTCTATTGAAACTAAAGACAAACAATTTTGAGCCATTTACTAGGCACGCACACACAACCCCCCCCACACACCCCCCCCCCAACCCCCACATATATATATATATATATATATATATATATATATATATATATATATATATGTAGCACTATACTTTTACTTTAAGTAGACAACCATATTTGAGTAGAGGTTCTGTTTGTTTTTAAACAATAGTTTTGTTTAGTGGCTTGACTATTTGAGAAATCTCATAGAAAAGTGTATTTTCAAATATGGTTATCCACTACAAATAACGTTTAAAGTAGAAATTGATAAATTGTCGTCTAAATGACGCAAAAATTAAAATAACACTAATATCTCATTTTAACAGATATATTTACCAAAATTACACTAAAGTGTTTTGAACTACTTCATTCAGTAAATTCGCCATTGCATTGAAGCACAGCTTCCTGATGACTTCAGAAGATTAAAATGATGTGTTTTTTCAAATCGTAATTTTCCATTTAAAATGATGATTGTGTTACATACACTATTAAGCCAAAATAGTGTGACCAACCAGATGTGGAAATATTGGCAGTTACTGTGTCATAATAAAAGTGAATATTAGGGTTAGACGTACATAAACAAATACTCCGGCCTTGAGTACAACATTGTGATAAATTGGATGCAACACTTATAAGCAAGATGTATCTAAATGACTTAATGAAAGACTTGGTCAGAATACTTCTAAAAGAGCCTTGTGTTACATTCACGTTCAATTCTGACGAGTACCTATCAGCAGTAGTCAGAACAGTGAAATATTACTACCAAGTGATTAATCATGAACAAAGGAATTCCCGTTCAAATACAAGCCGACAGGACAATAGTAAAGAAATTACAGATATCTAAAATGTAACGCGTTCTGCTAACTAATCAAAATTGTCTTCATTTGGCATGTGTATGTCCGGAGTGGACTTGGAATGAAGACACGTGATCCGATGAGTATTTCTTCTGAATAAGGCTATTTAAAATACCCATACGTTTTTATCTACTGAGAAAATAAGTGGTTAGATGCAATTAATTGGTTTCAGCAAAGTTTTGTGGGGAAACATTTCGTCTCATCATTCAAAAGAAATACCACGCACCACAACAGAACTGAATCGCAGGTACCCTCGTTTGTTTTCTCTGATGGAAATTGCATCTTTCATAACAACCTACCTGCTATACTGCTATACAGCAATGCTTTCAAAAACATTAAGAATAATTATCTTAATTACCAATGCAAAAGAAAAATTATAAAAGAAAATTATAAGCGTCATATACAGAATCCGATAGATAAAGTGTCGTTTAAATTACGCAAAAATAAAAAATAACACTGACATCTCATTTTAACAGATATATTATTGGATACAAATTCTATATCATCTAAAAATGAACGCAAACGAAAAAAGTAAAATTTCACAGCCGAAAAATTGGATCAAAACAACAGAAAACATTTTGGAAAAACCCAGACCAAGGCAAATTTCACAAGTCAGTGTGAAAAGTAAGATTTTGGATTCTGATTGGATAGGAAATAGCAAATTACCCCAGTCAAATATATGATCTCAGTCAAATTTCCTTGACACCTAGAAAATGGGTATGCTGTTCAGAGCCGGTAACATGACTAAAATCCACTACTTAACAACGTCACTTGACCGGTCAAATCAGTCGGAGATGGGAGCGGTAATCTGACGGACCTCGTCACAATGTAAGGAGGAAATTTCAAGAAAGCCGATCCGGTCATGTCTCGTCGACATGCATTCATTCTTCCTCCTTCCAAATTTCCTCTCTTCGTCTTCGCTCACACACCGTTAAAGAAAACAGCAACAGCAAGATTGTGGGGACGTTGGTTCTGTTTGACACAAGGCCAATTTGACAGACCAGGCCCCTACAATATTTACCAAAATTACACGAAAACATCTTCAAATACTTAAAAGTAAATTAATTTTATAAAATTGATATTGGCTTCAAGCACAACCTCCAGACGACTTCGGAATCTTCTGCATCTTTTCTGTACGGTCTTCTTGTTTAAGTTGGTGAATGCTCACTACAGTTCATCTTTGATGTCACAAAAGGTTTTGACAATCACTCTCTCTCTCTCTAAACAGCGAATCGTACATACTAATCAATGGGTTTATAAAGCGTTAGGTGTTCAGATTTAAGGAGTGGTGTGGTCGCAAAAATTGTCTGATAGTTGTGACTGAGTTCTCCAATTGGTGTGGCATGGTGCAATTTCTTGTTTCCATGTATAGAACAGCCACCCTTTTGACACAGAGTAGCACTACCAACTTAAAAGACTTGATGTAGGCCTCCGTCTGAAGTCTTAGGTTCTCACCAACAAATTCGGATGTTCCTTTCTTATCAGAACAAAAGAGTGAGTTTTTCGAGCTGCAGTCCCTTTTGAATCAATATTAGACTCATCAAACCTCTGAAACTTCCGCACTGTTCTCAGATTGAGTCCCAAACACTCTGAAATGTGTGTATTGGCTCTTACGGCTCGAATACCAAGCAGTAGGGCATGTCATTTCTTAATTGCTGGCGGAGTGAATTGTGTTATCGTGCACTTCTTCTTACAGATGGCGCTCCACTGCCCCTACTATATTGTACAATCAACAAAATAAAAAAATGCGAAATGAAAAGAGGACGACAACTTACCTATCGCACCCTCTCTCTTTGTTACTTTCTCTCTCTCTCTCCATATATATATCTATATAAGAGAGACGAGAAATAAAAGTAGAGATAAAGACAGAAGAAGTTGTTGAGCAAAAACAAAAAATACAAAACAAAACCGAAATATGGGATATACTTTCGAACCAAGAAATTTTCTGCATGCCCTTGTAGATGGATAAATCAGTAGATACTAAAAGAACATGAGTTGAGAGGTGGCTAGGGAGTGATTGCTATTTTTAGTTAATTGAATAAAATAAAGGCTAGTATTTTTATCAGTATATCGGACTGAATTCTTGGGAAACCATGAATAAAAACTTTAAAGAGGATGAAAGCAAAAATTAGTCTCTGGATGAAAAATAAAAGTAAAAAAAAAAGAGAAAATTTCGGCGTCTCTTCCTCTTATACCTGGAAGCAGGGAAATTACTTTTAAAATGCCTACGAATAAAGAACAAAGAAGCTTTGCTATGGTTGCAGAACCTGGAGAGATCAAAAGGGGACAAGGAGAAACTGTGATATGTTTTCTGCCAAGATTCAGACAGCCGTGCAGTCAGATTGATACCAAGATTATAATTTTAGAATGAGTTTGCCGGTAAATTTTTCGTCATGAAATGTTTACTGTATGACAAAAACATGCACAATATGCATGTATGATATGATAGAACAATGAAAAAATAAAAAACGTTCATAAATTTAACATTTTTTGTTATATATTAGTTTCATAATACATTCTAGGAAATGAATATGGAAAAAATACATCTACAAATATTTTTATGAAGCTTAAATAAAAGCAATACATGTTTAATTTAAACACCTTTTCTACCTGTTCCTTATCTTATTTTGTCTGATTCTAATCTATATTGATCCAAAATGAATAGAATAACTAAAGAACAAGTAGGAAAAAGTGTCTTTAATCTAACATGTTTCATTTTAACAAGCTTCCTCAGAGAATTATTAAAGAAGATTGACTTAAAAATTCAACATATATATATATATATATATATATATATATATATATATATATCCGAGTGAATACAGAACGAAGAATTCTTTCCACGTTCAAAACATTAATTTAAAACAGTGCTCGATATATAATTTTCTATATAGAGCTGTGAATATTTATTATAAATTATATTTTAGAACATGTACATAACTTCTCTGTATATAATTGCTACGAAGGCGCATCCGTTTCTGCATCGGAGTACCGATGCTTTGTCAGGCGATGTGGTACTGGGAATCCTTTTCGTTTTCATTTATTTCGTTTTGTTAGGGGTATTGGCTGGGGGGTTTTTTGATATTGTGATATTTCGTTGATAGTTGGAATTTTTTGTGGAGAGTGTTAGTGTGTGTTGGTGGGTTGCAAGATAATGTAGTCAGTCTGTGACCGTTGGAATTTATTAGTTGGTGCGGATATTTTTTATTTTTATTTTTATTTTTGCAGAGTCTTTACAATCGGTGTAAGGTTGCATGTTTAATCTTAATATTGGGTTTAGGGAATGTGTTATTTGTCTTACATTTTTAGTTTTTGATTTTTTATATCATTGTTTGGGAATCGCTTTCTCTATTCAATTTTTAATTTTAAATCTTTGATTTTTAATTAGATCATTTTTTGGAAATCATTTTCACTATTAAATTTGTAAGTTTTAATTTTCTATTCTCATATAAATTTCTATTCTCATATCTAGTCTATATATGATTCGATTTATTATGGTTATAGCTATGGTTATTAACCTTACTGTAATTTTATTTATGGTTATAAACTTACTCTAATTAGGATTATGGTTATTAACCTCGCTCTAATTATGGTTATGGTTATTGGCCTTACTCTAATTATGGTTATTGACCTTCATAATTATGTTCTTTAACCTTACTTTATAATTAATATTGATCAACATCAATTGTGGTTATTAATTTTACTTTATTAGTTAAAACTAATACCGGTTCTACACCTTATTTTAAATCTTAACTTCTATTTTCATATCTATTCAATATATAATTCATCTTATTTTGGTTATCGTTATGGTTATTAACCTTAATTGATCCTATTCTAATATTGATTATTAACCTTACTCTAATTATGGTTATTAACTTTACTAATTTTAGCTATTAACCTTACTTTCTAATTAATCTTAATTAATGCCGATTATGGTTACCAACCTTACTCTTTTAGTCAATACTAATTATGGTTATACACCTTATTTGTAGTTAATATTACATTATCTACATTATCTTGCTAACATCCACCAACACACACTAACAGTCTCCAAAAAAAATTCCAACTGTCAACGAAATATCACAATATCAACCCCCACCAGCCAATACCCCTAACAAAACGAAATAAATGAAAATGAAAAGGATTCCCAGTACCACATCGCCTGGCGAAGCATCGGTACTCCGATGCAAAAACGGACGCGCCTTCTTAGCGATTATATATAGAGAAGTTATATACATGTTCTAAAATATAATTTATAATAAATATATATATACATATATATGTATATACACACACATATACATATATATATATATTGATTGTTTAATACTTACTTTTTGGTCCTAAGAGGGTTAGACCAGTACACATTAGTAAAAAAAAAATCGCCTGAAGACACCACTCATAGTAGAAACCTGGGTAGCGTAATAACTCGTTAAAAAATTGAATTAAAAAATTGAATAAAAAATTTATATATATATATATATATATATATATATATATATATATACATCCTTCTACAAATTAATTGAAACAACTGCTGTAGTTTACTTTCTTTTAGCATACGCTTTTTTAGACCACTATCGTAAGAGGGTGTAATCGATTTTCATTTTTTTCAGATTAGGTCAATTGCAGTGGCGTGAAGATATATGAATCTATTTTCGGGGTGTATGATGAAATTCGTTTGGCCTTGATAAATATTGCGTCATTCGTGATTGCATCAGATTTTATTGCCATCAAATACTATGTTCTTGACTGTCGATTAGTTGTCCTACGGCCATTGTCTGAGATGGACGTCATTCCAAAGAAACGCACGAAAATTGTAACGCTGCATGAACACACTGGTAAGCCCAACAGAGAGATCACGGATATTGATAGTGTCAGTCTTTCAACGCTCAGTCTTGTCATAGAAGCGAAGAAACGAACAGGATCCATCAGTATGAAACGTAAGAAAAATATGCGGTCGGAAGATAAAAAAAAATCGTGAAGAACCTAGGAAAACATTATGCATTTTGCTTCAATTAATTGGCACAATTGTGAATATATCTTCTGTAGGCTATATCTGTAAAAGAACAATATTAAAAAAAGATGAGGAAAACTTATCGTAGATGACGCGTTTCATCCTCTGATGGATTTTATCAAGCTTTGATTAATTTTTTTAGAGGACTTAACACGTCGGGTTAAATTAGTTTTCTTTTTGTCTTTTATTTTTTATATACAAATATAGGATTAATGCAAAGAATGTTACCACTTAATTGAGCACTATAATGCCGACTTCCAAGTTTCGTGAAGACACCGTAGAATGAAAATTAAACACTGATGGGTGAAGTCAGCATCTTCGGAACAAAATACCTTCTTACGGAAATATGTTTTTATCAGTAAACCACTAAAAACAATCTTAGCACTAAGCCTTATCAAAACTAAATACTACTCTCTCTTTTTGCATCTTATATTTTACCTAAGGTGATAGCATGTTCTCTTCTATTGCTTAGAAACGTGAAGCAAGCAAAATGGAAAGCTAATCCACAATTTTTCCGAGGAAGTCATTGTAGCTAACACAACCATGATCAGTTACGTCTAGAAGCGATTATTTTTGGAAAAGTTAAAGGATTTCGTTTATGTGATTGAATGTAACTTTTTCTTCTTTTCAATTTTAGTAAATTACATGCCTGTATCTGCTTTGAATTATCGTGTTCTTTAATAAAATGTGTCGATTTCTTCATCTTTCTGTGACCGACATTCCTGTTTACGTAGGAATTAGATTCATCGTGAGGTTAATCAAGGTTATGATGATCAGGTAGGGAGGATAGAAAGGTTGAAGAAACCTTGTCAATCTTTAAGGATCTTTATCAAGATTTTTTTCATTTTTGTTATTGCTGTTAAACGTTTTAAAAATATTTCACAGCAAGCAAGGCAACAGAAACGAGGGGGTTTCCTAATTTGAATAAATATAAGAAAAAATATGAACAAGAGAACAAAAAATTAGAATTAAGATAAGGATTGTCATTGCGTTAAACGTTTGAAGATCGTAGCTGACTGGAAATTAAGAATCTGAGGATAAATGCGAGTGAAGAAACTCTTAGAATAGAACTTACAGTTACATCTAGCCATTTCAACTCTAAAATGATGAGATCTTACCGCTAATGTAGTACTGGATTATTTTTTTAAAAATTCATAGAGGAGTGTTTATTAGAACGAGTTACGTTACGGCGGTGGCAAAGTTACTAAAACCGAGATACCAGGTCAGAACCAATAACACTGCACATTCTTTGTCTTTTATCCAGAATCTCTATTTAAATAGCAAAAGCAGTAGACCAGATGTGTAACTAACATAGTCTTACGGGATTGTTCTTTTTTGTACATGACCTGTGCTAATGTCTACTGAACATGAACATGACCTGTGCTAATGTCTCGTTTTTGCATATACTGTTTCCTAGCTTCTACCAGTCTACGCGCTAAGATTGATTTCCTTACTTATTAGTATTATTTTAAATGTCTTTTCTTGTATTTTTCTTTGTTACTTCCTTCTAAGCTCCCCATTCAATAATGTGTACTATAGTTTTTATAAGCTGATTAAAGACCACAGACACTTATCTTTTAATAAAAAATTCGTTTAAGATATTAGCCTTTTGGTCCTAGTTTGTATAAAAAAATTCCGGCCCTATACAGTGTATAAAGATAATAGTAGGTGACACCACACTAAATGTAAAAGTCCAGACATATAACAGCTGTTCTTTAACGTCTAGTGATTCAGAAAACAGCGGGTAATTTTGGCAATGCGCTGAGAATTATCGGAGTTCAAACGAGAAAAGAAAACCTATTATGATAAGTACATAGCACCACAGCTAGAATGGCGATGTCAGTAATTGAACGCTGAACGTTTTGCAATGTTTGTGTGGTCTAATATGTCAGGGTTTTAATCATCATGGTTGAATGTAGAGTTCGGATATAGTGACGGCCACAGTTTGCATTAAACCATATAAACTAGTAATGGCGTGATAATGTTGCGAGTTTTGTCAACGTAGCATGTTCCTGATAAGTTTGTTAGTCTGTCTATATACGTCACTGACACGTGCGGGCTTCTTGGACATTTGCACCCATTCAGGGACGTCATCTTCCTCAGAAACGTGGTTATTCCAACAGAATAAATCACCGTATCATTATCAATTTTGACCTTTTTTGATGTCACGAGAATTCTAGAGATTTCCAACGAATGATATGGCTACTACATTTATGGACCCAATCGAGCATTTATGGTACAAGACAAATATATCATGTAACTGTTGATTTATATTGAGATATAATAACTCAAAATCACTTCAGAGGTCCCCAGACTACTTGTACAAGTGATGCTACATTGAATTGTTGCATGTCACTGAGGGGGTTCTAGACGATGTTCGGACTTATGCCATATATTTGCCACGTCAGTATATTTTTAGTGATTTCAATTAGCATTGATAATTTTCAAAGAAATATGTTTTCTCTAAGAATTTCAAAGAAACTTTGATTTATTGTTTTGTTTTTACAATGACGGGCATTAGATGATTATAACTTACGAGGTTAAATCATGTATTTCTGTCTATTCCGGGTCACTTGCAACAAAATTAAAGCCATTTGTAATTAATACTATGGAAATCTATTTTGTATTTATTAATCATTGATTTTTAAAACATTTAATCATTGCTTCCCAGACTGAAAGATATTTTGTATAAACAAGGGCCTTTATGATTATAGATTCAGGATTTGTATACGTTTTGTTGTTAATGATGCATAATCTTTGAATTGTCTACAAGTATTCTTTCAATGTTGATAGTAAGATGATGACTATTTTTGCCATCTAGATAATATGATATTTTATAGCACTGTTTCTGAAAAATTGCGTGCTAATCAATGAAAACGTGTTTGTCATGATTATAGCGTGCATATTTCTTATCTTTTATTCGTTCATAAACTACATAATTTTGCAAGTCATTGTTAATTAGTATCTGTTTTGTGTTGCTGAGCACGTTAAAAATATCGGTGTTCTCAGTAAGTTAAGCGATAGGTACTAAAAAATTATGATAATAGATTTCAGTAGCTAGTTAAGCTTTCAAGAAAGAGAAGTTAAATATTGATGCTTCTTTTATGGTTAAAGTGAAGAATAGTTGAAAAAATATCTTAAAAGAAAAATTCCTTTATGCTTTGACCTAAGAGCAATATATATTGGTTACATATTTCATATTAGTTTTGGTTGTTTTATTGTAAAGACTATTTTGACTAGTATAATTTATAATATTTAGAAAAGTTGCTACTAAGAGGTAACCACATTGCGACGCAGAACCAAAGTTATGTGATGCAGGATAAGGGAGATTTATGGAATATATATATATATAATTTTTTTTCTGCGTCGCAATTTGGGCATCTCTTGACAGCGGAGTAAATTGCGTCATAGTGTTATAATTGTCATTATACTGCTCAATCGGCAAAATAAAAAAAATTCACAATCGCAAAATTAAAAATATAAATGGTGACAACTTACCATCAGACTATAAAGAATACTACAGATAACACACTCTTCTTATTTATATTCTGCTCACTACAAAATCAACTCTTATGTTACTGGGTTGTTTCCGTGGTTGTAAACGGCAACTCTCCTTAGGCATCACTGCCCAAATCAAGTTGCCTGTAGGGATAGGAAGACACGTGAATTATTGATTACTGTGTTTTCAATTCTTTGCTGTATTCAGTCTAACATTTTACGTGAATACAATCGATTAATCGAGAAACATTGAAAGAATGGCCCAACAAAGTAACCTGGTGGTATTTAGAAAAAGCCTTGTTTTAATATAAAGATCAGTCTCTATGCATGGCGCTTCAAGTGGATATTAGCTTTATCTTTATCAGAACTTTTAAAGTCGGTGAATCTATGCCTGTTTGGTTACTTTTGTTGGTCGTAACAAGAATATTCATCGCCAAACAGTTAACAGCCTGTGTGTCTACACAAAAATATGAGTTAATTGAAATAAACGAAGGATAAGTGAAATCGTAGATGCTTTTTGTGGATCTAATTACCAGCTTTCTATACAACTCATTATCACTGACAAAGGGAAAAACACTAGTCATTCCCAAGAAACGAAGTCGATAATTTCTCTATCAACAGTCAGTTAATGCATAAATACTTGATTAGTTATATTAAATGTTGTCTTTTTATTCATAATTACATATAATTACAAACGTCCAACCTTTTTATAGCTTTGAATTGCTTACACATTAAAATAAAGTCATGCACACATTGCTATACCTATACGATTGCACGCACTCACCATTTCTCTCACTTTCATATGTATATATATATATATATATATATATATATATATATATAGTAACGGACATAATATAAGGAACGGAAATAAGAAAGATATAAATATGTGTATGAGCAATGAAAGATTTACCGAATAAGGATTAGGGTGTAATGCATAAATATTATACAAAGTTACTAACATTTACATAATATTTTTCTTTAAAATAAAGATTAAATGAAACAAAGGAAATATGCTACTGGACAAAAGTTAAGGAACAATCTTGTTAATACTTGATTGTGAACAAAAGATCAACAATATTTAATATTTGGTAAACATCCCCTTATTTTCAATGACTTCTCTGCATCGTCAACCACATGACCTAATTAATCTCTTGCAAAAATTAGCAGTAATTACCTCCCATTTGTCTTTCAATAACTCCCATAGGTGATCCTGGTTTTTCTGGGTTTTTTCTGAGCCCTTTCTCAAATTATCTTCCAAACATTTTCTATTAGATTCAGTTCGGTAGGGCGATTTTTTCTTTTTCAAATAAAGCCATACCCTTTCTGTCCTACATGAAAGTAGGAGATTTATAAAGATTATGGTGTAATCTTGGTAAAACATGCTGCTGAAGAAGCTTTTTGTAAATCTCAGTATGGATATTGCCATGTACGCCAATGATAGGGCCCACTCCTGGAGATGAAATCATTCCCGACACCATCACACTGCCGCCACCAAACTTAAAGATTTTCTTGACACATTGAGAAGACAGTCTTTTACCTGTTCTACGGCATACGTAAGTTATGCCCTCAGAACCAAATATAGTAAACTTGAACGCGTCACTGAAATGAACTGTATCCCTTTGTACGTCAGTCCAAACAACATGTTCTCTCGCATACTCCAGCTGTGCCCTTTGGTTTCAGTTTAAAATGAGAGGCTTTGAAGCTGGATTTACGGGCATGCAATCCTGCATTTTTAACCTGCGAGTAACCGTTTTCATCGAAATCTTATGTGTCTCTTCATTACATTTACGGGCAATTGATGTAGCAGTTTCAAAAAGGTTTTTTGTAGATATTCTAACAATTCTTCGATCTTTTCTTTGTGTTGTTTTGGAGGTCTGCCGGTTTTGGTTTTGCATCTAACGTTTTATCGGTTCTATACCGGTTAATTACACGATGAACGACACTTTTTGACCTATGAACAATTTCAGAAATTTCTGAAATTGACTTTTTTCTTGATAATTAGTGATAATGAGTTTTTTCTTCAAAAGAGACCGTTTTGCGTGTAGATTTGCTATATTGCTTAAAATTAAACTCCTAATGATAAATGAACTTTTACGTATTGTTGAAAAGCTCTATCGTGTTTTTTAACAGTTTATGCAAATTATTAACATCGTTCCTCAACTTTTGTCCAGTAGCTTATTTCCTACGTTTCATTTAAATTTTATTTGAAAAAAGACTATTATGTAAATTTTTTGTAACTTTGTATAATTATGCATGACACCCAAATCTTTATTAGCTAAAAGTTTCATTGCTAATCATCCATTACTTTTTAAGTATTTATGTCTTTGTTATTTCCGTTCCTTATATTATGGCCGCTACTGTATATACATTTATATATACATGTGTGTGTGTGTGTGTGTGTGTGTGTGTGTGTGTGGTTATAAAGCAAATAATTTGACACTTGAACTGAACATCTTCATGTAGACTTCGAAGTTTAGTGAGGATACTGTTATAATGTATTCACATATCTGGGCTGTTTCTAAATAAAACTCGGTTATATAAGGGGTGGTTGTCTTACACGTGGTACCACACACACACACACACACACACACACACACACACACACACACACAAATACACACACAATATATATATAATCGGAGTCTAACCGTACTGATGAGCTGTGATACGGCGAAACAGATCTGTCTGCGGATGACAATATATATATATATATATATATATTCTTTATTTGTAAACGAGTTATTATGCGACCTAGATTTCTACCATGTGGTGCTTTCAGGCTATTTGCATTCACTGATTTTACAGTTTTTGTGTTTTTTTAAAGAACGCTCACGTAACGGTGATTTTTGAACGATCACATAACGAGGAACTTTTGAACGAGCAATTTTCAAAATTAGAAGAGATTATAACGCTTTCATCCATGGTTGTATGAACTTAATTGGTATTTTATGGAATGGTCACAATTAGTCATAATTTCTTTTTTCATTCAGTAATTCAGTAATTCATTTTTTTGTTTGAGAATAACATTATGTTATTTCCAAACAAAAATGAATTACACGAAACTTCGAAGCTAGTGTGTTCATTTAAATTGATAATTTCACTAGCGACTGCATTGCATTAAAACTACATATATATGATTAAAATAGCCCCAACACACACACACACACACACACACACACACACACACACACACACACACACATATATATATATATATATATATATATATAATGGGTCTATTGTAATCATGACCAGCTGCGTATTTAAAAAAATTAAACGCTGAATATTCATTTGTTTTGATATCAAAAATGTATTAGCGATATAACAGTTGCCTTCGTAAGGAACAGAAATAGGATGACTGAAATGCTAGTCAAAGACCCATCGTAATGACTAATGTTATAAATAATAATAACTTTATTTAAAAAGGAAACGTTATACCTCAACTTTCTGATTCGCAACATTGCAACGTTACAGAGATTTAATAAATAAATTAATCGCTATTTAAATATTGGGTTTAAAACAAAGATCCCGGAACTTTGTTTCCAATTTAATATATCCAAAGTTTTACTTTTGATAGTTTAATAATAAAAATGGGTTCAACATAGTTTTTTTGTTATTTTTATACATAACATAGTAATAGTTGAGATGGTAATGTTATATTTAAGACCCTACTTATAAAAAATTAGTATGAATGTGTCAGACCCTATCACGTAACCTATTATTTCACGAGTAATATGAAACCTGTCTGTTAAAAGGTCCATTATAACATTAACTTAGTAAAACGTTTTTTGACGAGACAATAATTGCAGTTGTTGGAAGAAGAATTCCAACTACTTAAATCGTTATTCTTTATTTTCATTCCAGTCTCTCTACTAATTCGCTGAAAAAAAAGCATCTCATGATGTTAAAAGAACCCAAAATTAATAAATTCTATCATTAAAATATTTATGTTATTAAGAGGAAAGATCAAAGTATTTTTTAAATATTTAAAAAAAGAAATTAATAATTTCTAAGATGTCCCAATTTTGGTCACAAACCTTGTTTTTTTCGTCAGCGTGTGACCATATTTTTTACTTGAGTTTACCATGATAAATGCATTATTGCGAAAGTAATTTTTTCCGGTGAAATGGTGGTATTTTAGTAAAACTTTTTTTACATCTGTTACCCCGCCTTCATTTATATTCCTGAAATTTGTAGAAATTGACTACGACTCGCAAACTCTGTTTCATTAGTAAAATGCAGAACGCCTTGGGGAATTTTTTTAAACAGTGGCTACTTCTTAAAAAATCTTCCCCGAGTAGGGAAATAAAAATGCAATAAAACTATGCTATATTTTTATTTAGATAAGCTCTTAGTTAATTCATATAGATTAAGGATATCATATCATTTTTTTTATGAATAATGAATTTTTACTAGAATTGTTTTAATTTTTTAATAATCATAATTTATAAAGTTTCAAAAATCTTTTAAAATTTCATCCAATCACTGCCTGTATTCACTTATTAAGTGAATAATATATTTACAAATCGAAAATTGAAAATTTAATACAAATCTTTACGCATCAAGATTTTTGAAAAAAATTGTGTGTATAAAATCGTTTTTTCTTATTTCTAGCATGGATATCATAAGGAACATATCATTAAAAGTCACTTGTTTCAATGGATGTTCCGCTTACGAACCTATCACTTAGATATCATAAATTTATGTCAATTCGGGTCAACCATATTTAGCTTTTCAACACATCTGGATGTCATCAATCACTTAACGGAACAGAAAAATATTACCTCCGTGATTAAGAAGTAATTGTTTGATTATTTACATTGTCCGAACTGTTGCCTTTATCTTTATTGTCATATTCATGACGTTTCGGCCGTTGTACGCCGCGGCCTTCTTTAGGTGATTAAAATTTCGCACCGATACTTTTATTTATGTTGTTCTCTTTCCATTTGTTTCCGGAATACAATATGAGCTCTGGTAAAAAGATAGTTACTAAGACACTAGGTTTATAGGTCCCAAACACTCAAGGAAACATGGCCTGGTAGATGAAAGCCTTAGTTAGCTTAAGTGACTTGATTTAAATATTGGGTTTAAAACAAAGATCCCGGAACTTTGTTTCCAATTTAATATATCCAAAGTTTTACTTTTGATAGTTTAATAATAAAAATGGATTCAACATAGTTTTTTTGTTATTTTTATACATAACATAGTAATAGTTGAGATGGTAATGTTATATTTAAGACCCTACTTATAAAAAATTAGTAAGAATGTGAGTTCAATACCGGGCTAATAACTTAGAGAGCTGAGTTAAAGGGAGATAACGTAGACATATGGAAGTTGCATGGCTCATAGAGAAAGAACAGTAATGATCAAAATGAAGAGTTCGTTTTAAAATTCTAATCATCTGAAGAAGGCCTGAGCGTACAACGGCCGAAACGTTTTGAATATGGCAATAAAGATGAGAATAACAGGTTGAACAATGTAATAATGTAACAAATACTTGTATTTTAAATTTCATGTAATAAACGTGCAATACTTATTTCAAATCAGATTAATTTACATTTAGATTTACTAATTTTCCAAAACTAACATGTCACAGATGTATGTTATTTTTGCAAGATTTTTAAAGCCTGTCAATCTATCAAAAATAGACAAAAAACCGATAACTTTTAAAAACTCTCAAAAAGTTGATATTCCAATTAATATAATTTCTTTTTTGAAATACACAGAGTATTTTGCTTACTAGAAGTAGTAAATTTAATCATTTAGCTTTCAATTAAAGCTAAAATAAAAGCTTCAAGAAAGCATTTTATTTTCTAAAATTCACTTTAAACTTAGGTGTTGAAAAAGGCGCGAAAGTACCTACAATTAATTGTTTCACAGCGTTCTTCATTCAGAAAATCTGTACGGAAAAATAATCATCTGTTTTGAACAGAAAGGTTTAGTAAGTAAAAATACACTGTTAACATGCCAAGCAATTCTTAATTCGTAACAAAGAAATCCACACATGCTACCATTACCAGTAACTCAGATAACACAGGTAATTTCATATTTAAATACGAGAATACGGCCGAGTTCTTTCCATGTTTAGTAAAGAAATTAGTTCCAAACTAATATCCACATAAGCCTGATGTTTACATCTCACCGATATGATAATGCATATGGTTACTTTAAAATTTATTACTTCCTAATTATGGTTTCTATCATTCGAACATCATTTCAGAGAAGTTAAGCTGAAGAGGAAAAAGCGAGAAAAACAATTGAAGTGAAAATCTCAAAGAAAGAAAATAAAAAATTGTTTGAGAAACTAGTATCTCGGGAAAATTGAAAATTAAATTAAAGAAACCAAGCATAGAGAGCGTGTTAAAATGTAAAGAAAAACGAACAATCACAAAAAAAGAAAAAATAACAGAATCAAGAACTGTACCAAATAACAGAAACCACACAGTTTTGGACAATTTCTAACAGCAACAACAACTAAAACGGAAAGTACTTGAAAAGAAAAATAATGTCATAACTAAAACTATATTCCGCATTACTTTAAATAAAACGGTTAAAAAGAATACTCCATCAATACTGGAAAAGCGATAACAGCTACTGACAAAAATTGTTTTAAGAGAAAGATTTTATAAATTTCAACCAAAGACAATGATGCCAAATATTTTCTTGAAGGGAAAACATCTAATATTAGCGTTATCAATTCTGTTTCACCATGGGTTAAATAGCAAGTACAACTTTTAATGCTGGACAATATCATCGAAAATGAGGACAAAACTGGAAGCGGCCGAAATGTGGTTCTACAGAAGGATGCTACGGATATCGTAGACTGAGCATACAAGCAACGACGAAGTGTTAGAAAGAATGGCAACAAAAAGGAAATTGATGCTGAGCATCAGGAAGAGACAACTAAAGTTCCTGGGACATGCAATGAGGAAGGAGAGCCTGGAGAACCTGATACTGACTGGACAGATAGAAGGAAGGAGAGACAGAGGAAGGCAGCGGATAATATATTTGCAGGGTCTGATCAGGTGGATGACGGAACGGGGGTTGCCAGGAGCAACAGGAACAAACATACTAAGAGCCACAAGGGATAGGGAGACGTGGAGATCCATGATCGCCTACGTCCTGAAGGGACAGGGCACATAGAAGAAGAAGAAGAAGAAGAATTATAGCTGTATTTTACCCAAGCTGAATTTGAATCATGTATGCCCTTAAGAAAAGGTAAGAATCCTTTTCTTTTTCTAGCCATGAATTATTTAGCAAGCTAGACTGAGCTCTCTAAATTTTGGAAGACACACAAAACAACTTTGAATTCCAAACCCTAGAGTAAGCAACAGAAATCCGGTTCACTTTCTTTTCCAAGAAGTGATAAAAGTTCAGACAGATTACATTTTTTCCATGTCGACAGTATGATATGAAGCAGTGATATATTTAGATACTTCCACCTTTTCTCTGGAAAAAGCAGCATAGTCTGAAGGAAAAGGCCTCAAACTAAATAAAAACAAAGTTTTCCCGGCAAAATGTTTATGCTATCATGAGGAGGATAGATCAAAGTATTTTTTAATTATTTTTACAATTTTTTAAATTGTTCTAACAGGTTCTAACAGGCACTTTTAGTGGTAGAAATATTCTTTTCTCTCGTCAGTACAAGCGATAAATTGACGCTAGATTTTATTACGTCAAAACGTAATATTACGCGAAAGCATTTTTTGAGTGTGAAAGACACATTATTTTGGAAATTCTTGCAAATATCAAATCATCGTCTGATTTTGATGAAAATTTCAGGACTTATTTATAATTGACTGAAATCAGTTTTGAAATAATTGTTTTTAGAAAATATTGGTAAAAACATTTTTTTAAATTTGTTACCCCGCACCAATTAATTTCCAGAAATGTCGAAAAATGCGACTAGGTCTCAACATATAGATAGTTTTAATTAAATTCAGAGTCATTGGGGAATGCAAATCAACTGTCTTTTTTCTTCAAAACCTGTCACTTTTTAGAAAATCTGCTCCGAATTTAGGAAAACAAAAATGCAATAAAACTATTCCATTTTTTATTTGGATAAACTGTTAATTGCTTTTATAAACATAAATTAAAATTATATCATAGTCTGAATAGAAAAAGATTCCGTTAGTAATGAATTTTTACAAGAATTGTTTTTATTTTTATTATTTTATTTTAATTTTTATTAATTAATTTCTAAAAAGTCTCATAAGTCTTTTAAAATTCCTCCTCATAGGTCTCTCAGATTTTTTTTAATTAATGTGTGGCAAATATATTTATTAATCGAAAAATGTAAACACTTACTCTAAAAAGGGGTGCTCTTTTTTTGTAAAATAATTAAAACATTTTAATTTTCTGCATGTTGATTTCCCTTTTCTTGTTTGTACGGGTGGCCGTAAAAGGTGACATGATTCAAGGGTTGTCTTCCCTTACATGAAAATCTATATATAAACCTTTTTATACCAAATTCATCTTCCATACTTTTGGCCAGCTGCTGTAAATCATTCATAATCACCTCCTGATTAGGTATTGACAGCCGTGATAAGAAGGCTACTGTAATTGAGGTCTGCTTTTTGAAACATTTTCCAAACAGTAAGTCAACCTAAAGTAAGTTTAAATTGGTAATTTGAAGAAAATAATGTGTCAGTGAGGTGTATTTTATTTTTGTAAAACTTTTTAAAACCGAGAATTGACTTCTGTTTACAATCGATGAAAAATGGCGGAAATTTTAAAAGTTTTTACAAAAATTTAAATTTTTTAAATTCCGATCAATATAATTTCGGTCTTTAAAATACACCAGGGTATTTTGCTTACTGAAATTAGTAAATTTAATCCGTTAGCTTTCAATTAACGCTAATTTTAAAACTTGAAGATGACTTACTTTTAAAGTTTCAATTTAAATTTAGGTATAGAAAAAAATGAGTGAAGGTAGCTATATAATTTTATATATCCGAAGACGGTATTGAGTACATTTTAAGACAAACTGGAAGATGTTTATTATATATATATTGCTGTTTTATATCATACTGTCAAAATGTAAAAAAAAAATAATAATTAAAAATAATTCTTTCGGAATGTTCAAACTATTAGCATCTCTCGAGCATGCGTATGTGTCGTAATAACAACGTCAACAAACCCAGTCTGATAAATTCCTATCGGATGAAACGCGTTACAAGTAATTTTTTTTCATTTTGTCTTAAAGTACACTATATATATGAGTTTGTGCGTGTATGTGTCTGAGTGAGAGAGAGAGAGAGAGAGAGAAATTTTATTTGTTTGTTTGTGTAACGGCATATGAGCTCTTTATGCGTTTTTTTTTATGCCAAAATATAATTACTTTGAACAGTTTTATGGCTTCAACAAATATTTTGAACGCAGTTGTATGCTTTCAATTGTAGATAAAATTTATTGTTGCTAATTTGTTTTGATATAAAAATGTGTATAAATGATGTATATGTTTTAATATAAAAACGTATATAAATGATGTACTTTACTATAAAATGTATTTTTTTACTTTTATAGTATATTGTTTTTGTTTGTATAGGTGTCATTATTTACCTAAAGCTGGGAGCCTAACAGGTGCTATCATCCTTAGTGAGAGTGGATCTGTAAACAACAGCAAGTAAGAGGTGGTTCTACGCTTCTTAAAGCCCTCAACCTCCCAATCAGCGGCCTTCCTGCCAAGTGTAATTTATCGTCATACCCAGGACTAGTGTGTGTGTGTGTGTGTGTGTGCGCGTTACATTATTATATTTATATTGTAAAAATTCACAACATTTTTCGATTTTATCTCGTAAATTAAAAGTCTTAAGGTTGTCCTTGACTTTCATGACGTAGGATGAAATCAATATTGCATGCACATTCAATTCAACGTTAATTCGTTACTTTTTGGACAATTGTTGTTTTTATTAAAATGCAAATGTGTCGAGATCATTAGTATATTTTCCCATGTGAAGTTTTCTATCAGTACGGTTCTAGTTCATGAAAAATCTTTTAATTATTTAAACATCTTCATTTTGTTGAAAGCTGCAGAATTTCTTAGATTATTCTGATGTGTGAAACAGCTAATTACCTTTATTGGAACTGATCACAATTTCAGAAGTCTACTCTAAAAGGAATTGCGTTTGCCATTCTATAGCGAGAAGCAACAAAGCTTTTTCAGGAGAATCTATTCCTTTTGAAGTATGAATAAATTCATGTTCCAGAGTGTGTCGAGTTATTCCTTGACATATTACCAATATTCCACTCCAGACTTATAATTTTATGTCAGTGATTAGAACACAATCTTTTATTTCTACCTTTCCAAATGTTTAATAACGAAATTGAGGTTAGGTATGTAAAGGGTATAAATTTGTTAAACGCAGTAATGTTTAGAATAAGGTCATGTTAATGACTTATGTTCCGTTTTTAGGTATTTGTTAATGCATGGAAAACATTAAGGAAAAGGAAAAGATAAATTTAATTTATATAGGTTTCCAGGCATTTGGTGGCAGTCGCAGGAGGTTTAATGACAGCAAGTCTCCTCAGATTTCAGCAGTAAATGACTGTATTCCATTTGTAAATGTGCATTGTGGTGTAGTGGTTAGCAACCGGTCTACCGCAGAAAATAATGGCAACTTACTGCAGGAAAATCTTTTGCCTAGTCAATCATGTCTCTTTCGAGAAATGATCGCCCAAGCGTGTATCACGTATGGCAATTAACTGATTGATTCCAATTGTTCCCAGTAGTGCTGTCGTTGAGGTGATTTCAGTTCATCCCCAGATTTCCAGATTTGATTTTGCGATATTCTGTGGGACCGTTCGAAATACTCCTTTAAAGACGGGCATGCTTATCACACTCCGTAAACAGTGCGTCATCCTCTCTCGCAAAGCGTCATATCTAATCTTCTAGATGCTTGATCCAGAAGACTAGATCACTTATTGCAATTGTGCTTCATTTATGTGGGAATCGATTTTGAGAGGACAAGCAAAAACGATAAAAAAAAGTCTCCTTTTTAATCATTTATGATCTACGATATATGAATCCAGTCATTTTGAATATATCAAAACCAGGTTACGTGACCTTTATGTAACATGACAACTTATTTGTCCATGGCAAATATTCTAATGATGAATAGTGATGGGGATACTTCAATGTGGGAAGCACAGATGAAAAGATGCTATCCACGGTTGAAAGCGATGCATATTCTGAAAGGCTCTTAATAAGAATACTCTGACATGCGCAACTGACGGTGTGTGAATTAAAAACGTTGTGTATTCCACCGACGATTTGCAAAGATTCCAACTGTATTGTTAATTATCTATCGAGAATATATCTGAAAAGTGAACATACAATAAACGCTTTAAATGGTTAACTACCGAAGGTAGTTAACCATTTTGTGGAAGGAAAAAATACCCAAATACAGTGACGTATATTGAATATAAAAATAAAATACTTTTTGTTAAATTAGTTTTATTGGGTTCTATTCTCTTCCTGTGATGTTAATACAAAATGATCTGTGGTACTATGTCAGTGTTTATGCCAACCGAACTTTTATATTTGTTTATTAATCGTATTTTGCGGACAAATTTAGGCGAAAAATTTTGTTTTTTTATAAACGATTAACTTTTCTTGTGAGCTGATCAATATGTTTACAAGAAAATCTAGTATTGACACATATTTGGATGCAGAGTCCTCATACTTATTTCTTCAATGCGCTATGTCCTTTTAGGATATTGGCAATATATATCCTATATTGGTTCTCAAATTCCCTGCACATTATAGCTATTTGTAATTTTCGTTTTTTGCTAATTATCGATGCGAATTCTGTATTTTCCCAATATAATTTCTATAAAAGATTAGACTATGGTTTCAGATTTTAGAAAGATATCTTATTTACCATGTCTCACTGAAAGTAACTTTTTATTGTTCTAAGGGGTTTTTGGCCGTTTAACATCGCTTTTTGTTTTTATTTTACTATTAATTCACGCTAATTAAGTTACCTACTTTGTTCATTCCTCTCTTGCCTATTTTATATTTTGAGTATTAAATTCTTCAGACTTTCTCTCAGAATTAGGCATCGCTTAAAATTCAGTTGTAGCCTTTTGATTGCAAATATTAGTACACTTACAGTTGCTACCTTCTCGAAATCTTCTCCATTGTTTACATGTTCTATCCATGGTATTCTCAGAATTTATAATATATAGAAATCAATTAAAAGCAAAATTGTACAGAGCAAGGTAACGCAGAAATATCTGATAATCAGTTTGTTAAAACGTTCTCACTCAAAATATTATACTTCATACAAAATTAAGTATATTTGATTTAAATGATTTTCAAACGTACATGAAAACCAGAAAGATGAGTGTTAATCTCTGCAAACAATTTAACTGAACTGACGAATTGCGCCATCTTTCATTAATATCTGGGTTTACATGTGTCCCGACAAAAAACGGCTTAGTATGAAAGGTCTTTTAAATCCGAGGATGAACGTGTGTTTATGCACAAAATCCTGAGTAGACAGTGGCCATAGAATATGGACACAGGTGTCAGTCAAGTAGTCAAGCAGGGAAAGATAGATATCAGCCTCCGGCACCATTATCCAATTAGCGATTTCACTCTTTTGTAAAATAAGAAACATACCCAAGGAACATCATTGATACAACTGCAAGGCATTGTTGGTTCTTAATCGTATCTTAACAAGGCTGACTGAACGGCTCAACTAACAGCAGAATCGATAGCGATTTGACTTTCGCACCAAACTAATATGGAACCTATAGAATCCTAGACGCCTTGAATAGATCAGCTTATGGGTTTTTCGATATCAAGATCAAGTGCATGAATGATATAGCATTATAAGTATCTCTTAGTTTATTTTCTACAGATTTTCAAGAATTATTTCTTTGCATCAATATTTTAGACAGTTTTTCCTACTGTCATATGCCTTCCTCGTCGACAATCACTAATATGACTATACACCGATTCGGGGATATTTGCATTCCACACATCTATGGACGGATACGATTTATCCCTCTTAGATCGTGTCGAATGGACAATAAAAAAATAAAATAAAAATGGACGGATAAGATTGTTGTTAGGTCGGTATGATAAAAATATAATATTTCCCAGGTCGCTTCTTTATGAACACATGAAGTAACCAACAATCCAAGGGATGAACATAAGGCAAAATGGTTTTGGTATAAATTTTAATACATAAAATCAACAATTCAACGATCGAATGTTAAAATATTAAAATATAAAAAATAAAGTCGAAGTGAGAATGTTCAATGAACAAACAACTGGGATCAAATCTCAAAACTTCTGTTAGCATACCCAAAATTTGTCGAACGCAAACAAATTACGACGAATTAATACGAACGCAGAAAATCAACACATAATACAAAAATGGGAGAGGATATATACAGTATTATTGGACATTGGGAAAGATGCTTGCAAAAACATTACATTGTTGGATGTTTGCATTTAATTATAACACGGGGTCAAAAGTATAATGACTTACCTTTATTCGATTCTGTTTTTTTCTTTCTATAATCTCTCTCTCTCTCTCTCTCTCTCTTTTCGTTTTTCTTTCTTTCTTCTTTCTTTTCTACATAAACTTGGGTTCGAATGCTGCCCGACCGTAGCAAACTTGTCTGCAATTTTCTTCACTTCTTTCTTCAACCGAACGTTATATTCTCTGCAAGCAAAGGTCTCTGCGTCAATATCTTTCTTCCTTGATGATCAATTCCTTCTATTCTTCTTAATTTAACGAATAAAAATATAGACTCTTATGATTTTTATCAGGAGTTGTTACAACTGAATTGGTTGTGTTACGTCATTATAAAAAAATAAGCCTCCTCTTTTCATTCATAGGCTGTCTGAGCTTCAGCATAGAAATATTCTGACCTGTCCAGTCAAAGTCTAGCCCGCAACTGACTGATATTTCCGATTACCACGTGATTCGTATTTTAGGCGCCAATTTTGGCTACTGCTGCTGCTTATTGACCTTTCATATCTGGCTTCTGTCTAGGCAGTTGTTACTAAGTGTATATTTGGGTCAGTTAACCCCTGCCCTGCTATTCCTAAACTGATTATATGCTTCCACGTGATTATCTCTCTGTTGCTTAACGGAGTCTAAGCTTAGTGTGTGTGTGTTGGTATGTATGTGTGTGTTGATCTGCATTAGTAACACCTACCTATTTATATACTTTTTTAGTTTCTTGCCTCTCTTTCCGTCTGTGTGTGTTTTGGTGTGCTGCTAAAGGAATCAACCATTTCTATCTTAAACAATCTGCTGTTTGCGCTAGGGCCTCTCGTCAATTTTATCTCTAATATTCTTAATTTTCGAATCACATATTTTTCCTTATATTCTAACATTTTATTGAAATTTAGTCTGAATTTGTATAAATCCATAAAATTTTAGTTGTATAAGGACTCATTTTAACATACAAGGCATGCGGTAAATTTCTTGCCTAATGCAATTTTCGAAGTCTGACCAAATAAATGAAGAATTTTTTAAAAGACTATTCAACATCATTGATTACACACACACACCCACCCACAAACACACACACACCCACCCACAAACACACACACATCCTTAAGTAAGGTTAATTAAAAAAGAACCTATATTTATCATTATAATTTTAAAAATTTTCGGATAAGCTGTTGAGTATCCTATGCATTTCAAGTTATCATTTACCACAAGAGAATATATTTTATTTAATGTTGGCTGTCTACTTTGTATAATAGCTTCTAGGATCTTGAGTCTTTTCATGCACTTTATTTTATATTGAGTTATAATTAGGTCGTTCATGATTTACTAGTCAATGTGTGCACGGTTTCCGCAGTTGACAGATCAATCTGCAAGAGTGTGTGGAGCATGTGAGCCTAATACACGCATTTAATACTGTGTTTTTATTATTTGTCGTGGAATTGCAATCTCCCAGAGGCTATGAGAATTCATAGACATTATTGGTACATAGTGGGTATTTATACGCCCGGAGATTTTGATAATAATTAGATGCTTTAAAGTTTTTGTCGTAGGTGATAAATCTAGCTGTTTGTTAGAATCGCGGAGTAATATATACCAGTAATTATGTTGCTAATTGCTTTTTCATCCTGCTTATAATTAGATTGCATTTGTTGACGATAAAATAAGTTAATGATGTGTTTATTTTTGTTTGCGTTAGGGTGGTGTTTTGCGTCATCTTTTCTAAATTTCCTTAGGGCTAATTTTATTTGTTTGTCGATGACATGTTTAGATAATTTTTAGTTGATAATAGTTTGTTCAATATATTGCTAAGTTCATTATTAAATATCTCTCAAGAGATTACTTCGGTCAGGTAAATAATTTTTTAATGACAGCTATGATGTATCTGTGAGGACATTGATTTTGAAGTTAAGTAAACGAATCTAGAGGTTTTTGTTTTAATGAATACTTACTGCCTAAATATGTCTAAATATATATATATATATATATATATATATATATATATATATGTTTGTGTGTGTGTTGTAAACAAATAAATAAATATAAACAGCATTGACTTATCTTACAACAACAAGCTGCTCGTCTCTGTAAGATAAATGCACTGAATTTAACAATTATGATAATGCTAAGATTAGCCAATTCCTATAAGGAAATATTCGGTATCCATTGACCGAGCAGCTAGTGCTACTGTCGGTTGAAATTCTATAATTATTCTTACAAAAACACTCAGGAAATAGGAGTCTCAGGTTCAGTAGCTCTTATCGCTTTTTTCAGTTTTGACAGGGACTTCCTTTTTAACCATTTATTGGAATTATAATAGAAAGTCAAAAACTTGATTATGTAATTAATTTCTCTTCAAGTTGTATGTTATATCCATTTTAGTTTATGGTGTTGACAATTTTTAGGTGATGTGATTGTTGATACATTAGACTAAAGAAAGTAAGGGTAGACAAAAATGAAAAAAGGCAACTGAAAATACATCCCAAGCAAAGTTAGCTTTGGCAGGAAAAAAAGTAAATTGAAAACATGCCTGGACTATCCTACATTTTGGCGAGGTTGCCAACGTTCTCTCCAAAATTCGCAATATCTTAATGCCTAACAAGCATCATATGCCACACTAAGTCATCTCATTTCGTTCGACACAGGCATGCAAGACTCGCTCTACTTTTGCCAAGTTCTGACAGATTCGTTTCCTTTTCGCCTTAATCTTGACTAAGTTGATGCCGAAAGAAGTCACAAATAAACATGAATTACAAATTTACTTTTAAAAAGTTTAGTTTTTTGTTAATTGTTTCATTACAAGCACGCCAATACAGCTACTAATTCGAAGGGAGTTAGAGTGTAAAAGAATATAAGAAAAGGAAAAAACCTTATGAATGAGTGAATGCAATAAAAAACAAGTCTTTAGACAGAAGATAACGATTGACATTGCATTTAAATTTTTAAAAATCAAATTTGATTGGAAAGCAAGAAACTAAAAATGTTCCACGATCAAGAAATAAAAAAATATTAACTCAATTGTCAATTGTTCCTCCTTAGATTACACTGTAATATATTGTTTAATTATTGTTCAGCCTGTTCAAAACTGTCTTGAAAGTGTGGTAGAAGATCTACATTTATTCTTTCAATTGATGTGTATTAGCTATGATGTAGACTGGACGAGGTGGCAACTGAACAACGGAAATGATTAATAAGAGTTTCTGTATAGTTAATAATAATGTCTAATCATGTAATACTCTTATAATTATTTTAATGATAGTCGATGAGAATACTTTTAATAATTATGTATTTATCTAAAGTCATATTTTTTTTAAAACATAAAATCTCAAGGTGTTAAACCATTTGAAAAAAAAGAACATTTTAAAAATTATTAAATCGATGTTATATAAAAATTCAAAAATCAATCTAAAAAAGAGTATCCTACTACCAATCGACCGAAAATATAAAATAATAAATGAAATTGAAAAAATACAAAAAGAAAAATTGAAAAATAAGAAAAAGACTAAATGACGGTACTTCCACAGAAAAAGTCATAAATGAATTTAAAATCAAATATATATCTTGACACTTTTATTTTAGTTTTAATTTCAATCTAATAGATTAAATTTAATATTTCGAATACGTAAAATAATTTTCTTTTTTTTCAAAAAATGATTTAATTTGCGTGGAAGGAATTTGGGTCTTAAAATTGCTAAACATCACTGATTTTGATGCCATTTTTAGCCATCTTTTATCAAAATATAATTCTCTTTACTAAAATCTATTTGAAAAAATAAAAACCATTAAGCGTAAATGTTTCCAATTTTGTTTAAAGTTGAAATGAAATTAGGTTTCTTATTTTTAAAATCATGTCACTGAGTAAAGGTGTTAAAGTGACTACTAAGCAAGTTTTTTTTTATGAGAATGAAATAATATAAGGGAACATTATGAAGAAGAATAGGAAAATAAAAGAACTGCATTCAAATGACCGATAAAAATTGGCATTGCATTTATGCAAATCTTAGTTTGAGAGAGAGAGAGAGAGAGAGAACGAGAGAGAGAGAGAGAGAGAGAGAGAAAAGAAACCTCATCTAAAAAACAAACAAACAGAAAAACAAACAAAATCTAAACTAAGAACGCATCTTAACTAATGTAAAATGATTTCTTAAAGTTAAATTCAAAGTTTATTTGAAAGGTCATACTTTAAATTAATCAATACATGTAGTGTAAAAATAGTGGGGAAGAAGAAGAACAAGGATGGAGAAATATGTTACATAAATTTACTTTTTTATCCGACACTGCATAAAAGAGTAAAATGAAGAAAACGGAAGTTCTTCGGAATCGGGAATTAATTACGAGAAAAGATGGCAAGATAAAGTGGGCTAAGAATACGACAAGTTAACGATAATTAGTATACATCGAGAGGTAGGTAAAGTAGAAACTAAGAAATGGAAGAGTGTAAGTAATAAAAGTACTTGTTAATATTTTTCTAAAAGAAAAATGACTTTTTAAACCCTACTATATAAAAAAAAATCTGACCGTCAAAGTGTATATATATTTTTTCTTTAAATTTAAAATATCCAGCCATTTCTTTATTATGTAACACTTATCTGACCAATGAAATCAAATCTCAATCAACATACTGCGTCTTCAAAAAATAAAAATTATTGGAAGCTTAAAAAATTTAATCATTAGTCGCGTTTTTACATCTGTGAAGAAGCTTGTTAAAGCGAAACATATTGAAGACTGTTTTCCTAACTGTCCTTTATTTATTCTTTTCATATTGTCAGATTTCAATTCATATTTTTAACTCGTATATCTCAACCCCACACAGAAAGCCTGAACTTAATTTTAAAACGCATTGTAAATTCTTCCTTGACTTAATTTTACTTTTAGTTTCAGGTTAATAGATTAAATTATTACCAGCAGGCAAAATACTTCGGTGTATTTATACTGACTAAATTTTTTACTTATCGGTAACATCTATAAATTCGTCCATATTGAGAGATCTGTTAACAGTAAATTATATATACTCACATTTTCTGAAACGTTATTTGAGGATTACGTTTAGCTGATTTAAAAATTTTATTAATCTGATTCGAAACTTGACTTTTGGTTTATTATATAGTAAGGTACTTTTTGATACACAAAAACGTTGTTTTCCTGACGTTTTGGATGATTTATTGATCGCCTGTTTAGAACTATTAATTTATGACAATTTACTTGGTGAATATTTGAACTATTTTCTTCATTAGTTTTTCACTACTCTGTAATCCTGAGAAAAGAATTGGAAACTATTTTAGTCAATCAATTATTATTACAGTTTAGATGCTTTAGCTTAACCTTACTTTTAAAACGCTTGTTGCAAAACGTTTGAGACACGTCCTGTAGTATATATGATCGGTTAATTGTTGCATTTATATTATGAAAATAGGAAATTCATAAGGCAAACATTCATATTACTTACAAATTCAAGGTTGAAAATATCAACTGTCCAAATATACTTGGATATATATATATATATATATATATATATATATATATATATATATATATATATATATCCAACTATATCACCAATTAATATATCTAAATCTTCCACAAAATATTGTTTCACCTATCGAATTTCCTTTCTTTAAAATAGTTGAAGTATTGGTGACTTTTTTAAAAATTGTTTCCTCCTTAGTTTGATTTTTGTCCTTCAGAAGAAATTCCCAGTCAGATACTTGCTTTAGAATCTTTCTTTTTGCCTGTTTTACAATGCAATTTCAAATTCTTTAATTTAAAACCTGATCAAGGTCCAGATCAACGAGTTCCCTTTTGTTTACATTGGCTTTGAGTATGTTGTTCTCGAGGCAAAAAAGTTTTCCACCCTCCGCATAAAAAAAACCCAATTTACTGATAATGTTTTCATAAAGTATTGTTGCCTTGCCGATGACAGAATGGAATCCAAACAAGCATCTAATATGAATGATTTTTCGTATTAGGTTTACACCTTTCACGGTGCCCTTCAAACATGTAGCAAATATGATTGTACTTCTCGGAGGAATCAGCATTTGTACAATATATTTGTACAATATATTTGTACAATATATTACACTGACAATCTTTTTTTGACCATGAAACATCTAATGTCGCCAAGTGTTTTTTCTCCAGATTTTCAACTCTTACTTTTACTGACTTTATTACTTCAAAGGGATCTTTTCTACATTAAAATCCAATGTACTCACCCAGACCTCTGATAGCTTATTTTTCTACAATTACCCGCGTTATAATTTCCACGACAGCATTTTCGTCCTCAAAGTTATTTTGAAGTTGTGATGGTTTTATTAGTTCATAAGAACGATAGAAAAGCTTAAAGAGGAATTCAGTTTACTCAGCAGTAATTCTTCTTTTCAGTTTCTTTTATGTAGACACGCATATTTTGGGAGTGTAATTGTCAACTACGCGTGTTTTCCTAAGCCCCAACTATAAGCAATATAAATTTGTAAAATAATTTAGGCAAGCGATTCGGTATTTTCATTTACTTACAACAAATTATAGCTAAGGAAGACATGGCAAGAGTAACTTTTTCCAAATTCCTACCCACTTGGTTCTTGTTACTTATTAGGTTTACACGCCATCAAACAAAATCAGCCAAACTCATTAATTATGAAATATAAGTTTTACAATTCAACTTCAGTACGTAATTACTTAAAATTCTTTCAAAATCAGTTGATTTGAAAAACAATATAGACGTAAATATCAAAGAAGTTTTGGCGGAAGAAATCACAATTGTTTTCATCTTAGATCTGACCTTAGACTAGAAATCATTGAAATTTCTCATTTCTACACAAAACCGACTTTAAAAATTCTCCATTACATTGAGCTTCCAGTTTTAAAGTACCATTCAATTTTCACTTGGCTTTATACAACTAAAATTACACTAGATAGCTATATAAACTTCAAGCTGTTTAATCAGACCCTACTTAATCTTGAGATTTACTACTTTAAATAACTAGAATTTCCTACTTGATATTCTTAGACTGTCTTCTTCTTGACTTTTATCCAGTTCAAATGATCTTTTGACTTTACTCCACTCTAACTACCGTAGTATTTGGTTAACAATTACGATTTCTTAATGCAGTCTACATGTTCCCTACACTGACCAAGCTTATAATCGTTACCTATAGAGGTCGAATTGCCCATAAACAAAATCAAACTAAACATATCATCTGGACAGATCTCTTAACTAACAGCTGTTTATTCCGCGTCCATACTGAATTTTACTCAAAGCTAAAATGGCCTCTTTTTCATCAAAAGAACTGAAAAATGTTGAAAAGCAGTATTCTATTTTTGAGATTATTTTTAAACGGACACCAACACTCAGTAAAATTGGTGATTATTCTTGTGTATTTTCTTTCGGTAAGACGTTTGAAACATAAAATAAGATTTCTGGGAGTTATTGCGACAAATGTTAATGTGTCATTTTTTGCTTTCTGTCTTTGACAGAAAACAAAAACACTCTTGCTATTTTTATCTATGTTTATAGTTTAAGATGGATCGCACAAGTTCACAAACATTGGATGTAGGCACCCCCATGCTGTCGTAATTAAACATTTTAGCAGTGATTTTTTTTATTGTACGAAGCTTCTTTTTCTGTCAGTGAAGATTTTTGGACTTTTTTTCGAAAATCTATTTAAATGTTGATTCAGAAATTTAATCTTACGTTATAGGACTAGATATTTTTGGGTAACTTTGAAATTGGAGACGATAGCAGTTCGATAGGTAGATGAAGGCAGTCAGTCCAAGAAAATGGAACAGCCAGTATTTAACGTAATATCTGCAAGATTGTCTACACCTCTACGGCGTTTTTCTAATACTGGAAATTTTCTTCCTCCATTTATTCATATAGATATTTTCCGAGTTAATTGGGAGGAAAATCATTTTTGAATTGTCTAAGGTGTTATATTCAGAAACTTGCGTATTGTCTCATAATTTTAAGATTTTATTTAAAAAGAAAAAGCAAGATCATATAGCACTGACTGTCCACTTTCTAATATACTGTCAGGAAATAGTTTCAATTTTCATAGTTAAAATAACTAAATTAATGAATACTAACAGAAATTAATTGAAATATCTTTAAAATTTTTAAGACATTTTAAACAGATAATCTAAATTTTCTTTAAATATTCAAATGTTTATACTCTGATTTAAGTGAATTAAAATTTTGTAGTTGGTACTCTACCTATATAAGAAAATTGTTCTAGTTTAATATATAATTTCTGTTGTTCTTTATTAACTATAAAATTACTAAGATTTTGATGTTAAAATTAACTTTCATTCAAATTTGTCAAGTGGGATAGTAATATACAATTTCAGATGAAAATAATGTATGAAAATCATTCAACTTTAAACTAAAGTTAAGTTTCTAATAATTTTTGACGGAAAATAAATCTGATAGGTTCGACAAAATAAAACTGGCAAATCTCGA
The DNA here is from genome assembly GCA_037127315.1 of Ascarosepion bandense. Taxonomy (NCBI): domain Eukaryota; kingdom Metazoa; phylum Mollusca; class Cephalopoda; order Sepiida; family Sepiidae; genus Ascarosepion; species Ascarosepion bandense. The sequence goes on from JBBBDQ010000344.1 coordinate 6,049,838, forward strand.
AAATGTCTTTCAATCAATCGCTAGTGAATTTTAACGCCCCTTAAAATATTAAAAAGAACCATTTTTGCCATCTATCAACATTACTGATGCTAACTTACAGGAGAGTATTTCATTGCACCTTCATAGAATCACTTTGTCAGTTGATCTTAAGTGGAGTGGTTGCATTGAATCGATTGTTAAATTTGATAAGAAATATGGTTCACTGTAGTGTTTTAGACTAATTTTTAACACAGAATCCATCTTGCACATTTATAAATATACCTTCCATTGAAAATTCCCATATCTGATCTGGTGATTTTGCTGTATATTTCGAAATGCTTGTCGAAATTCAAAAGAGGGTTCTGACCTAGAATCGTTCACATTTTCATCACCGTGATGTAATCTTCCACTAGTTTTTCTCTAAAGAATTTTTATAGAAATTGAAATTAGCATTCCTTTTTGAAACTTCAACCTCATTGATTTAATAGCGCCAATAGGTATCATCGTTTTATTTATATAGATGTAAACTTAACTCGTATGTTAATATTTTTTTCTATCAAAATTCGCCTGTGGAACTCTTCTTTTCTTGCTTCCCTCTCTCCTTTTAATCTTCAAATTTATATGCTACGTCAATTGCCATATTCCATCTCCTTATTAACATCTTCACACTCTTTCACTCTAGGTAGCCTATGACATTTTGATGGCATTATCACTTTGCTTGAGGATGAAAGAATAAAAAAGAACTACTCGTAAGTAAGAAACATTATTTGAAATACAAGATAAAAGATTCCTAAAATTATCCGAAAGTGGAAAATAATTGCAAGTTGATTGTGAAGAAAAAAAATGCATTATATTTATAGTTTTCCTTAAAGTTTAAGCCAAAACAATTGAATTAGTCTCAAAAACAGTATATACATAAAAATATATTTAGGAGCTAAAATGAAAATGTACGTTCAAAATTGGAAAGGGTGAGTTTCAATGCCTGAAATTTTTATAAAAAAAATTAAATCCACTAAGGTTAAGACAGACCCTCTAAGAATGTCGAGTCACTATTAAAGAGATAAATTCGTTTTAAGTGATTTACCCTGTAATTGAAACGACCTTAACATTGCACGCAGAAGATATTCAAAATTATTTTTTGAATTAATGGAGACCGTTAAATAGTAATGTTTTCTCTATATATAAAATAGAGTTTGAATTTGACGATATCACTTAGCTGCTACAATATAAAAGTCTAGAAGTCTTAAGTTCATAAATTTCTCTAAAATTTTAAAATATTGTAAAAATTCATTTTTCAGTGAAGAGTGTTCGTTTTAAAAATATTGTATTTATATATTCTATCTATAAAAGGAATTAAAGCATGTTTAAAAAGATACATTCTAACAAGCGGTTGTGCATTTAAAAAAAATAGTAAAATTACTTCCACCAGGCAGTATCGAACTAAGAAATAAAAAAAACCTTGAAAGATTACATATAATCATTTGCTCATATAGTTTCCTATATTATGGAACATATACATATGTATATTTATAAAAGATTCTCTTCTTTTAAAGGCAAACTTTAAGAAATCTTTGACGAAATCCTTTTATGGCTGATTGATCAGCTGACGAAGTTGAAAGAAAGAACCAACAGCAGAAATTCGAGGAAATGAAAAATTCCGAATCTTTACAGGAAACAAGCAAAAAGTTCTGTTTTTGCAAATGTTCATATAAACCCATCAAAAAATAATCTACGTGTACAAGAACGTTCCGTTTCAATTCTGTCAGGTGCAATTCTTCGGAACACTAACCCTCCCTCTTGTACCAATTCCTGTTTTCATCCGTTCAGTTTTTATTTGTCTGCTCTTAGCTTATTCCAAAATTTGCCATTTGGGAGATACGGTAATAAAAAGTTGGAAAATAGTAATTTCAGCCCCCTTTTTCTGGTCTAGTAGGCTAGAGATTGATATTCATGTATCCATTCAGTCCGTCAATCAGTCTAGCAAGCAACTAGGTTGCCCATCAATCTACTTTTAAAATACCTTTAGCTTCAAGCGAAAGTGAATTTAGTATTTCTTCTGTAAATTGGTCAACCATAAATAAATGTTATTTTCAGGACATTTAATTGTGAGTGCTGGTTTTATGCATATTGTTTAGTTTCAATGCTAACCAAATAATTAATTTGAGCCTGATACTTAGCAATTTTTTTTCCTATATAAACGAGAGAAATAGGGGTATTTTTACACTATTTACATTATCCAGACTGTTCTCTTCATGTTTCCGAGCTGAACTAATTTCTCTACCACTGTAATGCTACTTACCTTTGTCTTCTTTATATTTTATGGTAATTGCTTTAATAAGATTGGTAATTCAACTATATGAATTTAAACGCAATAATAGATTAGAAAATATATCGAATCCTTTTGCTGAATTAATTATATATAATCTTTATATTTATTCTAATATTTTAACGGCACTTCTCGTCGGTAAAATTTTTTTCTGGTTTCTTGTTTCTTTGCCACACATCATTCATATTTTTGAACGCAATATTAATCACCATCTTTCTCCTCACTAAAATATTCTCATCGAATTTGGCTCCCAGTAAACCCTTATCTTAGTGGCATTAACTCCTTGAACAACAACTGCACAGTATTAAATAAGAAAAATACTATGTATACCTGGCCATGGAGTGCAGAACAAGAACGTGTCTCTTTAGTTTAAAGATTCTGTTCGAAATTCTCAGATGGTTTCCTCAGATCGAGAGACATCTAAAGAAGGCTGGGGGGTGGGGGCGCAATCGTCGAAGCTTTGTGATAATATGAAAACATTCATTCAAACGTAAATATCGATGATGGGTGGTGATTTTCTAAGCGCAGATTAGATATGACATTATGCCAAAACTATGGGGACCCAAAAAGGAGCGAACTCGCCACTCAGTTGGAATGATTCTAGCGAGATAATATATTCATGATACAGTAAATGTGGTACATGGCTTAAGGGAAAGTGTGTTACGGCTAGACATCACTTTTTTCCTATATTTACATAACCAGTCTCACGCTCTAAACACTCATTACAATTTCCTCATTCACTACAAAAAAAAAACAAAAAAAAACACCCATCATCTTCCAATCCTACACCTACCACAATATAACATTTTCTCCAGGGTACTGTTTATAGATTAAAATATGGTGATAGCAAAATGTATGGGGAAAGGATTAATTGCTCAAAATGCTACAATAACAAATGTTAGTAAGATTAATCCATTCCACAAAACTAAGAGTGGCTGCTTTATTCTTCCAAGAAGCAAAATCACGACGCGCACTCATTAACAGTTGAAAAGAATAAAATAATGGACTGAGAAAATCAAATTGACCCAGTCAAGATAAAAATGGATAAAAATAAACTGGGGAGATTAGGAATCTCAACGTAGATCATAACCGAAGATAACGCCGAGATCAAGCTAGGAACAACACTTACTTACTCACATTAACTAAGAACACAAATCAAATCTATCTTAACCAGAGAAGGGTTCGCAGGAAGCCGCCTGTTGTGCCAAAGGCAACTTAAAAAGAAGAAAAACAAGGCTGGCATGCTGTCGATTTCAAATGTGTTCTGTCCATTCTGATCTTCATCTTGAATTGATGCGCAAAGAATCTAAGCAGATCCAGATAAGAATAGCGTTCATAGATGCTCCCAGTTAATACAACTGGGATCATCTAAAGACAGTGGTAGAAGTCGTGCGAAGCCGTTTCCTTTAAACCAAGTTCACACCAGTAACAGGCGGGCAAATCTACCCCGCATCACCTGAAAGCCAAGTCATTGAGAGATAGCAAATTCCAAGTCAATCGGCAAGTAAGCAAAAACTCTGGGTTACTTAGGTAATCCGCCGATGGTGCCTATGACCAACAAGAGCGCGACTGTGAGTTTGACCAACCCGAGTCTTCTACAGGGAGAATCCTTCGTCGCAACCCCTCCACTAATACACGATATAATAGTCTCCGAAGCCGAGAAAGATCAGTGGACTGAGGAATGACCCACAAGGCCGCTGAACAGTCTCGTGTAAATTTCGATTGATTTCGGGGTTTAGGTCAGCGCTCAGCCCTAGAAACGAGAAGAGTGATGGTAATGCTGATAAGTCGTCTCTAACACTCCTCTCCAAAATTGAATCCTCTGTCAACACGCGGTATAGGAAAGCCAACTTCGAGGCGTGTCACTGATTAGCACGTGTGGCATTCCCAGCCCCTCCACGACAGACGTTTGATGCAGACTTATCTTTGATGCGACCCCCTTCCCAAGAGGGTAGCAAGCAAACGCTCAATCACTTTCTTATGGTCTTTATATGAAGGAGTGCTTACAACCGGTAAAAGATGAGAGGCAAGACGCAAGTGGTACCCTTCACGGTACCACTTACGTCTTGCATTGAAGTCAAATCTTGACTGCCGCTCCAATCTTTGACATTACTTCTGACCGGTTCTTTTCCAACTGGAGTCCAGGATCGAACCACATTCCAAGAATGCAGAGAGATCCGTCAGTCTAACTAAAAAATGCAACCCAACGATTTTTATAAAAAAAAATTGTATATTTTCGATTCAAGAAGACAAGTTAATTTAGGAAATTTTTATTATATTATTTTAGGTTGTTGTTAGAATTCTCCTGAGAGCATTGGATGTTAAGTAAAGATAAATGGACAAGTGAGAGCAAAAACCTGTCGAAGAAATGAGTACTTTAGATCAATGCCATATGTAAATATATCGTGATAAACAGTGTCTTTTGTAGCCGAATATTATCGAATAAATAATCATTAAATTTTCTGATGGCTGAATTATGTGTCTTTAGACAGCAACTTTTCTTTTAAACATGTCAGATTAAATAAATTGCGGATTTTATTAAAAATAAGCAGACACTATGTTTGCAATTTATTTAATCTGATATATATATAATTCACACACGCTAAATTTAAATAGTATCCCCCCAAAAATAAAAAGAACAAAATGGTCCGTTAAGTAGAATTGAATCAAAATCGCTAAAAAAAAATATTTGAAGTATAAAGACGAAATCAAATTTTGCAAGTCAGTGAAAAAACTTTTTACAATCAACGAGTGTGAAAAAAAAACAACACGCAAGCACGCATATGAACTTTCCGATCTACTTACCACTTGACTTATCTATTTATATACGATACTTTGGCCATCAGAAAAGCAAACGAATCTCGATATGTGAAGTCACAAAATTATTCGCCTGAAGAGTCAATTTTAGACACGAGACCAGTGTAGTATAATTTACTAAGCGCAGCTTAGATGTGGCACAAGGCCAAAAGTATGGGGCACCCAGTGAGGATCGAACTCACTACTTAATTGCAATAGTGCTAGCGAGACAAGCTTGCTAACCATTACACCACCTTGAGGTGCCCGAAACCAGTGTAGTGACACAAATACCATTATGTACACTTAATATATTGTACTAAAAGCAAGTAATAATTATATTAGCAACAATAAATCTACACTTTAAACAAAACGTTCACGGCTCCTTGCACTTTTTCTTGTGTGTGTGTGTATATATACTAATGCCAAACGTTTATTTGTTGTTCAGTTTAGTCTAATGTCAATTTAGTTTAGAATAAATCTACAAAAGTAGAGGAGAGTGGAGCTCAAGCTCTACCCACTGCTTTAGATATAGCTACTTCTCTAGGTAGACTAATAATAGGTAATTATGCACCGTATTGTTAAATATGTATCCAATTTAATGTTTATAGGAAAATAAATTGACAATCAATAATTTCAATACATTAAAACTTAGCTGAGAGTATTTATGATAGTACGAAGCAAAAATTAAGAATTTAGTAAAGATGGCAATAGTAAAGGAGACCTCGTTGTTTAATCTGAGGCTTTTCTTATGGAAACAGTATCCATTTTTTTTACCTGTTCCATATCTTGAGACAAATCTTACATTAATGTGGTAGATTTTCATTTACAATATAGTTGTAAAGAAGTAATTTGCAATGTTTATCTTTCCGAAATAATTTAAGTTCTCCGAATACCGCTGGTCTAATGTAAATGCCCACATTGAAGAAGGCTACTATTGTAATTAGTCCTAGTTCCAAATTCTTTTATTAACATTTACAATTCCACACAGTTTTTCCAGAATTAAACCATTTTTGGTTAAAATTCACAATCGCAATTTGCTATCAGTTTTTTTTTCTATTTAATTTTTAGTTTAGTCAAACAAATATCCACGTCTTCCTGATGCAGGAATATGAAAATAGAACAAAGATGGTATACTTGATCAGCAAAAATGGAAAAAAAAAGAAACAAAACGACACTGAATTGTATATAAGAAAACAAATCTAAATTATTTTTATTTAATGATTTGGTTAGTAGTAATGATAAAGTATACGAAAGTATGTCAATATTCTTTTAATAGACTTTAGTTCGAAACAGTGATTTGAAGATGTCAAATGAACGTGTAAATCTACAAAAATAAATGGATTGGTTCTACAAGATGCTATCTGAAGTATAATGATTACTATTGCCCCTCATATCAGCTAAAAAAATGAATTCTTTCTACGTCTGTATACTGATGGTCATCGGTTAAGTATTTTATCAAATTTGAATTTGAATCATCTGGTTCACGGCCCATTCGGTGTGTGTGTTCTGTCATCCGGTTCACAATCTTTCAGTTATTTGGATCAGTACTAGACTTTTATAATTGCTCTCTGTCTATGATTGGATTTCTGGTTTCTTCTAAAGTCTTCTCATTCACTTTCACTCCCAGTAACTCTTGACTGCGTCTTAGTAGCGTTATCACATTTCTTGAAGTCAATTCTTATGTATAAACACAAATGTTTCAAACGTCTTAAGTTTTTCTTTTTTAAGTTACGAATATTTTTCTAATCTACTATAAATAAGCCTTCTGTACAGAATGGAATTTAAAAGTTTTCTTTTTATAGCCTGATCGACACCTAAGGCTAGAAAACTGTAACTATTTACTCCATTCCTTTCTGAAAATAATTAGTATCTATCGAAAGGACTGATACTATGGCACCTTACGTACTTTTCCACGTTTCATATTTTTCATAAAATTTCGTTTAGTATCTCCGCTATGGCTGTTAGGATGAATACAGGTTTTTATAGTATTCCTCAATTATTCTTGACACGTTGTCTCTACACCCGGCAACTTTTCCATTGCTTTCAATTCAAGAATACGTTGCTTAAGAGATCGTGTAAATACATAGATTCAGCATATTTAAAACTTTCATGTTATTTCCATGTTTGCTTTCGTTTCTTCTTTCACTGTTTTATTGATTAGTTAATTATATCTGCATCTTTTAATAATTATAGTTGTTACTAGTTATTCTGATTTCTTTTGTTCTATTTAAAAATATGGAACCTGACCAAGATTTGGAATAAAGTTTCGCTGGCTTTTTATAGTTGCTGATATTAAGACGCTCACTATTTGATAATCATTTTAAAAGTCATGTTTGTCTCTCAATGCTACTACTCTTTGATACTATGTTAATCTTGTTTATAGCAGTTACATATAAAATGCTCCTAAATATGTCAGCATTTATTAATTTTGAAATCAATTACTTTTAATGTCCCCATTTGGAATTTCCCTTTATAACTGCCCTTCACATAGAAAAAGAAAACGTACTCATAAGTGATATTATATATCTGGAAAGACAATTATCATTTTTTCTCCTTCTTTCTCTCTTCTGTCTGAAAATTGGTAGAACATTATCTCATTCCAATAGTGTTGTTTTCTTTTGGTCCATAATATTACTAATGTCGTAACTTCATGCACTTTTATCTGAGCCTTTTGAAGTAGGCTAAGAAACTTTGATATCATTCAGAATGTATCTTTTAGTTAATCTAATTACTGTCGTATTTATTCTGTCTGACACTAATGAAACTTAGTGACTTGCCTTTAATGTCACTCCTGACTAAACATCCGACGCCTCTATACTTGTTATTCCTCTTTTCTTTACAGTGACTTAGATGGTTACTTACGTTCAGCTGTAAGAAATTCTCTTTACTTCGAATTTTGGTAATACTCTCATGTGACAGGTGATCTTCAGTTCCATCGTTAGCTCGTCGAGTATGAACGTGTGGAGACACACACACACATACATATTTGAGTATAAAGATAAATCATTGACCGACCAAGGAGTTCTTTAAAATTCTGACGTTTCGTCATTTAGTCAGATCTTAAGTGACTGAGAACAAAATATACAAAAACAACTTAAGCACTTAACATTAAAATGGATCTATTTTCTCTTTGGTCTTTATTTTGAAGTAGTTTCCTTATTTCGGGTTGTCGCTTCTGCATGGAGTAACGGTTAGAAAACTTGTCTAGCTAGAGCCTGCCACAACTGAGAAGTGAGTTCGATCCTCACTGGGTGCCTCATATTTTTGTACTTGTGTCGCATCTATGCGGGCCTTAGAAATTTACCTTCCTTATCTAGGTTAAAAAATAATGCACACTCGCACACTAGTTAGGTTTTGGATATAATCACATACAAGTTGCGATTAAGATTTTATTCAATTTTTGTTTTATGAGGATATGTATTTTTTTCTGAGCACAAAATGTTAAATAGACAAGAAAACCTACGAAATTCTGTCCGTAAAAATACGAGCATAATAGCTTCATCCACTGAAGAAACTGACTATCAACTATGAACACAACCACAGCATGCTGACCGAGTAAAATTTTCCACTATGGATAAACAGATGTCTACCTGTTTAGTTAAAAAAAAAAGAACCTTGATAACGGCTAATAGAATAAGCGAAAGCACTTGGATATATATACAAATTTTACACAATTTGTCCACAAAGAAAAACATTATACACACTCAAGAAATGAAATTAAAAGCTTAATCGCAGTACTTTCTCATTTGTCTTTGATGAAACTTGTATCAAAGAGTGATTGCTGCCCAAATATTTTTATAAATGGTAATGGTAATTCCATTCTGTAGAGAAGGCTTATTTACATGGTAATTATTATTGTAATAATAGCATACTGCAACTTAATAGCTATAAATTACCGGTGTTAAAACACCATCATCAGGCAGTAAATTGGAGTAAATTTAATTTGTAATATATATATATATATATATTATAAGCGTTTCACCCCAAGCAAGGCATTTCACTGCCACTACTGCGTAGGAGACTACATAGAGTGGAGGAAGGATGGTTAAATATAGGAAATATCAGAGGGTGGGTGATAGGCGGGTAAGGATACCAAGAATGAGGGTTTGGGTAGATGAGTGTTCTGAGAACAATTGGAAGTTAGTGTGATAGGAGGTGTCTATTGACCCTACATTTAAACACCTGGAGATTCTAGTATCGGGAAAGCAGACTTGTGGAAGGGAATTCCACAGGCGGGAAGCGCGAGAAAAGAAACTGTTGGATTAGAAATTACGGTTACATCATATCTGTTTAACTGTAAAAGGGTGGGACCTAGTTGCTAATCTAGTATCTCGTGCAAATTCGTGCTTAGGCGGCATCAGTGATCGAAGTTCATCGGAGCAGAAGCCATGAAAGTACTTGTAGAAGAGGCACAGGGAAGCCACATCACGCTAGTGAGAGAGTGGTTGCAGTCGGTCGTTACAGATTCTACTTTGTATTTTGTCAAGAAGCCCAAGGAGGGTAGCATGGGCATCCGACCAGATATGGCAGCAGTATTCAATCCATGGGCGGATGGTAGATTTGTATATGTGCAGGATAGAATCAGGCGGGAAAAACTTATGGGCTCTGCACAGAGAGCCGACTTTCATAGCGGCAGATTTGGCAATGGATTCAATATAGTCATTCCATTTGAGTTCCGCCGAAAGCGTACGGCCAAGGAGGCGTAGTGATTTACTCTCTGGGAGGCAATCCTCTTCCATGCTAATGGGAGGTAGATGCGATTGTCTATGGTGGTTAACAGCTTCGTTTTAGAAGCATTGAAATTTACTAGCCATTTCCTACCCCAGGCCATTACGGATTGGAAGTCCTTTTCAAGCTCAGCAGCGAGGTTCACTTTGTCGCCCACACCGGGTTTTTGATCGAGGCGAGAGTAGATTGTGGTGTCATCGGCGTACATGCCTACTTGGGATCTAATGATATCGGGGAGATCAGTAATGTACAGCAGAAAGAGCGTGGGACCTAGGATAGAACCTTGAGGGACGCCCGCGTTCGTATGGTAGTTTTGGGAGGCATGTCCATTTAATACTACCTTCAGTGTGCGGTTAGAGAGGAATGACTGGACGAGGTCAAAAAGTACATTTAAAATTAAATAAATAAATAAATAAATAAATAAAATCAACTCTCACTCCACTTAATTTATCTGATTGCCTGACCTTGTTTTTATTTCTTCATTTTTTATTTATTTATTTTTAACCTCTACCTATCTATATATTACAAATTAAATTATACACGTAATGATGGTGTTATAACGGCAAAATGTTATAGCTATTAAGTTACCATTATAATAAAAATAATAAGAACACTAATAATTACTATATATTTATGCTGTACTTTTGTATTCAGCACTTTTAAAGTAAATATCTAACTCTGGAATAAACTTTCATTAGTAACTATTACTTTATATATATATATATATATATATATATAGAAATTATAACGTAGAATATTTGGTATTCTTGTAAGGTAAATTCCAACAGAGACAAAGTAGAACTCAATGTTAATTTCTTTTTATTAAATTTAACAGTAAAATAATCTTAAAATTTTGGGAGTATTCTACAAATTCATTGGTAATAAATATTTTGCAACTAAGCCGCCGCTCTTCAGACTTAAATTATACAAAAGATAATGTTAAAAATTATCCAGAAAAAATCTGTATATATTAATATATATATTAATGTAGACTTGTTATTGGACCACCTTTGATTGAACCACCTAGTCTTTAAGGTGATTCAATCACAAGTCTACATTCAAAATTGAAAACTTAAAATCTGTACAAAATTGGACTAGACACGTGTGGAAATTGAAATCAAAATATGGAAAAGACCCAGACATAACGTGGAGTATAATGAAAACAGCCAAGTTTACAACGGAGGCAAAATATGTAGGCTGTGCCAGGAAGAAAAGTTAGCGATTGTGCAAACAAAAATGAACTATTGAATAAAAGAATACAAATTTTGACTAAGTGTAACCATACTAAAAATACCTATTAGGTTCATACAAATAGATGAAAACGTTATAATTTCTTGTAATTTTTAAAATTGCGCGTTCAAAAATTTCCCGTCACGTGAGGATTAAAAAAATCACCGTTACGTGAGCGTTCTTAAAAAAACGGTAAATGGTAAAATTAGTTATTGCAAATCGCCTGAAGACACCACTTGGTAGAAACCTATGTCGTGTAATAACTCGTTTACAAATGAAGAACGTATATATATATATATATATATATATATATATATATATATATATATATATGTGTGTGTGTGTGTGTGTGTGTGTGTGTGTGTGTGTGTGTGTGTGTGTGTAATTTTATAATGTTTTTAATGAATATTTGTAAATGAATGAAAAAATCTATATAATCTTTTAAAGATCATGGACTTTGTACAATTGTTTGTATATCAAGAAAACGAAAATATCTGTTCAAATAAAATTGCATCTCTGAAAAACAGATAATGGAGACAATGAACAAGTCAGTGGCCCGTCTACTACTTCCTTATATTTACCAAGATCTATCAGAATCAATAAACGATATTAATATTTTGGTTCATGATTTGATTAGTTATTTAGCGATGTTTAAAATAAACTTAATTACTAGTATGATTTTACCAGCTGATTATCTTATGAAATAATTATAAGACATATAGAAACATATAGAAACATTTTTCAGATTGAATTAAAAATGTAATTTAGCCTGATAGATAACAACTTGAGTAATAGATAAATTACTTCCTGAAAGTTGAACGTCCTTATTTAAATCCTTTCTACCGTTTTTATCTTTACAAAAGTCAGATTATATCCAAAAATTATTAATGGCATCTAAGGACTGGAACTAGTCAAAGCTCATTTTCCTGCTTTATTAGAGTTTGTAATCATTTATGTAGCTCTATAAGTATCGGGTAAATTGCAGGACAGATTGTCTTGATTGGTAACCAGTCTACCACAGCTATAATTTTAACCTACTGTGGGAAAAAGTTTTTGCCTAGTCAGTCATGTCTCGAAAGAGAGGTAATTGCCCAAGCGTGTACCATGTATGGCATTTATCTGACTGACTGACTGAATCATTTGTAAGGTCTTCTGATGATGACTTAATTTCATCTATTTACGATAAAAGCCGACGGTGTACGAAAAAGAAATAACAAAGAAAATAATGTATATAAAGGGAAATTTTGATCAGTGCTGTACATACGACGTGTGTAAGAGTTTCAATATGTTAAATGTTCATATAACGAAATAGTATTGCTCATTGGTTTATTAGTAAACCAAACGGTTCTTGTAGAAATACCGAGTGGATGCTGAGATATATACTGATATTAAGGTGCAGACTTAATTGACATTAAATGTGACACAGAGATCCGAAGGGGAATTTCATGGCAAAGGACGCATTCCAAAAGCTGAGTACAGTATTGAGATGCCGGATAATTTCATCAAAACAAAGAAAAGACTACTAGAGTGTTATATGATATCTGCATTGTTATGTGGAAGCGAATGCTGAACAATATTCTCAAAGATAAAGGAGAGGCTTTAAGCAACAGAAATGTCGTTCTATGGATTTGTATAATATCATAAACCAAACATGTGAACAACAACAAGGTTTTGGTGAGAAATGAAACAAAAAGGAAAATTATACTTGATATCAGAAAGGGACGGTTGAGATTTCTGAAACATATAATGAGGAAAAAGGGGTTAGAGAATCTGATACTCACAAGGCGGATGGAGGGAAAGAGAGAGATGTTAAAATAGAGACATACTTGATGGGCTTAAGCAAATGAACGGCAGGGCATGGTTTGGAAGAATTAACAGAACAATGCATTTACAACTTCAAGGGACAGAAAGTTGTGAATGTCTGTGATCATCTACGTCCTGAAGGGACACGGCAAATAAAATATTTATATTCATTATAATTTATCTTTGATTAAATTAGGATCTTTCGTTAATTACGTTTTTGAAGAATAAAATCATTTAAATAAATATGTACAATTCCAAATGTAAATCGGACGAAATCCACAAATGAAAAAAGAAAATGCATATACAATAACACAAAACTAAATACATTTTAAAACTGTAAATGTCTAAATTCTAAACTTAAAAGATATTTAGTAAATCACAATAAGGGTGATCACGAACACTTAAACAGTTATAATTTAATCAATAGGAAACTTGATATCATAAACGTAGATTTCCACGTAGCGCACGTAGCCTGTTACTGTTATACAAGATGGGCAGTTATTATGATATGAAAAAGCATAAACCATTTGAAGATAGTTAAAATTGAAGTAGCATTTATCAGTTATAAGCTATCCGCATGTGTTGTAAAAAAAGTAAGAGTTTATCTAATTAAAAATCAAGTACTTGTTTTACGAGTAAACGAAATATGCCAATTTAAAAATGCATCAATGTGATAGGATCTCAGACATAAAAAATGACTGAAAAAGTTTAGATTGAAAAAAGAAAATTACCATTTCAGAATAAAAAAAACAACCTTTTCAAATGGGAAAATAAACAAAAGCATATATTTTTAAAATTATTTATCTGATTGTATGTTTAAAGATTTCTCTTCCAAGACACACACACATATATATATATTCGTGTGTGTGCGTCCGTTTGTAGAGAATGTGTTATCTCACTCTTACTCTATTGTTTATCACTCTCGCATATGTCTATCTCACGCACACATATCTTCTCTATCACTTTCATTACGTGTTGATTTTGAAAGTTGCAGATAACATTTATGAGATGAAGTTTGATTTCCATATCAATCAGCTAATACAGTGAATTGCCTTGTTAAATAAAAAAGCATGTGATCGATACACACACACACACACACACACACACATATATATATATATATATATATTAATATATATTTTTTTTTAATTTTATGATTTTTTATTATTTCCTTTTTTACGTCTTCCTCACAAATATAGACAAATATAAATGACCTCCTCTTAATCTAAAAATTGTACCACTAAAAATACATATAATTTCTTTCTTTTCTTTAGGTTCCGCGATTTTAGTTTCTTATTCCATTTTTGGATCTCGGTATTAACCTAATGAAATAATATATTTAATAAATAAAATGATGAGACCCTGATTTGTAATTTATAACAATCTTAAGCAAGTACCTTGAATAAAAATTCAAATCGAAAAACTGTCGCTGTATAATTTGCGCCTGATATTTGTGTATGCAAGAAACTCCAAGTCCCCTTTAACTTAGAATAATATATATATATATATATATATATATATATATATATATATATATATATATATATATATATTAATATAAAATACTGGGTAGCAAAAGTAATTAACACATCGATGTTTTTATAAATTTTACATTCAAAAAAATAAAATTGAATGATCCTTACTTGTTGTCTTTTAATGAACATTGTCTAACTAAACAGAGTTAAATTGAGAAACATTATTTTATGTACTTTTACAAACAATTTTCGATTTTTTCTTTGTGCAAAACTCAATTCGAAAAACTGTACAAATAATACGATAAAATAGTATTTTAAACTGTTTTCAGTTATTTTGATATGGTTTGTATTTCTACTAATCACAGGTTGTTTCAGTGTATGTATTATACAAGCACGTCGCTCAGTTGTGATAACAAGTTTGATACACTAGAGACTGTCCTGCTATTTAAATTTGAGAAAAATTGAAAAAACAACCATTTTTGAGTTGAAGAGAAATTCAGAATGATCTGAAAAATGTCACAATAGAAACAAGTAAAGATACAACTAAAATCCCTGAATCGTACAGGCCTGTATTTTCGATCACCAAAAAAGATTCCATTATTAAAACGTAAACATGCGCAAAACAGTTTGAAATTTGTTAAAAAGTATGAACATAAATCAGATAAATTCTGAAAGAAAGTTATTTAGTCCGATAAAACGAAAATTGAGCTTTTTGAGAGAAACATGTGCATCAAAGTATGAAGGAGAAAAGGAAAAGAATACAACCTCGAAAACATCATCTCAACAGTCAACTATGGGGTGAGGAAGTGTAAAGATCTGTTGTTTTTTTTGTATAAGGAAGTAAGAGAAAATGAAGTCACCGAATGAAGAATAAATGAAGTAAAATGCAAGCAAATCTTATCAACCCATCAATTAAAAAGTAAACAATTTGGGGATTCACCGAGATTTTGTATTCTAACAAAACAACGATCCAAAGCGCAGAACTAAAGACTGGTTCAATAAAAATGAAATTGATGTCCTGGAATATATAGATAGTCATCAGATCTCAATACAATAGGAAATTTATGAAAACAATTTAAGGCCAGAGATCCAAAAATATCAAGAAACTAAAGAAAGTCTGTGAGAAAGAGTGGATGAAACTGCCAAAATCTTCATGCAAAAGCTTGTTAAAAACTAGAGAAAACGACGACAGGCTCTAAGACAGAACGGATGACATGCAAATAAATATTAATAAATCGGGTTTAAATTCTTTACACACAGTCAAATGCAAAAAGTTGGCAATAAAAGAACAATGTTTCTCAGTTTTACTCTATGTTTAGTAAAACTATGTTCATTAAAGTATTTGAACGAATGTTTGTAAAATTTACAAAAACCGACGTGTTAAATAGTTTTGTTACCAGCTATATATATTTATATGCATATAAATTTGTTTAAGAGAGTAATTCTTTTTTTTTTACTCTTTTTGTTAATTTTTCTCATTTTGATAATTCTCATCCGTTTTAAGGTAGCTTGGGATTTAATAAGTAGCTGATCCTTGTAACATGGCTGCATTCAATGTGGTTCCCTTTGAAGTATTCAGTTTGTCTCCGTCTTTCCTGCCTTTTCTTTTCGCTCTGTCGATCTTTATCTAACGCATGACAATGGGCGCCTTAAATAACCAGCTATACAAACAGCTCGCGTCAAACACTTGACACTCTCTAATTCTTCATGTTTTATTTCAGATTCTCACGCAAATGCGAGAATACTAAAGAAAAGATAACAGCCTAAATTAATAATTTATTGATCCTTTTGTAACCTTGAAGACTTATTTCGCCCTACGCAGGAAGTATGTACTGTTCATATCCTTTTACTAATTAAGATTAATAGTAGAAACAACTGATTAAATGTTGTATGGTAACGAGGTTTTTTCTCTGCATTGTTCGGGACAATCTCGTTTCCGACATCAACATATTGTTTTGCTTTTTTTCATATTCTTGTCGGATATTCGGATTAAATTTTAAAGTTAGTTTAAGTTGCTAAAATTTAATTAAATAATCATTAAAAAAATCAAAGAAAAAATCAAAAACAAACTTCAACATAACTTTGAAAATTACGTTTAATTATTTTCCAATCTGCCGGCGTGTGATTTCTGAAAAAACAAATAGCGTCAACTTCCGAGAAACACGTTCTCAGGTTGCACCTTCCTCATGTTCTCAAAGATGTAGGGTCAGGTCAATTGTCTTCTGTGTTCTGCCAAAGAGAAAATCATTTTTTCTCTAACCAGATTTTCACTGTTACATGTGTAGCCAGTGAAACGTGTTAACGGCTCGGAAAAAGAAATCAACGATCAGAGTTAAAAATTTTCCCTTCATACAAGTATCTTTATGTAAAAAGTATGACTCAATGTTTTTCTTCCCAGTTATGGGTTAAATAGCAGTGATAACTGGAAGCAATTTGTCATTGAATTTAAAACTAACTTGAATACAGATGAGCTCCGTCAGTCAATCTTCTTCACTATATATCTACACTGGGTTATAGTACATATGGTGGCCCTAGGTCACTAATAAGTTTCAGAACTTCTTAAATGATAATTTCTTGACCTTGTTCCGCATTTACACTCTTAATAAAGCACATATATATCATACTAGCGATTTATTTGTCGATCTCTTGTAGAAACAATTCCTAATTATGTCATCTATAAAAGTGATAATGAGCTGATATAATGTAATATTTATTTCGAATATATTTTGCTTAAGATTATGACAAGATTTATGCCATTATAAAACAAGTCTGTCAAGACAGGCATGGAAGCAAAAATAGGAAAAAAAATAAGTTCAGTAGACACAAAATGTGCGTTATGGTGCAGTGGATATTGGCTTGGAACGAGAAATCGGTGAGATGAGTACGAATTCCAGTTGAATTCTTTGCATTCACTACGCGCAAATATCCTTAGGAAAGTTATTAATCCGTCTCTTACCTCCAATTATGGGTTAAATTACAGGACAGATTGGGTTCCATATCTTATAGCCTTGGCTGGTAACCATTCTACCGCAGAAAGTAATGGCAACTTACTGCGGGATAATCTTCATCCTAGTCAGTCATGACTCTAAAGAGACATGATCGCCCCAGCGTGTATCAAAAAAAGATGTTCGTTGCGCTGTAATGAATATCGGTTCGGAACGAGAAATCGGGGAGTCGAGTTCGAATTTCAGTTGAAATCATTTTATTCACTTGCGCGCAAATACCCTTGGGAAAGGTATGAATTCGTCTCTTCATCTAGCTATCGGTTGAATAGCAAAACAAATTGGGTTCTATAGCCTTAGTTGAGGACAAGTCTACAGCTGAAAGAAATGACAACTTAAAGCTGGAAAATCGTCTTCGTAGTCACCCATGCAAATATATATGGCAAATAACTGAGACACAAAAAGTAAAACATTTGATCGTGTATTAAAATTAGAAGTTAAATTCTAGTTTCTGCAATGCTGCAAAGATGATAGATTTTAGCAAATAAAATCCTGCATTCTGATTGTATGGCTGGCCACTCTTATCTACAAATGACTGTCTGCTAGAGCGGCTAGCTAAATCTCGTTGCAGACGCCTGTTCGGGCACATTTGTGTTTTTTCAACACCCGCAGAGCCCACTTGTGATTTATACTGCAACACTGCTGATCGAACCTTAGTAATAGTTTCTGGGAGAGAGCACATTACCAAGCGTGATTAACGTTTTTGATCAAGGCTAGGACTCTCAAACTCTCAGTCACAATGTCATGTGACTTAGTGTTAACACAACCATCGACGTTTTCCGAACGATTCTGTCTACTGAATTTCGCTCACAATTCTTGGGTCAAGCCGTAGTATGATTTTCAAGCACGTTACACGTCACACGCTCACACGCTAGGATTGATAACCTCAAGAAGTCACCTTCCTTACAAATCGACTTGATGAGATTCAAACCAGGTCCTTTTGGTCAGAAATCGTTGTGAATACTTTAAGTCAAATAAAACTAATGTAAAACTGTGGCCGCGATTGTCTAACAAATACGATTTTCTAAATAATCTGGTTGCTATTGTCCTTTTCTTGTTCATGTAATGAACATGGTTAAGTAGCAGAGTATGAGTATCATCCAATAAAAGGGAAAGAATTATCGACTAAAAATCTCGATGAGTCACAAAGAGGTAACAAAATGAAACCGTAGGATGGGAGTTGGACAGTCAATGAAAAAAGTGACCTGTAATAAATCCTCGATGCTGTTGGCTGACATTTAATACTTAAAAAAGAAAAATGACTCTATTAAGTTGTTATTGAAAGCTGACATTTAAGAGGAAGGAAAAATAACCTGTTTGTTAGCCAATATCTTTGCATTTGTGAACAACACCTGCTGATCCCATTTACGAAAAATTAGAAAAGACAAAACTGAAAACAGACATCCATTTGATGAAGAAATCGCGAACACATCCCAGAAAGAAATCTACCAACAGATTATATTTTTCTTCGACGTTGTTGTCATGGCATAGATTTTGATTCCATTTGCCACGATGGCCTATGTTATATTCCCGTTGCTTTTTCTCAGTTTCTTTACATAGTTTTGTCCATCGCGGTTACAAACAAAGAAGAACCGTTAAATAAACACTGAAAGAAGATTAAAAAAAACGAATGTTGTGTGCAAATTTGATTTTACTTTCCAATTTTTTATTAATTTTTTACTATAAATACAGTTTTCAGTTAACCACACTACCGCATGCAAAAGAGATCGCACAGTAATAATTTGTACGACAGACAATAGTGAAAATGAACCCATGTACTAAAATCTGTAAAATTAAAGAAATGAATTACTAGAACTTGTGAAAAAAAGCATAATTAAATCAATGTGACATAGCTACGTTATTGATCAATCACATGTATGGGAAGTGAATTGAATGTGCAAATATAGTATGCTTATGTCGGTATGCATTACCTTGTATATGCGGGTACTGAAAATCAATGAAGAATGGTTTGCAAAACAAATTCCTATGTTTAGTCATTTTGGTCAGATATTGAAAAGAAACTGACAGTTTTTAGCACTTTTTCACACGATACTTACACTATTTGTTTTTTTTGTTTTTTGTTTTTTTTGCTATTATTTCTCGCACATACACATTTTTACTCGGTTTCAACCTGAAACTTAAGTTCAGGAATGGCATCATGACATTTTCCAGTGCGGAAAAAATAAGAAGAAAACCAAACAAAAAACGATCATATTTTATAGCGCTAAAGTCCTTCGTTAATTGTGGGTTGTATTGACGAGTAAAATTTCTTTGCATTTCTTTAAGGCTTGAGCTACCAGGAATCCAATCAGTATGTCTATCAAAATCTTTTACAAGCAATCGGAGGGCTCCAGCTACACCTGCCACCCTGTCACTTATACGCTGGTTGCAGTACTGCAGAGGTGTAAGATATCTCCTTAAAAAATGAGGCCACATTTTTGCCGTGTGTGGCTACCCGTGATGCCTGCTGACAGGATTCTGATCGTTGAGTACTTCAGACATTAGGTAGAATTTCATCAAAATTCCAACTCAACTTTGGCTAGACGGGTAGAAAGAGAGGCCCAATCTTATCAACCGGATAGTATTGTCCAGCCCTAGTACCATTCCATCCACCAAAAACACAATAAATACGCAAAAAACATACACCATAATCAAATTGGTACAAAAGGTCGGTGGCAAGGGTCAATCAGATCCTAACTAAAATGTATAATCCAAAGGTGTGGATGAATGCAAGAAATTATTGATGACTACGTATAAATACTAAAAGTATATATGTCATTTTCTATACCTCTGAGGTGCTTGGGCGAATTGGATTACCTCCAACCCTCTCCTATAATAGGACTCCGAATATTTATTTGTATATACAATACAAAATGTGGCACATGGCCGACATTGTTTATCCTATACTTAGCTAATCACATTCACGACTAAATCATTCATTACAATTTTTCATTCACCAAAAGAACCCATCCATCACCTCACAAAACTCCACAATACAACATATTCTCAGGGGCAAACCTAAAAATGCGGAAGAAAGCCCATGACATAAACATTTCATTTTTATACAAAATGATACAAAAATAAATTTAAAAAATTCATGATAATAAATGAGAGGGGGGAGGAGATGAAAAACCTCAATACAAGCTGAAATCTAACAAAATATTCAAAATAAAATAAAAAAATGTTAGTAAAATCCATCCACCCCACAATAATTTGAAGTGGCTGCTGTATTTCAGCAAACAGCGAAATCAAGTAGCTCACTCTCTAACGAAGTGGAGAGGGATAAAATATATCATGGAATCAGAAAGTCAAAGACTGACCCAATCAAGATGGAAAAGTGGAGCAAAAATCAACTGTGGAGGTAGGGAATCTCGACTTGGATTTTAACAAAAGAGGAAACCTGGAACAGGCTAGTAACAACATTTACTCACATTAACTAGGCACACAGAAGGAATCTAATATAACCAGGTGAGGGTTTGCCGGATACCACCCCGTTGTGACATAAGGGAGTTAAAAAAGAAAATCAATACAGGCCCCATTCACGCAAACCAGACTTGATACATTTACCCGTCTTTCACAGAAGAATCTTTCTATCAGATTCGATCTTTCTATCAGATTCGATCTTCATCTTGAGCTGATGCTGAAAGAATCTAATTAGATATTGATAAAAATAACCTTCATATCGCAAGCGCCTCCTGACACGGACTTTTAGAGCAGACGTCTCTGTTGACCTGATGCTTGCGCCCATTCCACATGAGGGCGGAGAACAAGTGCTCGATCGCCTTCACCTAGTCATCACAGAGAGGAGTACAATCTTAACACACGCCTCATCCCTCCCCTTTACGGACAACTGCCATCAAAGCCAAGTCTGAACTTTCGTTCGACCTTCGCCAGTACCTCCGCCAGTACCTCCGCCCAATTCTTCTCCAGCTGGAGATCTGGACCTAACCACACCCCAAGAATGCGGAGGGTCCGTCAGTCTAACTGAAGGGCCCCGGATGAGCAACCCCTTCCAGGCACTTAACCGCAAACTGGAAGACTTGTTACGATCAATTTGGGCCCCCGTGACCATTTTGTACCGCTCAAGTGCCCTCTGTACCGCCTCAATATAATGATAATAGATACGTCATTTCATTTGACCACAGGACAACAGTCAGATACCAATGGCCAACCCTATCAAATGTCTTGGACTGATCTAAACTGATCAGCGCGGCCTATGCGTTGAATTTACACCCTCTATGATCGTGCGGATCAGGTTCAGGTTGCTCTGAATTGCTCGATCCTTCAAAGCACAAATCTGGTCCGGTACGACAAAATCTCGGCAACTGATTACAAACGGTCTGTCAGGATCTTGGCCAAACAGTTTAACTCTGCGTTTACTAGAGTTAGGGGCCTGTAGTCATCTACAGCCCACATTTTTTTACTCTTTTCAACAAGGTGATCACACCTCTAGAAATCTGGTCGGAGATTGACCTCTGCCGGAACCATTTGTTGAACACCACCTTCAAAATTGGTGCAAAGATGTGTGACAGTCAATTCATAGGGTAGAGCATCAAGTCACAGAGACTTGCAACTGCGACCCTCTTTAATTCTAAGTGAACTTCGCCCTCCATGAATTGGTGCAAAGATGTGTGACAGTCAATTCATGTCACACATCCTTGAAGCTAGCCGCTTCAGTCGACACAAGCAGAGGAAAGTCAGCCAAATAGCTACCAAATTTGTTTTACAAAGAGACCAAGTTTATTGATAAAGCGGCTCTCGAAATGTCGCTGAAAAGCCTCGTACATATCGTCGGTCGACCTCAGAGTACGTTCCTCCGGGGTTTGACCTCTCAAATATATCGATTGCCACCTCGACGGATCTCTTCCTTGCGCAATTCTGCGTTCATGCACACTGATTTGTGAGACATCTTGTTTAACCTATGCCGTATTACCTGACCCCGGTAACACTTGCTAGCCAATCGTTCCAGGGCCCACCTAGCTAATACCGTCTTTAAGTGTGTTCACCTTGTTAGCCTTAGCTAGAGCGAGTCGATGGCTATAGCCAGCGGTGAAAGGCCTAATGCTATCCTTAAGCCTCTCCCATGACATATTTCCAATAACCGCCCCCACTAATTCTCGCTGCACATGTTTAGTTAGCTGTTGCCGGAAGTCCAACTTGTTCATACATTTTTATGTTCCTACTTTTCAGGTAATTTTACCTTCATTATAAGGACAACCTCCTGGGGAGGAGGAGTAGTTGATTTCTTCCCATCTCACAACTTTCTTTCATTCCCAATATTGCTGGCAGACTGGTTTTTCTTCTCAAACCCAGTCTTTACACGTGGTGCTGTTTCGGCTGTTTCTGGATGTTTTGAAGGGCACATTTTTGCTAAGTGTCCCGCTGTGCCACACAACCAGCAGTGGGGTCACCTCCCCTAAACGACTACGAACAATGTCTTTCCCCTGTACAGAAGTATGTCGTGAATGTTATTGAATTCCTGTCGGTTTAGAGTGACTTGGATACGAAAATCACCAGTTGCCACACCATCTGTGCTCTATATACGAGAGACTTCTTCCAGCTGACCAAAATTAGCAAAGAAGCTCCCCACGTGTCTAAAGATACACCAATATACGATGATTTTGGTGAGACGGGTGTACTTGTACTCCGTTTACAGACGTACATTTTCGTGGCTTATTGTTTGGCCTCTTCTTTGGTCCGCAGGAGAACGTCCCACATGGTACTTGAACATTTGGCCAATATTTTTGCCGCCGCTATTATTAGGCTTTACAGTCTCCTCCATGGTTTCCCTACTGATGCTGACAAACTTCCGTGTTTTAACGTCAATGTTGTAACCGGCATTCCTACAACTGTGGTTAAAAAAATAAATACGGCACAAAAATAAAAAATAAAAATAAAACAAAATAAAATAAATGAATAAGGTCGAACACGCCTGGAGAGCTACGAAGAATGTCTTTATATAAAAAAAACAATGTTTTTCTTATCACAGGAGCAGATGATACAGTTGTCAAAAATGATAATACAGTTGTCGGAATGCCGGTTACAACGGAGAGAGAAAGTTCGTTTAAAACTATCAGAGCTTTCAATCCTTAAATAAAAATGTTTTTCTAAGTTTCGTTAAAGTAAACAGAGCTCTTCCAATTTTCACTAAAGTCTTTTCACGTATCCATTAAATTTTCGTTAAAGTCTTTTCACATATTCTCTATAATCAGGGCTGTCAATTCTCTATGTAACTACTAAAATAGCAAAGTCCTTTCGGGTTCTTATCGGAGTTTAATGGAGTTTACCGAAGTAGAGCGAACGAGGAATCAAAATTTTCGATTCTCCCGTGATTAAAAAAAAAAAAAATCAATAATGTTCTTTCGGGATTCATATCGAAGGCGCATTATTCCAAATTAACTCTTTAAGTTAATCGGCAGCAGGCTTCATTCGAGATTAACACTTTAGCCTTAAGTCTTATGGTAGTCGACCAGCCGTGGGTCATGGCTCCCCAGTTGGGAAATTTTTTCCACAATCGTTACATTTCGACGGATAGCTTCTCAGCCAACTTAAAACAAAGTAACATTTTTTCTCGCCGTGTCCGGATTTTTATAACCCTTTTCAATCCTCTCAGGGGATTTAGCCTACTCGAAGCGTTCGGCCAATAAAATGATTTTCCGCCCACTCAATCTGCGGAAGGGGTTAGCTCGACGAATGAGATATCGCCAGCTCACATCGTATCCAATTTCCCACAGACTTCTGTTCCCAGGAAAATCTGTTGAGGGACTTTAACCCCGCCTGATCCCATCAAACCAACTCTGACACTTTGTTTTGGCTACTAAAATTTTAGCTTTACCAAAAAATATCCGCTTCGAAGACAAAAGAAAAAAAAACTATATTTTTCCCTTTTCTTTCTCAAAAATAGCTAAATTTTATATTCCCCGGATTTTAGAAGTTCATGATAGTATTAAAATAGTTAATTTTTCTGTTGCCCATATTTTACAAGTATTTGATAGTATTAAAATAGTTTTTACATAAGCTCACATCGCGTATTACAATAAAGGATAACTAATAATATTACTAATATCAATTTCTCTCTCGTCTTAAACTAAACAAGGGAAAGTATCCCCGAGGGAGATAGTGCCATATATATAGAATAAAAGATTTTGCCTTAAGTTATCCTGCACAATATCTAGTCTATAAATGGAAAGTACATGACGATAAATGTGGTAGTGATCTCTTTCAAGTTGTTGGAAAACTCTGGATATTCGCCAGATGAAAGAATACGATAATGATCATTTAAAAAAACAATTAGAAAGAATTTAAAAATTGGTGCCTTAAAACTTTCAACAGAACCCAATAAAGATAACACAGAGCACATCACGTTTCTTTTTACAAATAAACTTCTTAGCATTACAAATTATATGTCAAAATCTGAACCTGTTAATCATGACAGAACTTTGTTTAACGGCGAGTGTAAGAAAGCAATCAGATTGCCTCATGCGGCCTTACGTAAGTTCATTTTGCATACAACTTTGAAATTTGAACATCTATAAAATAAACAGAGCTAAAGTACGCAGAATAATTAAATAATCCACGCAATCATCTTGGAAGAACTTTGCCTTCAATATTAATTCGGATACAAAATCTAACGATATGATCTATAAAATCACTTGCTAAAAAAAGACACAACTGAGACGTTTGTCAAAGCAATATCGAAACAACTAACAAAGAGGCTATTGCAAATTTATTAACAAAAACCTTCTCAAATAAAGCTGGTAAGCTCTTTCAAAATATCAAAATAAATGAAGAAAAAATATTAAATTTCTATTCTAAAAATAAAGAAAATTAAAAAAAAATTCTAAAAATAAAGAAAATTAAAACCATACTCCTACTTTGCCTGGATTATTAGATTCAGCATTTGTCCCAGACGAAATTTACGAGGATTTTCTAAATAATTGTAATATTCCCATTATCCGGAAAGAATTTGCCATAATTAAAATTACAAAACCTGAAAATGACTTAAAAATCCCTCGCTTATCGTCTAATCGCACTTACGAGGTACTTATGCAAAACGCTTGAAAGAATCTTTAATAACAGACTTACTTAATTTCTTGAAGGTAATAATAAAATTATACATTTCTAATCTGACTTCAGGAAGGACGAAGCACAATCGATCACCTGGCTCAACTGGAGACTTATCAGAAAAAATGGAACGTTTAACTAGTAAAAGATTGGTACCACAGAAAATATGGTATATTGAAAGACCTAAATGAAATGAGTCTTAAAGGAATATTACCAGTTCTTATCAATAGTTTCTTTTCAGAAAAAACGTTTAATGTTCGTGTCGACATCACATATTTAGATCTATATGAGCAAGAAATGGGTGTCTCCAAGGAATCATTATTGGTAACATTCTTCAACGTCAACATAAATGACATCGTTAAATGCTTGAACACTGTAGTAGACTGGTCACTATACTTTCTGATATATTATAGGTCGAGAAATATCCATACATTTGAACGGTAACTCTAACAATGTCTCAATAAAGTAAACAATGTATCCAGATTCTCCAGACAAAAGACTCAATGTATACCTTTCTGCTAAAATCGAAAGCTACACAAGAATTCTGAATTACACTCGATGATACAAAAGTGCTTTTGTAGACCACTAAAATACCTGCGTGTGAAATGTAATACATCTATACAACTACTCAATCATCTCTCACAAAAACTGAGGAGCTGACAAATGCTACTGAAACCATCGGGCATTGGTTGGATTCAAATTGCATTATGAATGCCTTATAGCGCAGAAAAAAATCATACGTAAAAGAACTTAATATCATACAGCACTAGGATTTTAGTCTTGTTCTTGGAGCTTACTGAACATCTCAATTGAAAGTCTATACGCGGAATTATAGGAACCACATGTGGCATTAAGACAATATAAGCTAACATTAGAATAATACATAAAAATATGTTCATGCTCAATTAAATCTTTATACAACTGTATTCTTCAACTTTTATATAAAGAATTATATAACATAAAGAAAAATTCCATTAAATATCTTAGCATCCGAATAGAAAACAATTTCAATGAATTCAAAATAGACACTTCTCTAATATATGAAACTATTCTTTCAAAAACTCTCCCGTGATTGATAACACTTCCACTATACTATTAAGTCTGCAAAACAATCTAAAACTGAAACTAAGGCATCAGTCTTCATGGAAGAAATTCATATTTTACAAATGCACAGAAATTGCAAGCCTATATACTCTGACGGCTCCCAAAATAATAATAGATCGATGTTTAGCTATACTCAACGAAACAATACTTGAAAAGCACCTACCTTACAAATCCTCAATTTTTAGTGGAGAAGCTATGTCACTAGACTTAACCTTGGATATAATCACAGATTTAAATCATTGAAGTATAAAAATCTGACAAACCCTCTAATAAACAAACTTTTAAACAAATTCACATAATCTCCTGAAAAAGAATATGGCATCTAAAAATCACTAGAAATAAATATTAAAAAACAAAATCCCTCACAAAGATTTCAAAATAGCTTTTAACATATATATCTTCAGTTGTAAAAGTTATTGAATACTCAACCAAATAATTGCACAAAATCAAACGTACACTTGAAATAAAACACCACAACACCAGTTTTCTTCCCGAAGAGAAGTAGCATTCTTATCAGAATAGTCATAACAATATCACTCATTCCTTCTAAGAGATGATGATATACCTAAATGCATAATATGCTAAGTGATTTACTCAGTAAAACATTTTGTATGGTGCTGAATTTGCCGCTATCCATAAACGCCTTTTTATGTTTAAAGAGCCTAAATATATTTTCAAAAACGTTAATGCAAAAAGCAGTTTGACATATTGAGGAAAAGTAAATTACAAACCAAACTTTAACCCAGACAACTTCACTTATAGATCAACTGTACAACCAGCTTTCAGTTCTAATTCACGAATTATAAAACTTAAAAATTCAAAAGATATTATTAAATAAATATAAAAACTTTTAGCATTAAATAATCCACGAGGCCTGATATGGTGGTAAAACAAGCAATTGTATCAGTATGTGTATTTGGCATTTTCTAGTTAGAAAACATTGGTCCTTTCAGTTTCAGCTTTTTACGCTGTACACCGTAGCCACTTAGGGTACGGGATTTGTCAACATCAGATTGTTTGTTAAAGGCAGAGTATTGACTCTGAAGAGCTTTATCTTGCCATTATTTCTGTACCTGGACTATTGCTTTTGCTTTCTTTTTAATGTTATTTTGCATCTGCAGTAGGTGCATAGTATTTTACTTGTATTTCTTTACCTACTTGAAATTCCCTTTTGAACGTGTTGCTTTTCTTTATTACTGAATAAAGTTTATTCTTCTATATTCATTGACACGTCATATCATCCAGTTACCACGTACCTTTTTAAGCCCGGTTGTTGTAGTCTTGTAGGATAGTTCTAGTTTTAATTCTCTGCCTCCTTGAGATCTGGGCACATACAGACGATCAACATAGTCTTTGGATGATGCTTGCGATGGCAAGTGTTTTGGCATTCATTCGCTTAATGTCAGCTATGGTCTAGTTAAAGATCTTGAAATTGTATTGCATCACGAGAACAGCCAAGGTGTTTCTGGCTGATATTCTGTTTTTTTTTCCTTTTTTGTAAAATCCAACTCGATATTTCATGCCAGACGCACACGTCTGTAGAATTTTCTTACTTTCTTCTTCTTTTGGGTTTGTTGTATTCCATGTTCGCCAATTTCTAGGCATCTATAATCTTATTTGCTGTAATTTTCTTGTCTATGTGACACAATCTCGAACTATTGGGGGTCTTTCTGTAACTATATCTTTCTTGAATGCTACTTTTGCACATTTATCTAATCCGAAATTCATACCTATGTCTTTACTGAAACATTTCATAGTATCGAGAAAATTCTTCAGCTCATTGTCATCTTTGACCAAGAGTTTACTCCACATGGATTTTCTCATATAATCCATGTAGAGTCGGTGATTGAAAATCTTCTTGTTACTTTGTATCTGTAGATATTGTTTAGTTTATGCATAAGGCGGATTGAGAAAAAACAAAGTTGAAAGGGTGACAGGAAGTCTTCTTGAAATATTCCTTGTCGAATATTTAGGTAGTTGGAAGCGACAGTGAATCAGGTGTGATTTAGGTATAATCTAATTTTCCATATTGCCATGCTGTGCTTAGGGAAAATTACTAACATCAAGGAAACCTATACTTTAAATGTTTTAAGGATCCAAAACTGTGGAAAACTATTAAAAACTTTACGGTAGTCGATCCATGCTGTACTGAGATTTTTACTTCTTTTCTTTCAATTTCCAGAATCATTTTGTTCATCAATAGTTGACCTTTGATAACATATAGACCTCTCCAAAATTCTTTCTGCTTCAGGGAAAGAATGTTTTCTTCGAGAAAAGAGTAAATACGGTTAGACAGAACAGACGTGATCAATTAATACGTGGTGATATGTTCTGGCATTTCTGTAGAGTTACTAATAATCATTTATAAAGTCTGTGAAAGGGTTTACAGAATGATGACAAATGATAGATCCCAAATTGGGTACGATGTCGTTTCCATTTTAGGTATTTTTTTAGAGATTGACTAGCATTCTTGGTTATATTTTCCCATTCTTGTAGAAGTTTATCTATTATTCGCTTTTTTTAGTTGAATCCATTATGTATTTGGGTTATATTTCTGTTTGCAGCTTTAAATATTCTCCCAAATGTTTTATACTTTGTCAAAAGATGGTAACTTTTTGTCTTCCATTGCTGCTTTTCTAACTTACCTGTAAAATTTCTTAAGGTTAGTTTAGAATAATTTATTTTGGCGATAGAGCCAGCAAAGATTTTAGAATTGTCTTCTTTGAGTCTTGAACTGCAGTCTGTTTTAGTATTTACTTTTTCCTGTCTTAACTATTTTCTTTTTTTCTGTTTTAGTATTTTCATTTCTCATTTATTACTTTAATTTTATATGTCTATTTGATCTTTCTGCATGAGCATGATAATACTACTACTACTACTAATAATAATATGATCCTCATCGATTTCTGATTTATAATCATTTCTTTCCCGGTCCCAACGAAAGACCTAAGATCACAAATGACATGACATTTTTAAAATTTTTTGAAAGAAAATGAAACAAAACAAAACAAAGATTACAAAATTTACATAAATAAACCACTTGTAAGGTGTGAGCTATAGTTGTCAGTAGTTTTGTTTTGTATTTTTTTAGGCTGGGGCTCCCAGTGTTTCATTCAATGTATCTATTAGAATAGTTTCCAGTCAATCCGGGAGCTTCAACTACAACTAGAACTGTTGATGCCTCATGTGCCACATTTGAAAGATTTCGGTTTCAAGGTTCTTCTGTTTTTATTTTATTTTATTTTTTATGGATCATCAAGGATATATTACACTATGCAAGGGCAGCCATGTTAATAAGAAGGCACATTTTGTTTTTGTTGTTTCTGATCACAAATGTCTGGGGAGGTAACTTTGATTGTTCTGGCTGTGTGTATTGTAAAGGACCATAAAATTGTTGCAGGTACTATTTCTGGGGCGGGGATGTGGCGGTGTTAGCAGCTTTAATTCAACATTTTTAGTATGTAAAATGTCTTGGTGTATGGATCACATTAAAACAAATTTAGTATGAAATAATTGCGTTAGTGGTACTTTTACCCAACGTTGCAATTTTCTACACAACCAAAACATCAGACTAAAAACACAGTTCCTGTTCTTAAATAGCTTCAACAAATTGAAAATTCCACATGGATTTCAAGCATTGCATTAAATTAAGAAGTAAATAAACTGTCATCTGTGT
The DNA here is from genome assembly GCA_037127315.1 of Ascarosepion bandense. Taxonomy (NCBI): domain Eukaryota; kingdom Metazoa; phylum Mollusca; class Cephalopoda; order Sepiida; family Sepiidae; genus Ascarosepion; species Ascarosepion bandense. The sequence continues at coordinate 6,080,021 of JBBBDQ010000344.1, forward strand.
ACAACCGCTTTTTCCGACTAATGATTTAAAAATGGCTTCCAGACGAAGGTTATAGCATGGAACGTCTTTTTTAACCTTGCTGACTGGTTCTGCACGAAAACAAAATCGCATCACTGGAGGACTTTCTACATTTTGAAATAATTAAAACGATTAGCACACATGAGTAAAAAAGAAAATGACATAATCAAGACATTGACTTGGCGCACTACTTCAAACGGTTAGGCAGAAATCCCTCATCAATACAGACAGTAGCAATAACAGTTACTGGGTACGAGAAACCTTTTTTCAGAAAAATTGTTTTAAGAGAAAGATTTTATAAATCACCTAACAGTTTAAATGGAAAATGGAAAATGGAAAAGACCTTGATATAACTTGGAGTATAATTTTAAAAAAAGCCAAAGTATACAACAGTGACGATGTCTGCAGATTGTGCCAAGACAAAAAATTAGCCTGTATGTTGTTTCCAGAACAAAAAAAAGTTACTGAATGAAAGATCAGAAGTAATGTCCAAATGTAATCGCCCCTCTGAATACATAATAGGTTTATACAAACATGGATGAAAGTGTTTTAAGATCCTTAATACTGAGCATCAGGAAGAGACAGCTGAAGTTCCTGGGACATGCAATGAGGAAGGGGAGCTTGGAGAACCTGATACTAACAGGCCAGATAGAGGGGAAAAGACACAGAGGAAAGCAGCGGATAACATATTTGAAGGAACTGATCAAGTGGATGACGGAATGGGGTTGCATGGTGTAACAGTGAATGCTGGACAATATCATCGAAGATGAGGAAAAAGCTTGAAGCGGCGGAAATGTGGTTTTACGGAAGGATGCTGCGGATATCATGGACCGAGCGTGTGAGCAATGATGAGATTTTGAAAAGGAATGCATAGTAAGCATCAGGAAGAGACAACTGAAGTTCCTGGGACATGCAATGAGGAAGGAGGGCTTGGTGAACCTGATACTAACAGGCCAGATAGAAGGAAAAAGAGGTAGAGGAAAGCAGCGGATAACATATTTGAAGGAATTAATCAAGTGGATGACGGAACGGGGGTTGCGTGGAGTAACAGGAGAAAACATATTAAAAGCCACAAGGAATAGGGAGACGTGAAAAGCCATGTTCGCCTACGTCTTGAAAGGATAGGGCACATAGAAGAAAAAGATAATGGTGTTTAAAGTTCAGTATATCCTGGTGGAGGCGTTCGCTTCATTACTCTGAGCACGTCGACCACAACTTAACACCACCCCACCTCGATGTTCTCCTTGAATGTATCAAGATAAGCCCTAAGGGTTTTTTGTACTTTGAGGGACATCCACCAGCCCATTTTGCCGTCGTTATTCACCAGAGTCTCAACATGTTACACATAGTTTTCGGCCTTGTATCTCCTCAGGAACCCCCAGTGATAGGGAAAGGTGGAAAGCCATGATCGCCTACATCCTGAGGGGACGGGACACATAGATGAAGTAACTCTTCCCTAATTTTTAAAATTTTTGGTTGTTTAAAAATTCCAATCGGGGGTTAGTAAAAATCACTGTTTGTACGTTTCTAAAACGTTTAAAAATCAGTTATTATAAATTACCTGAAGATAACAAAATGTTGTAACGCATTTCCAAATGAAAAAAAATTTAAAAGCTCAGCAATATTAATGTATTGAACACATTTTATTTTTAATAAACTGATTACTGTTTTAATTTAATTTTGACCAAAAACTAAGTATGCGCTATTTCAGTCATGCCGATACTCTTATGACCTGAAGAGTGAAGACATTGCAATTAATGCCCTCACGAAACTTCCAAGTTGGCATGATTGAAATAACACTGGTCAGCTAAGTGACAAGTTTCTTCACATTTTATATATATATATATATATATATATATATATATATATATATATATATATATATGTCTGTCTGCGGATGACTATATATATATATATGCGTGATTCTTCAGAAATTAATGGCGTTCTTTCGGTGACTGGCATGTGTATACACTGCTTATATACAACACGTTAAAATTTCCCTTCTCTGATTCCATGTGCCTATGGCTTAGGAGGTAGCGACTCCGACTGACCCCAAATCGGTCGAGTCTCGATCCCGGCCTGAAGCAAGTTGATGGGTTTAGCCACATTGAAGAGCTGTGATACAGCGAAACAGGCTTGTATGTGGATGACTAATATATATATATATAGCATATCTATAAATATAGCATATTATATATATATATATATATATCATTAATAAAAAGAAACCATAAGGAAAATGTATTTAACTAGCCTACGCGTTTCGTCCTGTCATGAACTTTATCAAGGCAAAAAGACGAAATGAGCTTTATTCCAAATTCAGTCAGTTGGGGGCCGTACGTAATACACGCTTGGGCGATCATGTCTCGAAAGAGACATGACTGACTGGGCAGAAGATTATACCACAGTGGGTTGCTGTTGCTTTCTGCGGTGGACTGGTTGCCAACCAAGGCTGTGGAATCCAATCTGTCCTGCTATTCAACCCATAACTACAGGGAAGAAACGGATTAATACCTTTCCCAAGGGTGTTTGCGCGTGGGTGAATGCAATGGATTCAGCTGGAATTCGAACTCGGCTACCCGGTTTCTCGTTCCGAGCCGATATCCACTGTACCACAAAAATTACGTATCTATAAACAAAGTGTTGGCAACTATAAAAACGCTTACAAATCATTCAAAAATATTAACAGAATATTTTAGTTTTAGAATTCCTTCATGTGTAGTGCAATATCATGAGATGTTAAAATGAAGAGAATTCAACCTTTTTCCTTCGACTTTTTATAATGTATGTTAGTCAGTTATCATTTTCATAAGCAAACGTGAGATTGAGAAAAACCGGGGCGCAAAGTGACATTTTGGTCGTACTGGATGGCGGCGCTCTCGAGAACTTTCCTTCTGAACAAATTGCTTACTCTTTTTATTAGTGTGGCATTTTTTGAGGTCCAAGAAAAATGGTTGAATTTCCTTCATATAGTCACAGTATAAACCTGAGGTGGACTCTGAGGGTGTTGAAAACAAAACAAATGTGCTTGAGCTGACGTCTACAACATTAGTTAGCCACTGTAGTAGGCAGGCGCTATCGTATACGAGTGTAAAGCCAAAATATATATCTATATATAGCGAGCGATGGGTAAATTATCGCCAATTATATTTTTAATTTCGCGCATGCAGGTTGTTTGTTGATTTCACAGTATAGTAGGGCCAGTTGGGCACCGTTAGTGAAAAAAAAAAGAAAGAAAAAGAGCTCCATGACACAATTCACTCAGCCAGAAATTTGGAAAAAGTTTGCTGTACTGCTTGGCATTCGCGCCAGAAGCTCCAATACGAACATTTCAGAATGTTAATGTATCAATGTGAGGATAGTGCTGAAGATTCGGAAAGAGTTTGATGAGTCTAAGGCTGATTACAAAGGAACGGTAGCTCGGAAAATTTACTCTGATCGTTCTGATAAGAAAAAACTCTCGGATGTGTTGGTGAGGGCCTCAGACTCAACACGGGGGCCTACAACAAGTGCATTGAGGAGGTATTATTGCCCTGGGTCAAGAGGGTGTCTGCTGGAAGACAATGTCTGGCAACAGGACTCTACACCATGCTACACAAGCAGGATAACCCAATCATGGCTATCAGACAATTTTTGCGACCTCCTCACCTCTTACATCTGGTCACCGAACTCCACAGACTGCAACCCCACTTCATTATTATGTATGGGACGTAGTTGAACGACAGACCAACAAAACTTCTAACGGAAAAGATGAACTGAATGCACTGATTAAGACAGCATTCACCAACTTAAACAAGGAGACCATCTAAAAGAGGTGCATGAGATTCCAAAGTCGTCTAGAGGGTGTGGTTGAAGCTAATGGCGATTTTATTAAATAAATCTACTCTTTAGTGTTTCAAAATATGTTTTGTCATTTTGGTAAATATATCTATTAAAATGAGATGTCAGTGTTATTTATATTTTGCGTCATTCAGACAACAATTTATCCATCGTATCCTGTATATAATCAGGGTGGATATAGAAATTAACCTGATGATCGCTTGAGAAGTTAAACGACCACTTACCACACCGTGTTGATTTCTATATTGACACTATTTTCGTCTATAATCCTATAATCATTACATAAAAATAATCCTCATATATAAAATATAACCCTACATAACACAATGTTTGTCCTTTACTAGTAACTGTTATTTCCTGTTTGCTTATGCCGAGAAAGTATGAAAAATGGTTAAAAAATCCTTTAAACGTTGTTTCGTAACTAGGCTAATGATATTTTTAAAATATACCCATAACCTTTGGGAAATTGACGAATGTAAATATTCTCGTTCACGTAAAGTAGCAAAAAATGGTATATGATTAAAAATTAGCATTTTTTTATTCTCGGATTACACAAGAGAAACCATAAAAAATATAAACGAGGGTAGTTTTTCGCGATTTACGCTTATATTGCAAATTACTTTCACGAATCAACCCCCAAATATAGGCTCACATCATGTTTTAATTTACGATCCTTTCCTTAGAAACAAAGAAGAGAGTGATAGACTGCTATTTGATGTCAGTTCTTCAATACGGCAGTGAATGCTGGACAATATCATCAAAGATGAGAAAAAACTTGAAGCAGCAGAAATGGGGTTTTACAGAAGGATGCTGCGGTTGTCATGGACCAAACATGTGAGCAATGATGAGGTTTTGGAAAGAATGACATAGTGAGCATCAGGAAGAGACAACTGAAGTTCCTGGGACATGCAATGAGGAAGGAGGGCTTGGAGAACCTGATACTGACAGGCCAGATAGAAGGAAAAAGAGACAGAGGAAAGCAGCGGATAACATATTTGAAGGAACTGATCAAGTGGATGACGTAATGGGGTCGCGTGGAGTAACAGGAGAAAACATATTAAGAGCCACAAGGGATAGGGAGATGTGGAAACTATGATCGCCTACGTCCTGAAAGGATAGGGCACATAGAAGAAGAAGGTAATGGCGTTTAAAGTCCAGTATATCCTGGTGGATGCGTTCGCTTCGTTACTCTGAGCACGCCGACCACAACCCAACACTACTCCCACCCCGATATTCTCCTTGAATTTATCAAGATAAGCCCGTAGGATTTGTACTTTGAAGGACATCCAGCAGCCCATTTTGCCGTCGTTATTCACCAGAGTCTCAGCATGATACACATAGTTTTCGGTCTTGTAATTCCTCAGGTGAGCATCAGGAAGAGACAACTGAAGTTCCTGGGACATGCAATGAGGAAAGAGAGCCTGGAGAACCTGACACTGACTGGTCAGATAGAAGGAAGGAGAGACAGAGGAAGGCAGCGGATAACATATTTGCAGGGTCTGATCAGGTGGATAACGGAACGTGGGTTGCCAGGAGCAACAGGAGCAAACATGCTAAGAGCCACAAGGTATAGGGAGACGTGGAGAGCCATGATCACATAGAGGCACATAGAAGAAGAAGAAGAACAGTTTCATTGGCTGCTCGGTTAATGAATGATAGTAAAAGAAGCTAATATTATCGTGAATGCTGTTAGATATGCTATTTCTAAAATTTTAATTTCATACAAGACGTGGTGATCGACACTAAAGGCACAAAGTCGACCCGAATTTCAAGTAATCCTCGCAGCAATCTGACTTCACCATTCTTATAGTTAGTACGATTTCAACTATTTTTTTTAGACATTTAACCTGTTCAATATATTTGCAAAAAATTATCTCAAATGATTATATGCTATGTTTTATTTTCTATTGATTTATATTCTACCATTTTCTGTAATTCTATTTATTGACTTATAAACATTTTACACGTTGGAAAACAGAATTTAGTCTGTATTGGAAAATCTATCTTTTTAGTCTGTGCAAAATATTTGAAATTATTTCTTCTAACGTAACTCTTGGTTTTTTTCATTTTTTAAATTTTTTTCTATAGCTATTATATATTGATTCGTAATGTTTCGTTATTCACAATAAAATGTAGTCTTTATTTTGAATTTCCAATTTTTTTCACTCAATGCTTTTAATTAATTTCAGGAATTAAAAGAAAAGCGTTCATTATTTTACTTGATTGATTTACTTTCCTCACATTCAAAGATATTTCCAGAGAAGTTTGTCTGGTTTGTAATGACCTCAAATCGTTGAACAGTCTTTTTGTGTGAGTATACAGTATGTCAAAAATATAATTATTATTAAGTCTTACTTGTAATTCCCCTTTAATTTTACGTTACACTTTATCGCGCATTTACTCATGTTAACAATTTACGAAAGTTAATCAACATCTCAGATCGGAAACAAATAAGCACTTGCCTTTTAAGACAAAAAGAAAATCATACAAAGCATAAGAACCACTCAGTTTATGTGGTTACTGTTACAAATATTTTAGATAAATGTGTGTTATAAGTAAAAAGGATGGGAGGAAAAAGCTTGATAGCTTAGAATGTATATAAAGAGTTTAGATTGTATTGATCACGGGAGCATCTACACAGAAGTAGCTGTTTCTTAAATATCGGATGCGAGTAATCTAGATTTCAATTCTGCAGTAGCACGGAATATCCTAGTTGGAACTAATAAACAGAGCTATTTGAACATTTTCCTGAGAGTTAGCGATAGGCTTATCTCATTTAATTTGCTAGGAAGAGGCTATTGTGTGAAGAATAAATCTTCTTTAAAAAAGCCGTAAACTATTTTGAACTCAATCAAATGTAGAAATTTAGTATTGATCAGTTCCAATTCAGATAAACAGCCATACTCTATTTTTGGTTACATTTTAACTTCTCTCCGCTAATCGTTTGAAAGATCATCTCTGCCCTGCGTAAGCATGGCTGATGCTAACCTTCAGGAAAGTGGCTCGTTGCGCTTTCTCTGGTTAACATTATCAACTGATTTAACGTGGAAAGACTGTATTGAATTAACTGCGACGTCAGCTGCTGAAGACAGTGGGTCCACAATTTATTATACATATCTATAGGTGTACCATTCCTCCATGTATAGAATAAGATTTGGCTTCAGCTCCTTCATAAAAATCCAGAGAAGAATTAACAATATTATCGGTGCTTATCTGGCAACTCTCTTTCAATCACTTTACCACCGCCGTAATGTTGCCTCTGTCTTTTTTATAAGTAATTGTTTGGATAGGTACTACGGTATGGTACCTAGACTTTTAAAATTTAAACTTAATACTAGACTTGCGTCGAGAGCTCATTAATTTATATTTGAGTAAGATGTAGCCGTTAGTTCTATGCTGACAGTTTCTTTTCCCGCATTTCTCGGTTGTGGAACACCCTTTTGGTTCCATACTTTCCAGTCAAGTTCAAGCTGCAAAAGTTTAAATGCAATGTCAATAACTATCTTCTGTCCTTCAGTTTACTCTTCCCGCTCATTATTGTTTGTGCTTCTAATTATTTCACAGCCAGTCGTCATTGTCTTTTATGACTTTACTGCCTTGTTCGAATAATAAAAAAAAATCCGACTCTTGAAAATATAAAATATGGCAGGATCGAGTATTTTCTGGAACGTCAGAATGAACCAAACCTTTCCCCAAGCATTTATAACAATAGACCTTTCCATTTAAGTCTGGTATTACTAGAATTTATATCTGCTTTTAACGCATGAAAATCAAATTGTTATATTCGATCATAATTCCACAATCTCCGAGGTGCAATATTTTAACGGTAGTATTTTCATGTTCTCATTTTTATTAGGTAAAGCATCGCTAACGGATAGCATTTAATTTCATCTAAATTTATTAAATTGCTTTTCATAATAACATTACTCAAGCCCTCAATCTACGACAGCCTGGATTAGAAAAATATGACTGCGACTAATATTACTAATGGAAAAAAATATGGACCCAAGTTTAGGCTAAACTTAACTTCCGCAAAATAACTAAGATTCCCGCATGCAAAACAGATGTCATTTAAAATTTCAGCAAGCGCTTAATTTCATTACGCATGCAAGCTATTCCCAGGGTGGATTGGTGAGCTGCGTAACGACGAAAATAAGATGTTTAGTAAAAATTCTTAGTAATAATTGTTGACGGTACTCTATGTAATAAGATAGTGTTGCAAGCGATGAAATAGCTTTCTTTTGAGCATTTACTTTGTCAGTTATATTTGTATATTTTCAACTTCCAGAGATGTTCCATAATGACTGCTCGAATAACAATAGCATCCTCGTCCATCTTTCCGATACTATGAACAGGATAATCCCCAAAGTGTCTCTGATTTTAAATTTTATTACTTTCACAACTTGTTCATATGCGCTAAACACCAATTATAATAATGAGATACTTTGTTTACCTTTAAAATGATAGCCTCTCGGATTAAAGCGTTGGTTGGTGATTTTGGAGAGATATTAATTGTGAGTTCATTCCTTGAGTTAGGCAGTATGTCGTTGGAGTTGGTGGAAACTTGGCGAGAAATAACTGAGCAGTACGAAATAAGAATAAGTGATAGCCTCGGACGTGGAAAGTGAAACGAGAACAATCACCGTAGAGTCAATAAAATGTTCGGTTCGAGATTCCCTGTTGGTTACTCGGATCGGCATGCATCTGAGGTCGGTCATAATGTACAACGGTCGAAACATTATGATAACAAAGATTAGAGCTACAGTCTGCATATAAGTAAAGAAGATTTCCCTTGATTTACTTCTTACATAGAAACAGTCAGTTGAGCATCCTTAAGTTGTGTAATGGTTAGCAAGCTTGTCTCGCTAGAACAATTACGACTGAATAGTGAACTTGATTCTCACTAGGTACCACATACTTTTTTGTCTTGTTCTATATTTAAGTTACTCTTAGAAAATCCCCATGGAACCTAATCACGATTATTAATATTTAAACAATTAAAAAAGCAATGCGGACGTCATATTCCCCATTAATCCTGTCATTATTATATTTATATTTTACTTTCGTAAATTTACTTTTCAAAGACCAATACACTTTTACCTAAAATTTTATCATATGCTATTCTAAATAGATGTATTTAAATCCTCCGTTATTGGAGAATAGGACAATAGTATCTTTACGGTTGATGTTGGTGTAGTGGTTTCTGTAGTTAGTAGCTTATTACGGACTGGAGTTACTCACTTGTTTTAAATTAATTCGCCAGATAGAGAGCCAGATTTTTCTTACTTTTAACACCAGGATGGAATGAGAAAAGAGATGATTTCATACTCTTTCAAAGGATATTTTTCTCAAAGTAAAAACAACTGTCTCGGCTTGAATTGGAACTCGACACGCCAATCACACCCGCGTGCCTATAACCTATACGTTACGCGCACATCCTAATCTTTGCCGCAAGTTTTATGAAACATTGCAACCTGACAAAGACACCAACGTGATTTTCTTCTTCTCTCATATGGAAGCTTCAAACAATTATTAGACATATTTAAGGTCAATAAATCTTACACAAACGGTTAGCAATGGAATGAGTTGCGTTATCTGTAAACGAAGCTGAATGCCTTATTTTATGAAGATTGCGCCGCAAGGCCAGCTACTGAGAACAACAAGCAAAGCAAACGTTCTGTAAAGTTCCTCCAAGCTACGTGTTCCATCTGCTGAGGCTGTTAAAAAAACGTAATAGGAAATAATGGGATACATGAAAATAATATTGAATTTTGTTTCCTTCGGCTACAGGAAAGCATTGTGTAATGATGACATGACGAAATTTGGGGGTAATACTGCCGCACATCTGCCAGGCACGTGAAGAGAACGACATTACTGCAAATTACACCTGAAAATATGTTACGCAGCTTGGATAAGTTACATTTCTTTAGTGTAAAGCAAATTTTAAACAAAAAATAAAAACACTGGAAATATGCAAGCGAATATATAAAGGGTTGGAATGAAAACGGAAAGTTTTGTTCAAATTATAGCCATCTGTAAATATCAAGAGGAAGAGATTGGCCCTCAAAACGAAATTATTATGTATCGTTATTTTCTTGTATTGGTCCAAATATAAAACATTGTAAGCTAAGGCAGAAATTGATTTTAATCAAATAGAAAAAAATAGAGAATTACTCCATATCCCAGTAGAGTATGGGATTATCAAGCTGGGTGAGTTATCATTTCCTGGAGCAATATAGTCTGTTGCAGAATGGGATGTATATTCATTTTCATGACTCCTGAATTATCTACGCAAAGTTATTTAGTTTTGGAAGTTCGAGTAAATAAAGATATATGTAATTAAATGTGCAACTTTGACAACAGTTGATAAAACATTTCAAAATCATAGTAGACGTCAAAATAAATAGCCATAGAATATATTGATAAATAGGTTTTTGTTGGCGTATTTAACAGTAAAGAAAAAAACTTTGTTTGAAGTTGCTAAATGTACATACAGAAACGTCGATTGAAATATTTGAAGTGAAAAAGGACTGGGATATCGTGAATATATTTTAGCACATATTCTTTCTCTTCCTTTGTGTTGTGCCCTTCAGAATGTTGGCAATCATGGCTCTCCACAATTTCCTGTTCTTTGTAGGTCTTAACAAATTTTATCTTTTTGTTATCTCCAATAAACCTTGTTAAATCTTGCTTGGTAGGTTTTGCATTGTTTCCCCTGCTTCCTTTGACTTAATTCCATCAGTGAATATCACATTTTCTAAGCTCCTTTTTCTCATCTAAGATATAAATGTCAATTATTACTTAAGCATGTATCCCTTTCTTCGGTCTATAGTATTCTCAAAATCTTTCAAGTGAATCCAAAGAATCTGCAATATTATATCTTGTTCTGGCATTTTTACTTTAGTCAACGCTCTTACCGCCATAGCTAACTAGCCTATGTCTTTTCTGTAAATATTTCCATGGTAATTCTTCTGATGAGGGCTTCTACTTCGGTACTTTGATTTTTCGACTCAAAGTACGAGAATAGCAGCTCGATCTGATCATTTTACAATAGAAATTACTAGATATAACCGTAAGTTCTATGCTAACAGTTTCTTCCCGCATTTTTTCGTATGTGGAACTCTCTTCTAGTTTCTTACGTTCCAGTCAACATTGAATTTTAAAATTTAAATGTACTTTCAAACGTTATTTTTTAATTTCTATTCTTTTATTGTACTATCTCATTTTTTGTTTCTTTTTGGCGTTAACTTTTACACTCAGTGACCATTTGCGTCTGAGTAGTTCTATTGCCTTAATTAGGGTGAAATAAAAAGAAAGGATTGTAATCCTGCATACATTGTCTTGTACTGCCTATTTCCTCAACAAGTAATACATAGGTTTAAATAAGTTTTACAAGTTTAACTAGAGTAATACATAAGTTTAAAGCTGATTAATCTATAAACAATATGTAATCCCTCTTGCTGATTTTATTACTAATCTCTTCAATTTATAGTTAATCTGCATTGACAATGATCTCATGGAAAGTAATCTTTATATTTATGGAAAACATAAATCTATCTCTGAAGCGTTATCAGATTTTAAGAATTGAACTTTTAGGAAAACTTTACTACGATTCTTGATACATCTTTAACTCACTCTAATGCACCGACATTCACGATTATAAGCTTTGTTTAATGCTTGCCTTACTTCTACTGATTTTATGTGTAAGACTATTAAGTATTCGAAGTATACATTCTCCGTATAAGAAAAGACACACGTTGACAATACCTGACAAATCTCACTATACAGCTTGTATTCTTTTATTTGTTAAAGTCAGTTTTTAATTTTATTTTTACAACATACATTTTCATTACGGATTGTTTTTCGAACAATAAAAAGATAATTTTTGTTCCGAAAAACAACTTAACTTTAATTCGTAGAACATAGCATCTTTCTGCGTAAATGACTTAAACAGATATTTGTGCCGAAACGTGTCTGGTAATATTGAAACTTACACCTTCTTGATTCATACCAGATTAATCAATCATTTCTGACCTGTTGGGGATGTTTTGCGAGTTTGTTATACTTGTGTGAGTGTTGGTAAAATTGCACTTGAAATGTTAGTTCTACTAAAGATGGCTAATGATGAATAGGCTATGAATAAATCAAGTGTTTTTGCGTGGCATCGGCGATTGTTGGAAAGGAGGTAAAATAAGCACAATAATGCAAGAAGTGGACAGCCACAGAACAGATGCAAATATTGACAGTGCAAGAGATTTGGTGTGTTCATTTGTGTGATTGTGTTCAAGAACTGAAAGTAATACGATAACAGTGTGGAAATTTATAACACAAAATTTGGAATTAAAAAATCATGCGTTAAGAGTTTGCGAGTTACTGGTTAAGAAACCTGTTACAAAAGGCGAAACGTTCACATCTTTCACTCTTGTGATTTTTGGATACTTCTTAAAAATGACAAATATCTTTAAATAAGATTTGTTAAATCGCCACACCTCTTCTATCATCTTAGAATAAAAGCCTCGGCGTCAAACAATAGTGAGAAACCTAGTTGCCCAGTTTATTAATGCAGTAAATTCTTTGTTTATTCGACGTCACGTAATTGTGTAAATTTTAATTACATACTATCGTAGGTTGTTCTTTAATATCAGATTATTTAATAAGAATTAAACGAATTGGTATTATGGAAAGTTTTGGCCTTGGCTAGTTTTCACCTTCGGAAAAGGACGATAATGTTTCTTATACGCCTCTATATATATGTGTATGTGATGTATATTTTATCAGAAATGCTATTTTAAAGCCTTTTTTTATTAAATAAAACTAACGCGGTACTTTAAGTGTTATAGAGTTTAGATTTATTTAAAAAAAATTAAAGAGGCCTTGGACAAGGTAGTCTTAAAAAACAATAGGATGAAAACCTAGCCTAGAATGGAAGCTAATGAAGGGTTACTACTCTGAATTCAAAAACTGTAGAGAGCGCAGCAAAGATATCACTCCCCTATCTAACCCATTACGTTATAGCAATTCATGATCTACGTTGCGCCAAAAAAGTTTGCTTAGGGATGATTTCAAATGAAGATTATATTGGGGAAAGCTGATTTTAGACAAGTGTAAAGTATAAAAATCCAACTTGAAGTGCAGAGAGACTGGAACGTAGATGTAAAGAAAACCTAAACAAAGCTATCCTTAATGGTCACCAAGGACCAAATTTAAGCGACTTCAGCAAATGACACAAACAGTATTTAACCAAAATTTACCTCAACAATTTGACATTTAAACGGCATAAATTATGAACGTATGGTATAAGGGAAGAGACTCTAATTTGAAAGGTATTTTATCAATCGACCGTATTGCCCCAGCACACAAATTGAGACTATTTCATGTATAATAACACACAATAACAGGCGTCGTAGCATCGAGATTTAATATTCTCTCTATATTTATTTATATTATTTGCGCTGAATTTAAATAATGCTTGATGTTATTCAATTGCAGTAATGCCTGTCGCTCAGTGAGTTAAAAAATTGGGTTCTTAATCTTTGCTCTAAAAAGGACACTGCAATTTATCGCCAATAATTCATCTAAATTGTTAGCAGATTTGAGTGGCTAGCAGGCACATAGCCTGCTATCTGTTAGGATGTTAGAACCGAACAAGGAAAATTAAAATGTGCGAGAAAAGAAATAAGGTAATAACAAATATAACAAGAGAAAACAAAAACTAAATAAACACAATGAAAAAAAAGAAATACTATGCAAATTATAAATCCGAAGAGGATATTCGATGTTAGGGGAGAAGAAATGGAAAAAAACAACGAAAAAAACAAAAAGATGGAGAATAAAAGATAGCAAAAAAAAAAAATGAACGAAGAAAATACAATTATAGTTGAAGGAAGAACCTTAAGGCCTTTACACTTTGCATAATCGTGAATCGTCTTTTTGATTTTGATTTTTTCCAAAATTTACAGTACTGACTTGCAATGGCACTCAAGGATCAATTGCTGATAATAAATTTTCACATTATGAAAGAACAAAAACTGATTTGTCGGTCATTTTGGCACCATTTTAACGTCAGTTTTTACATGCCATTTTAAAAACCGAATTTTGCATTTTATCAAATTTTTAAAACATAAGAAATTATACTTAGCATCAGGAAGAGACACATGAGGTTTCATGTAATGAAGAATGAGGGCTTCAAGAATCTAATACTCGCGAGACATACTTGATAGGCTTGAACAAGTGGATAGCAGAGCGGGGTTTGGATAAGATACCATGAGGAAAAGTGTCAAGAACAATAAGCGATAGTTGGAAGTACAAGTTTATGATCGCCTATGTCGGCACATAAAGAAGAATCACCGTGTATATAGTATATATACTTCGCCGATAGACAATTCACAGAAAAGACAATTGTTCGACGCTTTACGTCTATTCAAGTTTAAGCTCTCATCCAGTTTGCTTTTTCTTTTCAAGACAGAACGAGAAGTCAGAAATCTTTAATTTGAAGGATACACCAATATTGAGAAAAACCAGAAACTGCGAGGCAAGACTGACAGCAATCGATTAATTAGCAAAAGACTTGCACCCACCAACACCTGGACAGTTTGCCGACAGGTTATAAAAAATCTGGATCAGAGCTTAAAATTGTGAATTGTCTGTCAGTGAACTGTCTACACAGGGTATATATAAATGTAGGTATTAGGTCTATTGCGAATAAGATTGGTTAAATCAACTAATTTTAGTTAATTTCCTATTTTTTCTCTTGTTTATCTAGTATATCATATCTCCAATTCCGATTCTTACTCTTGACGTAAATAAGTTTAGTTTTATGCAATATTACTAAAATATTCTGATATATTCTTCATTATCATGCAAGATATCCTTTTTTTGAAAATTCCATACTCTTTCAGGTCACATATGACCTTTATTCTCTACACATTTCTTTACCTGAGAACTGTCATGACGCTTTAAGAAATTTGGAGAGGTGATTTCCAAACCATAGATTTATTTGACAGAGGATCATATTTAAATATTTTTATTTCTGCAAATAAAAAAATAAGTAAATATAATGACTTTGTTTTGCACATGCGTAAACATCTGGCAATTTAGCATAAAAGAACTGAATGCACGTTTTTATTTATTTATGTTTTAATAATATTAGAGATTATTATCTTTGAAAATATTTGGGCCTTCATAGTTTAAGGCAATGCTACTGAAATGAATACTTCGGGATTTTAAATAAACATTTTTTGTTGTAAACAATTGTTCTTCCGCCTGAACAAAGTCTGCACAAATAGAAAATGTCGCGTTGTGGAGCTAAAAAATTTTGAACATAGAAGTGTCAACCTCAATATTTAAATTAAGTCAATGAGGCGTAGTTGTATGCTTACTTGTAAAATATGAGTAGAAAATCGTAAAAAGAATTAATGTAAACAAGAAATAACTGTAAGGCATGACTTGTGACATAATGAGATAAAAAGAACGGCATGAAGAAATAGTTTTATTATTAGTCTCCAATCGCCTTTACGCTGCCACATAAGTTGAACGACACTTATACGACGGAAGACCTCAATCACATAGGCGGATAGGATTCTTTCTTTTATTGTTTTTATTTTCGCTTTTTTCTTCTTTTTTTGTTCTTTCCGTTTGATATATTCTATTTTTCTTTCACCTCTTTTTCGATATAGTGAGAAATATTATATCCTAATATTTAATCATACCTTTTTATTGTCTCTGTTGGTTCTTTTCCTATTGCATTTAAACTCACCCAATGTTTTTTTTGTTATTTTTCTCCCTTTTTCTTCCAGTTGTATTCTACGCCTATTCTGGTGTGCCGCGTTCAACAAAATCCTACGATACAGTTTTAGGAACTTTTTTTTTTTTTTACGATGGAATTTTAAATTTCTGTTTCAAACCGCGGATGCTGCAATTTGTTGGTCGACAAACCGACTGAGTAAAAAGAAAGATATTACTCATTGAGTCAAAGAATTTGACAACTTGTCATTCTTATTTTAGCATATAAATACATAATATTCTTAATTCTACTCATAATACAGCCAAATAAAAACTCATAAGCATTGATTTATTTATAGCTTATATTCAATTTATTAAAGATCATTTTTTTATATTACGTAATTTTTCACATAAAAATGTATATTTATTTTTCATGACTTTATGTATTTCTGCAATAGTGAAGGCCATATTTTACCGGATTCAAGAAGTAGAAATTGTATTATCTCTTTTTCCTCTCCGATTTGATGTCCCATTTAAAAACTTCTCATCCATTGTAGCTCTTAGTAATGTCTGTCGTTTTACTATACTACGCTATCCATATTCTGTTAGCCATCTACCCAA
This sequence comes from Ascarosepion bandense, assembly GCA_037127315.1. Taxonomy (NCBI): domain Eukaryota; kingdom Metazoa; phylum Mollusca; class Cephalopoda; order Sepiida; family Sepiidae; genus Ascarosepion; species Ascarosepion bandense. Next base: position 6,096,221 of record JBBBDQ010000344.1, read on the forward strand.
GTATGTTAGGTAGGCTGCGTGATGGTTTTAATATTCCCCTTGACACCAGAATGTTCAGTGAGTGTCAATATATAATATTAAATGCTTAAGTGTTTGTCAGATTTCAATCTTTTTGATTCTAAAATTAAGGGTTCTTTTCGTTTCGATTTTCCTGGAAAAAATTTCACTGCTCCATCCATTGATTTATCAACCAGATCACATTTCACTTACCTCGTCTCTTCGTCATCTGTAAGGTAATTGTCCAGCATATTCTGCAATATATGAGGATTGATATCACATCGTAGTACATCATTCGTTCCTATGCTTTTAAAAATTATATTTCTTAACACTTTGCTTAGCTTTTTTGAAGGCATCTTTGGCTTTTACAATTCGGATTCGGTGTCAAATATTGTCATCTCTTAAAACACATAATATTTACAAGTCTGTACCTCCATGATTTTGACAATTTGTAGATGGCATTTTGGGCTGTTCTTCCTGCTGACAACCATATATTTTGTCTTTATACAATCAAATTTACCCTTCTTTCTCGCTTTCCTTTTCTGTATTGTCTAAGAGTAACTGCATTTTTCTTTGTCTGCTAACTTCATCTGAAGTTTCAACGCTCTCATCAGAAGTTTGAAAAATTTGACTTAAATTTTGTATTATACAATTTGTGCCTCTAATCTATTAAACATTGTTACTGGTCAGATTTCAATGCATGTGGCAAATGATAGATAAACACTGTTTATATATATCTATAATGTGTCAAAATGATTTATTTATCCATTCACTTTAGGCTATAGTTTTAGCCATGATCAATGTCAGTTTTTAAAATAAATATGTACATTGTTGTATGTAGAGTTATAGAAATGTTTTACTTTCCTAACTTGGTCACCACTTTGTGCCTGTGTTCATAGTTGATGTTGAAAGTTCACTTTTTTCATTTTTGTTAATAATTTCTATTATTTTTATTGTTTTTTACGTGTGGATGATGATATTATATTTGTATTACCTACAAGGATGCTACGAATAGTTTAGTTGATCTCCATGTGTAATTAAATGAGACCTAATAGAGCTCTATATGATTTTATATAGGCATATGTTTATTTATCTTATAATGATCCTTTTTAGTTCTTTAATCAATTTCTTGATGAGAAGATGAAATTCAATAAGGCTTGTTGTTACTGTGATCACTGTGATAGTGAATTTTTTAAACGTGTGCGAATGCGCTATAACATAATTATTTCATTTTAAAAAAATTATCCGTTGCAGTTATGGGTGTTTTTTTTTTTTTGCAAAACGTTCCAATAAAAAAGAGCTAACCAGAAATTATTGATCGAAGTACAAAATTTGTGTTAGACTTTAGATCATTGTTGCTTTGCACGTAATACATTTTGTTGAGTGTTGGTTAGTTGCTTTTGATAAAGAGTGCCCTCGAGAACTTGCTGGTATGCTGCCTATACATACATACATACATAGATACATACATACATACATACATAAAATGTGTGTGTGTGTGTGTGTGTGTGTGTGTGTGTGTGTGAAATAAAAGTCACGCAATATAGAGTTAAATTAATCATGTTTTAAATATTTAATTTGTTTTGATATTTTATTTTGTAGAAACTCTTTTGACAAAATAAGATGTCTGAAAAACTATGGAAAATATTGAAGAACTGAAAGAAGGAATTAAACATGTATGTATTAAAATGACAGAGGAAACTCTTCGACTTCATAATGAATCATGAAAACTCAGAATTAAAATGTGCATTGAAAAATTACCATTTGAACAGCACATAAGAAAGAAATAAAAAATAAAATTTTAATGTGTAATAATACTTTTAATAAATTTTCCCTATGGGGCACAAGTTTTGCTTTACTATATATACATGTGTATGTATGATGATAGAAAATCACATTTATATGGTTCTAATGGTATTTTATAGTAATAGAAATTAGGTGTGTATGTACTAGTATTTTGAACGACAATATCCATCCTTGCGAGATTCTTTCCTTGCACCGCACGCACTTCTTTTCGGAATTCAAATGAAGACCGTATAATGATCAATTATACTAATTATAATGTTGGAATTTACAATGACCATCTTACCAATGAGACAGACTGCAGAAACAAAGACACTAATGAGTAAAAGAAAAACTTTAATATTCCTAGTTCGTCGAATAATGTTCCTCTTACTAAGTGCTTCAATGGCTACTTTTAGGTTTTGAAGTACCCCTCAAGAGGTGCTCATGACCATTACAGGAATCATGTCCGTAATGGCTATAGCAGATCTGATATCACTTGAAGTTAACCCCGTAACATTGAGAACATTTCAGATAGACCAGTGTTTGCTTTCATGAAGTTGAACGTTTTGAATTTATTTAAAATGAAAGCAATACAACGGATTTTTAAACAATTTAAAATATTGAAATTCATTTGTGCTCACATTCTGTTATACATATAAATGGAGGGGTCATATTGATCAAATGAGGATTGTAAGGCTATTTGAATTCCTAAACTATTCAACTAGCCGAACACTCTCCTTAAAGCATCTTTCGATTTGGGTCCCAATAATGCAAGAAGGTCAGAATAGAAAATGTAACTGATTTAGTGAGATAGTGAACTTATTGCCATTAGTGTTGATTAGTATATCAAGGAAAGGAATTTTGTTGCCATTGCTGAGTTCACCATATAAAAAACCCACTAATAAAAATCTCTTCACACTTAATTATATTAGCGAATGCCCCCACTATTACAAAATAACCATCATAAAAAATCTACTACATCGTGCAAAAACCAACTCGTCTACAAAACACATCTTCCACAGTGAACTAAAAAACATAAAACAGACACTCATCAACAATAATTTTCCTAATTACATAGTTGATGAACAAATACGACATTTCCTTAAAAACCTGAACACGAAAAAAACAACACATGGTAATAGCCCAATCAATACCAAACATATCACTCTCTTATATCGTAGCCAAATGCACACCAACTACCAACTAGACGAAAATATCCTAACAAAACTCATAAACACTAATATCTCTCCGACAGACCCCAACAAAAGAATTAAATTTATCATATATTACGCTAAATCCACAACATCCAACTCAATCGTCCGCAACGACTCCTCCCCCACCGTTACCGATTTGCAAAAAAAACAATGTAGTGTATAAATTCAAATTCCCCTTTCGAGAATGTATTTCTAACAAACTAAATAATATCTACATTAGACATACTACTAACTCGCTTTCGCGGAGTCTTACATTGCACTTAAATGAAAATTCTAACATATTCCGACATTTAAAACACCACGGCTATCAAGACACACTTCTTAGGAAAACACTTGTTGAAAATACGTTATACTTAGACAAGAAAATAATAAACGAAAACTTAAAATTCTAGAAGTTATCTACATCAAACAGTTTAAACCTAGCCTAAATAAAATAAATTTCGACACCTCCACTAACATACTTCAATGCCTATAATCAACGGGAGAGGTCATAGTTATTATACTTACCCCCTACACTATAGTATTAGCAGTTCCCAGACCAATCCCCTCATGCCACTATACTCTCATTTGACCAAAAACCCACTACCACCATTCCTTCTCGGCCTGCAGCCACGCGCGACGCAAAAAATGGACCTGTTTAATTTTCTCTATATAACTCCACTCTGTTAATAATTTAAATGTTCTATATTCACTGAATATTAAATGTTCAACCTTTGATAATGGCTTATGTAAACCGAAAGCTCAGGCCGGATAAAAAAATCAACAATTATTGCGATTTCTTGTCGTCTTTCCATGACAACACTATCAAGCTCATCAGATCATACGAAAGGATCTTACACAAAATAAATAGACAGATCTTGTCTATATTATTCAATTAAACTTGTATTAATATATATATATATATATATATATATATATATATATATATATATATATATAACGGTCTTTATTATAAAAGCCAGGCTATATATATATATAAATTATACTTCAGAAAATGTACAAACTTCAATCCACTACAAAATTGTACAATGTGTTTCAACATTGAAAGAACAATGCCTTATCAGGTTGTTAATAATGATAGTAATAGGCGTTATTTTTTAGGAGGAAATTAAAAAAAAATCACTTCCTTTTATTTTTGGAAATCTTTTCGTACAAGCTAAGAGGATATTAAAAAAAGATGGAAAAAATGAAAGAGGGTACAAAAGATGAAAAAGTAAAAAAAATAAAAAAAACGGAAAAAAAAAAAAAAAGAAGAGAAAGACGCAGAGGAAATAAAAAGTAAAGAGAAAAACAAGAGAGAAAGAACCGATAGGAAAGAACAAAAAGAAACGGCTAAAAGAGATAAACACCAACTTTGGGCAGAAAGTAAAATATAGACAGAAACAGATATTAGTCTCGCGACGTCTGGGTACAACAGAGAGGAATAAATGAGAACATTCACAGAGCGGAGAAAGTAGGAGGAGACAACAGAAGCGGCAAAGAAATAGAAATTTCAAATTTTTGTCCGGAAGTGAATTGCAGATATATACAGACGTTCATTACATTATATAAAACTAAATCCTTTGAAAGTTTTTTAAAAATGATGAGATCACATTCACAAACATAAAAATTATTCACAAACTGCAATTCTGAGGACATTTAAAAACACAAGACGAAGATATAAATTCAGTAGCGTCAATAGAATAAATTAAAGAAGTAAAATAATTTTTTGATAAAAAATAAGAATTAAACTTAAAAATTAAGATTTAAAAATTAAATTAAAATTAAAATTTAGAAAATTGAGAATTAAACATATAATAAAAATAAAAATATAATGAAAAAGTAAACAATAATAAAAATTAAAGGAAAATTAAAATTTATATTAACATTAAAATTAATTTTAAAGCAGTAAAAAGATCAAATTTTCTAATAGAAAATAAAGATAAAAAATATAAGAAAGATCATATCGTTAAAGCAAATTATCAAAGGTAATAAGATTAATATTGAAAAGGTTTATGATTACTGGAGTTACAAACCTTAGATTTTATAATTCTAGCAGGACTGTAAAGTTAATTCTTTAATATGTTTACAATTTATTGTTGTTTCATGACTCTGATACAGTAATATATCACTCTTCATGTACTTAATAATTTCCTTTTTTTTTTTTGGTAGACAAAGGGAACATGGTTCCTTTACCAACCTAGATATTCTAGTTTGCTTGAGAATTTTCCATACAACGGGAAAAATAGAAGTAGAAATATTATTTGTTACACCCCCTCTTTTTAACCAAATAGTTAGCGCTAAGTTAGGGGCGAAGTTCCTCAATTTTATTTAGAAACATTTCCCTAATAATAACTCTCTAAGTAAAAATTGTAATAAAAATACATTTAAATTAGGTTATAGTTGTACAAATAATCTAGAAAAATTATTAAAAATCATAAGTTCTTAAATCAGCACGTGAACCAAAGGAACAATAATTATCCAAATAATGCAAATAAAAATAATACAAATTTGTGTAATTTTCGAAATCCTAACAATTGCACACTGGAAAATAGGTGTCTACGAAATTCTATTGTGTACCGATGTACAGGATGTGCGTTGTGGTACAGTGGATATCGGCTCGGAAGGAGAAACCGGGGTGCCGAGTTCGCATTCCAGTTGAATCCATTGTATTCACTTACGCGCAAATACCCTTGGGAAAGGTATTAATCCGTCTCTTCCTTCCAGTTATGGGTTAAATAGCAGGACAGATTGGGTTCTATAGCCTTGGTCGGCAACCAGTCTACCGCAGAAAGCAATGGCAACCTACTGCGGGATAATCTTCTGCCCAGTTAGTCATGTCTCTTTCGAGACATGATCGGCCAAGCGTGTATCACGTATGGCACTTTAACTGACTGACCGATGTACTATAACATCGAATGAAAACCCAACTATTAAAATAGTTTACATTGGATCTACTAAAAACACTTTTAAGCAGCGTTGGTATTTGCATTTAACAAGAACCGAAATCAAACATTCCTTGCTGCGTAGTTTTGGAAGTTAAAGGATACAAACTTCAAAGTATAATGGAAAATTCTAGAAAAAAAACAAGAATCTGTATATAACATCTGCCTCCTGTGCCTGAATGAAAAGCTGCAGATTTTAAGGTCCCTTGAAAATAAAGTACTACTGAACCGGGTAAATTATTGTTTTATGTAAACATCGAAAATATTTTTTCTAAAATTTAATTAATTACAATTGTTCATTTATAACTTATGCACCAATATAATTTAAAAATAAAAAACTATTTTACTAAAATAAATGACTCACACAATACTGCTTTTTTTTCTTAACTAAAATATACGTTAGTATACCAGAATTATTTAATTCTAATTCTAGCTTAAATATTCCAGCCCCTTTAACTCATGATGACGTAAATATCAAATTAAAAAAAGACAACTTGAAATCAGACTTGCTGTTAGAAATTACTGTCTACCCATTAAAATAATGTTGATCTTATTATGTATCTTACCAGACAAAATTAAATGTGTAATGCCATGATATCAGACTACTATATTTCTTTTCGCGACACAGATGTTCACTTTCATATTTCAAACTATTTCATAATTTTGACTGAACAGTATTGACACACCTTCAGGCATAATCTCTATCTACCCCTCTCTAATTTTCTAAATAACCATGAATTCATCTTATATTATCTAAATAAATAATTTTCACCATTTATATTAAATTATCAATTGAAGAAAAGTGATGTTTTGAAACATAACAATTTTGTGTACTGATATAAGGTTTAATAACAAAATTACAATATTAAGCTCTACTTTATCTTGAGCACACTTTATAAAATTAAATGCAAGAACAGTGAATTTTAATTTTCCAGTTCATTCATTTATTTATTATTTAAGCCCGGCAGTGGTTAAATATATACTCAAGTCCGACATTGGGGGAATCTAGGCAGATATCAATCTTCACCACTAATTCAGTTCTCAACCAAATTACAAACAGTTTACAAAGTTAGATAGCACGCTTTCTTAGCTATAATTTGAAATAAAAAACAATTTGAATGTTGGTTCAGTAGAAAAAATTACATCAAAATATGTGAAGTCCGAAAACGGAGACTATGTACTAACGCTTCTAATAATAAATCATATAATATATCTTTTTATCATGATTGATTTTCAGAATTAATTATAAATAATCCAATTTTTATTGATTTTTTTAACAATACCATATATTTCTTTTCGTTTTATTATTTTTGAATGCGGTTTTCAGCATTAAATTTAGATTGCATTAGTAGCAAGTCCATGAAAAATCATGGATTACATGGAAAATGCGCGCAGGAAAAGTAATATTCTGAAGATTATATTAAACATGGAAAAGAAAAGGACAAGTTTTATTAAACCTGGAAAAGTAAAGGACAAGATATTTTAGTGAAATCAAAAATAAGAAATTTTTTATTTAAAATATTGCAGATAAAAAAATTTGAATGCAATATTTTAAGTGAGAAATTTCTTAATTGTTGCTTTGTAATCACAAAAAGGATTATAAAACTCACTTCCTATAGATGATATCACAGATCATATTGACACTTACTTGATATTACAATATATACCTGAACAGAATACAACTGAATTAAAACAATTAAAAATCGTTTAATTCTGTCTCTAATATATTAATGTTGATAATCTTAAAACAACTTTGCAGAAATGTGTCTGTGTCAAACTTGGTCCAGCAGCTGGGAGTCAATGTAGACGGAAAATTATGGGGATTGAAAAACTAAATTGAAATCGTATATAATTTTCTGTTTTTATTTATGCGTGAAATAAACTTGCAAGTAGCGAATAAACCATTTATAAAGACAACCCCAAACCATATTGTGAGATGATTACTTCCTGAATGTTTCATATTTCCATGAAAAGAATAAACTGTGTTCTTACTGCATTCTTTTCTAATTTCGGAAAACTGCCTTTAGCATATAGTTATGCAAGATGAAATATCGCGTGATAGTATATTTTTAGAAAAGTGGATGTCTTTTTTGAATTCCTTACCAATTTGGCATAGACACATTGCTCAATACATTTTTCTTACTGATTTTCCCTAAAGATATGTTGTGTTCTCCTTCGCTACTAAAGAACATTCCATCTGGTTTCTCTTTGCCGTCAGAATCCATGACAAGATAATATTCAAATATACATTTTTCCCATTGAGATTGAGGGTTAAAACGTTATTACTTGTCAAGTCGATTAGGGAAAGCCTTTTTAGATTTCTAAGTCATTACGTACGTAACTTTCTCCTGATAATACTGTTCGAATAAACATTACGTTTTCAATAAAACATGATAAACCATTTTAATATTTCATTAGATTTGTCTCCCAGAACAGAAATCGCTTTCGTAGAATTATTATTAGGCTGTTCGAAAACTCTGATGTTAAAATAAAACTTGTTATAATATGATAGCTACTCCAAAATATTATCCATTCTTTAAAAAAAATCTGCTTTGTCAATTCTGTAACGACATCTGCCTTGTAGCGCAATGATTATCGGTTCAGGAAAAGCAGTTGGAGAGTAGAGTTACGATTCTAGTTGAATTTATTGCATTCATTTACGCGCAAATACAATTGGGAAAGGTATGAACCCTCTTCTTTTTTCTCCAGTTAAGTTTTGATTAACATCACAGTTTGAGATCTATAGCCTTAGTTGGCAACTAGTCTACCACAGCAAAGAAATGGCAACCTAATGAGAGAAGATCTTCTGCTCCGTCAGTAATTAATCGTGTATAACTTATGGCACTTGATTGACTGACTAATTATATATCAATATCTTTCAGCATTTTTTAAACTGTTGTCAACTCTAACAGAGCATAGCGATGAATAATCCTCTTATGATCGGATAATACGGCTCTGATCCCTGAAGTTTTGCTCTGTGGATACAAATATTGGAGTTCACGGTCGTAGAGGATGTCTGTCTGTTATTAATAATCAATATCTGAAAGCACTAGTTGGAAAAAAACACGTTAAAAAGTCTGAAAAATGTCTCTGATAGTGGGTGTCAGCTTCAACTCTGTCAGAACATCACAAGGAAACTGACAAGATCAAGAAATTATATAAATGGGTTCCGAATTAACTTGATGAAAGTCAGTTCGACGATTGAAAGTGTTTGATACTACATATGTGAAATTGGACATTTCTTGATTGAATTGTGACGAGATTGGATCTTTTATGATTATGGTAAACCATTGAGTAAATTGCTTGAATATGACGAATTATCCAAACACTTTCCCAAACTGAAATTATGGTACCTGTTTTGTGGTCAGTCATTAGTGTTATCTGTTACAGCTACAAATCAGGATATCACTGACGAAGTTTACTGCCAATATCTGGATAAAATCCATATCCAGTTAAGCAAAATGCGGCTGGCATTGATTATTCGAATAGTTCCAAATATTGCTTTATGAAAATACTCAACGACTTGAAATACGAGTCTTTGTCACATCTACCATATCCTCTGATTTGTTGTTCACTGACGACCATTTTTTCAGCATGTCAGCTATTCATTTCTCTTAACTCGTCAGCAGAAATGTACCAATTTTCATTGTCACTATTTTACTGATTTAAGAAATGTTTAAATACAATAATTTAGGAATAAATGTTGAACCTAATATACACTAAATGTTGAATGCTGATCAATTAAATTATGCTACTAAGAAATCTTTCACCAGTTTTCTTTGAAGACTTATAAAGTTATTCTCTTACTGAAGTTGTGTGAATAATTTGAAGATCACAACTTTCAGTTTTGTATGCTGATATATTTTCGGCTGGATTAAATTTTAAGGAAATACTGTGAATGATAGCGCAAAACAATACATTCATGCAATTTTAAAATAAAATGATAATATTTTTAATGAGCGTCGTCCTTCGATTGATTTGTACAGCAAAACAGGCTAGTCTACAGAATATATATATATTCTGCAGACTAGCCTTTTGATATAGACTGACTGTTGCTGAGGAGGCGTGAGATCTCTCTTAGGGATTTCATGTTGAAATGTTCATTCAACATTTTTGAATTTTGAAAATTTATTTTAATTTATATTGGCTCTGTAATTTTAATTACATTGAGCTCTCCTCCTGTATTTTTTTAACATTAAAATTTTTAATATTAATTAGGTTCAGATTCTTGGAATGTACCTTCCTACTTTTCCGTTTCGGATTAAAGAAGAATATAAAAATATTTTGCTCCTTCACTTTTGGTAGTTGTGCTCTCTCGGTTTGTTCCCTGATTTTCAACTATTCATTCTACTGTTTCAAAATACAGAAATTTACCCCGGTTTACTCTTTGAAAAATATTCCTTACCTGAATATTCACTCTTTTCTTTTTAACCTCACTAACAAAATTGAAAATTTCGTGTGGAGACTTCGATGGAAGGCCTACTTTTTTCTTCGTTCTACGGATTCTTCATCTTGTTCTACGGAACCTTTTAACCTTAAAACTCAACGTACATCTCCTGTATGCAAATTTCTGAATTCTTTTGACAAGGACCTTTTCGACTTGATCCACAAAATTAAATTTCATGGGGCTTTTAATGAATTCCAGAACTTGTTAAAGTTGGATATTAGAACTTTAAAAAACTAAGTACCTGTGGGTACAATCCGACAAATCTAATAACATTGATAAATGTGATCCTTCAAATTACCTAAGTATTCTTAAAAATAACATAACTAGTAATTACAAAGTAGACAGAAGAAAACTAACATTATCTGAAATGAATATAGACACAGCTAAATTTGCTAACGAATTAAATATTAGTGACAAAATTGGCAAAGTATCTACCAAAGAAGCTTACGTTTTATTTAAGGACGACAAACCAAACTTCCAAAACAAATTAAAAACTAGACTGATTAATCCTACTAAAAGTGACTTAGGGATAATTTCTAGGGATATTCTAAAAAAAAACTAATAGAGAAGTTGTAATCGAATTTACAACCAAACCTTTGGAAAAGTTCTTCGGATACCATATACTGGTTTAATAACATCAATAATAAATCTAAGTCCACCTTCCTTAAATTCGATATTGTTGACTTCTATTTTTCTATATCTAATGACCTTCTTGAAAGTTGCTTACATTTTGCTAAAAATCACGTGGATATTTCGGATAGGGACTATAAGATTATCTTAGCGGCTAGAAAATCCATTCTCACCTTTAATAATTCCACATTGACAAAAGGGCCAAAGGATAGCCTTCATGTCCCTATGAGAGCGTATGATTCAGCCCAGGTAGCAGATCTTGTAGGTATTTATATTTTAGATATTCTAAGTAGATTCTTAGACCCAAAACAAATAGGCCTATATCGGGATGAGGGATTAATATTTATCCCTAATTTCAATGGGCCCTATACAAATAGAAAACACAAAAAATAATTACAGCCCTAAATTACATCGGTTTTAAGGTTGAAGTTACTTCTAATCTTAAAATTGTAAACTATCTAGATATCACCCTTAATTTAAATGATGGATCATTGCAGCCATTTCTCAAAGAAATTAATTCTCCCATTTATATTAATATTTTATCCAACCTCCCCAAAAATATTATAAAACAAATACCCAATATAGTGAATAACAGAATTAACCAATTATCATCCAACATTAAAACTTAAAACGCAAGTAAAGAAATTTACAATAAGGCCCTTAAAAAAGCGGATATAAGAACAAATTAACATATAATAAACCTACAATAGACCCCAAATCATCTAACTAACTAATATCAATATTGGTAAATATTTTCAAAAATTAGTAGACAAAAATTTTAATAACAGTGTTACGGAAAATTTTTAATAGGTATACCCTTAAAATCAGCTATTCCTGTACCCCTAATATAGACAACCTCATAAATTCCCATAATAGAAGTATTCTAATGAATTTACGTAATACTGATTCTGGGTCCGGAATTTTGAATGAATGCAGCTGTTGATCTGTCGACGCATGCCTGGTGGAGGGCAAATGTAAATCCACCCAGGTGATTCATGAAGCCCGCATTTCTCCATCAAACAACAAAAATAACTACCGAACCTATATCGTTATGTCCGCTGGACCTTATAAGTAGAAACTTTATAACCACAGGTATTCTTTTTCGAACCCGGGTCAAAAATACCAGACAGCCCTTTCACGGATATTCTGGAAAATGAAAGAGGAAGGGCTGGATCCTGTAATTAGCTGGAAACTAATAGGTTCATCCCGTATTCCGAGGAATTTTCGTGATAGATGCTGTCTGTGTTTGCTAGAAAAAATTTTAATATTGAAGTATCCTTACCAACACCTGCTCCTTAATTTTAGAAAGAAATTTATAAGTAAGTGCCGCCATAAAGCTAGCTTTGTTAACACTTAAATTTTAAATTTTCAATTCCTAATTTTCAGATTTTAGGATATTAAAAATATAAATTTAATAATTTTTGATAAATTAATTTATTTTTAACTTTAAATAGTAATTTAACCCATCTACCTTCCTCTTCTAGTCTCCTTTAATTATCTATCGTTATAAAATATGGATTCTTTTACTAAACCCCTTTTTCCTCTGTTAGTATATATCTTTTTAATAGCTTTTTCACATCATAAATCTTATAAATTTTCTATATATAAAAATCTTTTTTTAAATTTATATAAAATTTTTTTTAAGATTAATATTTTTAAAAATTTATAATTTTCTTTAATTGTTATTTAGTTTGTCTATACCTAAAATATCTTTAATTAGACTAACTTAATTAATTTTTTAAAAATCTTATTTCTATTTTTCCCCTAAATATACTTTTTCAAATAAGTCTCTTTTTTGTAAAACTTTAACCCTTTCAAACATTTAAAGTTAAATATGTTTGGCACATATCGAGCGTTTCTATTTGAATCTTTTCCTTTTTCTTTCTTTTCTTTTTTTCCCTTCTTTATCTTTTCTCTATACATTCTTTATATCCTGCCTCTTCCCTTTCTGTTCTGTTTTGTCTAACCCAATTCTTAATTTAACGATCTCCCTTCCTTAACACTTTTCGTTTATTAAGCAAGACATGCCAAATTTCCTATCTCTTCACTTACAACTCTATCTAAAAGTAAAAACCAAAAATAGTCTGATTTTCAAAAAACATTTTTGTGACATATATTTCTCAAATCTTAACCGTTATTTATTTTTTTATTTTTTTATTTCTTTATCGTCTGTTTTTCATTTCTCTTTTTAATCTTATTTTTATTCTCATTTTGATATAGACTGACTGTTGCTGAGGAGGCATGAGATCTCTCTTAGGGATTTCATGTTAAAATGTTCATTCAACATTTTTGAATTTTGAAAATTTATTTTAATTTATATATATATATATATATATATATATATATATATATATATATATATATATCCTTAGCTGTAGATGGCATATATAAAGCTAGATACAACATATCGAGTATTTGTTGAAACTGGTACTCATGAAAATATCTGTTATGAAATGTATTCCTTAAAAGCTTTTAATATTATTACTTTATATATTAGGCATCTTTCGTTTGAGAACTTCTATTTGATGTGGAATAGTTTCACTATATTTTAAGATTTCAGTCTCTACTTGTAGTAGATGTGCATCTGACATAATGGAAGGAGGCCTGCAATGAAAGACTGGAAGGCTGTGTTTTATTTATACTCATTGTTTTACTTACACGCAAATATCCTTGCAAATGGGATTAACCTATCCCCTCATGTCCAGTTATTGGTTAAAAGTAGGATTTGTATCTGGCAAAAATAATTATTCACTGCAATATTCACTAATGAAATAAATATTCATACAATCTAAATTTTGTCTTTAAATAATTTACAAATGGTTGTTAAACCATAAAGAACAAATAGTTCAATCAGTTACCACTTGTCAGACTGACTCAAAAGCGGAATTGTAGTTTTAGAAAATCAATTTAATCTCAATTCCCCACCGGAATAGACAAATTCCTGCTCAGGAAGTTTACAACAAATTGATATATATATATATATATATATATATATATATATATATATATAATCCCTTGTACATTTGAGAATAAGGTAACGTGTATTGTCAGAGCAAGTGTAATTTTGATGAATTTACGTTTCTTTTAAGCTCACTGCTAATATTTTAAAAAGCATATATATATATATATATATATATATATATATATATATATATAACTTTACATTAAGAGAATGGGTATTTTTCTTAACCCTAGCCTGAAGAATTAATTTCACGAAAAATGAAAGTGTGTTGGGTAAGTTTCATTATTCGTTACGCATATCCAAAAGGCAAATCGAACATGTCGCTTGTAATTTCCGATGAAAACAGGAAATTTCCGAAGGATAGTGTGAAGAAATGGTTCCTGTTTATGATAGAAAATACAATGCTGTCTGGAATTCTACTTTAGTTGGCTATTCATGAATATAAGCATGATATTCTTCAGATTTGGCATTGTACAGGACGACGTGTGTATTTACGCCTTGAAGTAACACCTAATGCAATATTTGACCAATAAAACTGCGACGATAAAAATTGTATGGTTGTGAAGTGCCCTTGGTCTCAATCATCTGCCGGTTTTCAAATATCAGATATGGAACCGTGTTTGAAAATATTTTTATTTATATATGTAAATACGTATGCTCACAAACGCACATACCAAAACCGATATATGGAGATTACGCGAAAGTTCTCAATCCACCGCGCTTTTTAAGCTCATTCGAAAAAACGAGAATTTAAGTTGGGTAGACCATCTTGGTCGCGCGGATCATTAACTGTTCAGTTCAGTTCACTCCCTTATATTTCAAAACAAACGTGTCGTCTCTTTATATATATATATATATATATATATATATATATATATATATATATATAATGTTTGGGTTTAAATAAGTAACATTATTCCACTGGCGAATTGATTATTTCTGAATATTTACATATACCGATTTCTTGGAATGGAGAACTGCAAAGACAACTTCTTGAGGCAAAGTTGGTGCTGTCTATCTTAAATATCTGTTTAGAGTCAGGCCATTATAAGGAAAAATAATTCTTACTACATGAGATGGCCTATGATTACTGAATTCGACGGACAGAATTTCCTTCGTATCACTCTTTGATACTATATGGATAGGAAATTGATTAATTAGAAAAATAATTGGCAAAATAAATTTCTTTACCTTAAATAGTTCTTCCAGTATTTTTAGCTACCCGGAAAGAACAGAAAAATGGCAGGTAACCTCAACAAAATATGATTTCATTACCATGGCGAATTTAGATTAATAATTACTAACTAATAACTGCCAGCTGTAATTTGTAGTAGTCTTATTGCTTTTTAAATATTTAGTAACCTTTGATATCGGTATAAAATATCCCCTTGTGTTATAATGTAGCAGAATCAATGAAAAAGAACTGGTATGCTTTGACTGTATATATCACTTAGCTTAAACAATTATTTCAAGTATTATGTTGTGTTGATTATGTCAGCTAAATTTGTATAGTGCCACATAAATTGTGCCCATTTGTAAACCAACCAAATCAGTTGCATTTGTAACTAAGTATGAATACCTTGTTTTGCACAACAAAAGAATTAGCACGCTAAGGCTTTACCTGACAGAAACAATTGCTTTTGGTTAGAAAACATTAAATGGTTTTCAATAAAAAGCAAGCACGTTTCTGTTTATATATTAAAATTCTCTCAATATAGCGTTCGGGAACCTCTGATGGCAAGGTATGATAGAAAATGAGGTGGTAGGAAGTGAAGATTTTAAGTATACAGAAAATAGATAACGATTGATTGGAGGTGGTTAAGATAGAGCCATTCAGGGACTATCAACGCTCGTGTTTGCTCCTAAGAGTGGCAGGTATTGGAAGATCTGTATGTATAGAACTTCTTATATTTAAAATACGCAAAAGAAAGGAGTAATTCGACTCTGTAGAAGTGGCATGGCGTGTACCAGATGTGAATGTTTGAACTAGTGGAACTAAAAATCGAACTCTCTAAACTTTTTCCATGGAAATGACGTTAGCTTTGCAGCAGACCTGCAACGTTTTATCTTTTGGAAGGATTGTATTTAAAGAAATATGAACAAGTAGCCTATAGATTTAAACGTTTGCTTTTTTGACCATGAGGCCCGGGTTCAAATCTCACCAGAGTCGATTCGTTAGTTAGGTGACAAATTTATGTTATCTGTCTGTTATCTCAGTGTTCGGTGCTTATGGAGAGTGCTTGAAAACCATACTACGGATTGACCCGAGTTTTGTGAGTTAAACGGGTAGCCGTCGCTGGTTGTGGTAGCACAAAATCACAAATCATTAGGAACGAGCGTTTCAGTGTCCTGGCCTTGTTCAGGGTGTCGTTCACGCTTGATAACGCGCTCTTTCCTAGAAACTGTTACTGTTCAACATAGTTGCAGTATAGACTACTAGTGAGCTTTGTGGGTGTGGAACAAACACAAATGTTCCTGGGTAGCTTTCTGTAACGGGGATTAGCAGGCATCCTTAGATAATCATACATTTAAGGAAAACTAAAATACATTAGCCAAACATGTTTTAAATAAATGATCCAGTCAACAGAAAATGACGGTAAATCAATTTTTGGAGACAAATATTAATGTTTAATCAACAACCTATTTTTAAGAAACCGGTCATTTAATTTTCTACAGCATCGAACAATCTGACAATACTTGGCATGTGATGCATAAACTGAAAAGTTAGAAATTCTCTGCTAATTTTAGCATTCGAAAAGTGCTATTTTATAGAAAACCTATAAAAATTACTTCACTATGAATTATTCAAACCTTACAGCTCTACTGGTATTAAATAAATAGTATTTACTTTAAAATACACTTGTTAGGTGAAACAGATTTTCAAATCAGTCAATTCAAGTCTAAATGAAATACTTGCGTCAACATTTTAGTAAGAAACAAGAGAAACAATAATCGATAATTTGTTATCATTGAACTGTATACTTATTTATATCGTTGTCGTTGATTATTTAGTATATTTTTAAAAACTCGTCTTGCAAAATCGATTTTCTTTAAGTTAATTCTTTGAAGAAACAGAAATTACATTTTTTAGCAATAAAAGCGATAGAAATACTTGAATTAATCACAACAAATTTATTCGTTTATTTGAAATTACATTATTTAATTTAGAAATATTTTTCCTTAATATCGCTAAAATTTGCAAAGTCTGATACAACTGAGTCTGTGTAAGAAATATTGCTTAAATAATTCCACATTTCTGTGTTTTGCCTGATCACAAAACTTTCAGCATATTTTTTTCAATGAATAGTCTATTTTTATTTACAAAAGAAACGCTCTTTGTGTTTTTACAAACAAATTATTTACAATAGCGAGCATAAGGATTAGAACGAAGTTAAGAAAAAGGCTAAATGGGAAATAACGTTTAAATTAAATGCTTCATAAAAAATTTTCTCAAAGAAAAATAAAGATATAAAGGTAAATAATATATATTTCCAAAATATAAAGCTCAATAAATTTATTTTGGTAAAGTTATAAGAATAATTATGTAGCATTCGGAAAAAATAGATAACCAAAAACATCAGAACGATTAACAAAATCATACTATTATAATAAATACATCGTATCCAAATAAAATAGCGCTTATAATTCATTAATACTTGATGTGTAAACCTTTACTTTCAATAACGGCTTGACATCTATTGCTACATGAGTGAATTAATGTATTGCATTCATTAACAGATATTTTTTTCGCATTCTCCTTTCAAATTAGTCCATAGTTCGTCGACGTTTGATGGATTCTTTTCCTTAGCTCTTTTATTTAGTAACTTTCAAACATTCCAATTAGGATACATGCTTGGGATTTGAGCAGGCCACTTCATAACAGTAACATCTTCCTAGGAGAGAAATGTCTTAACATATTTTGCTGTGTGATATGGCGCGTTATCTTGCATAAATACAGCTGGTTGATTAATTGCAGTTCTCAAATTAAGTACAACATGTTTCTTTAATATCTCTTTGTATAAGTCGCGTTAATTTTACCGTGTAGCTTTACAAGGGGTCCTGTAACAGCATCTGAAATCATGCCAAATACCATCACACTTCCTCCTCCAAATTTAACACTGCTTTTAGTGCACTCAGGCAAATATCATTCTTTAGGACTGCATCGAACGAACCTTGCCCATAACAACCGAACAGGTTAAACTTTGATTCATCGCTGAAATGAACACAATCCCACAGTTCTTCTGTCCATATGACATGCTCAGTGGTAAATTTCAATCGGCTCATTTGATTCTTTTTATAAACGTAAGGCTTCATAGAAGCTACTCGACTGTTCAGATTTACTTCAATAAGTTTTCGGAAAATAGTGTGCTTTGATATTTTATTGTCAAGGTTAGAAGTAGCTTTTTTAGAGATAGTGGTTGCTGTCGCAAATAATTTTTTTTATTCTTTCCAATCCATCTTTCTTCCCTTGCAGTCGTTTTCCTAGGCCTGCCAGGTAGTTTCTTGGCTCCACATGACCCATTTTCCTGAAGTTTTCGTAAAATAATATGAATAAGACATTTAGAGTTCCCTACACCCTTTGAAATGTTTCTAATCGAGAATTTATCTTCATTATATAACTTAACTATCAGTTTTCTATATTCCAACGACGTCACAACTTTGTGGCCATGTTTACAATACAAGGGCTAGTAAAGAGCCGGTGTAATTTAATAAAATACCCGATTTTATTTTCTTACCCTAAAAAAATTTCAGTAATGCAAAATAATTATTAAATTTTATGAATTTATTTAATCGTGCCGATGTTTTTGATCATGTATTATTTCGAATGTTATATAATTATTCTTCTAACTTTATCAAACGAAGTATATTGAGCTTTATATTTTTTAATTATATAATTTACCTTTTTCCTTAATAAAATTTTCTTTAAAGTTTCAAATAAAAATTTATTTCAAATTTAAGCTTTTTCTTAACATCGTTCTGATCTTTATGCTCGCTACTGTATGTGTGTGTGTGTGTGTGCGAGATTAAATAAATTGCAAACATTGTGTTTGCTTATTTATAATAAAATCCGTTTATACTCAAGGATAATCTTTGACTGTTTACTAATAATCTGACATATTTAAAAGAAAATTTGCTGCCTAAATACACACACACACGCACACACACACACACACACAATCACATATAGTTAGATTCTGCTGCTTATTCATGGTCTTTAAAGGTTTCTTGTGTAACATTTTAAGATTAGAATACGTACAGAGTCGGTTTTATTATTATTATTATTATTATTAATTAATATATATATATATATATATATATATATATATATATATGCGTGTGTGTGTGTGTTTAGGCAACAATGATTTATTTTTCAACACGTTTGATAACAATTTCCCTTGTTTCCATGGAAATAATTTTTTTCTTTTCTTAGCTTACTTCCCTGTCAACCATCCCTTTCCGCACTTTTTAATTTCTACCTTTTTACTTCCTTCCTTTTTCTTTTTATTCTCCCCCCTACCATTTCTTTCGACCAGACAAGGCTAAATTTTAACTTTAAACTCTCGACTCAGGTAAGGAGTAGCGGTTTTCAAAAAATCTAAAAATAAAAATAGACATAGATATCTGTCGCTTTCTTATTAATACCACCCCTTTAATTTTCTGTGATGAAAATTTTGTTCAGAAATTCTGCCCGTAAAGTATTTTTGTTCATTTTGTCATTTGGCTTTTTGAAATAAAATCCGTTGCTGATGGCACAAAAAGTTTCTCGTAGAAATGGCCATTCAACGAATTTGAACATCGGAATTTGTTTTATTTTACAATGATGTCAAATCCGTGACTGATGAAGAAAATCCAATAAGATTTACTTAATATAAAATATTAAGTGTTTGATCTGTAAAAGAGCAAAGCGGATGTTATCTAGAGCAATATGATATTTATAAAGGAAAACTCAAGCCCTCATTTTGTTTGGTTATAAATTATAATTCATTTCCATGAGCTAAATTCGTTAATTTCATCAGACTACACAATATTCGTTTCATTCGGTATAAATATTTTTTCCGGAATAAAAACATTTCTTTAAAATGAAATGGAAAACAAGTAACATGATCTAGAACAGAAACTTCGGCCATATCTCGGTTGGGGATCATTTGACCTGCGAGAAAACAACATTGCACACCCACTCAACAGGCACATGAATAGGTAGATACATATAACCCTACATATTAACACAAAGACTTATACTTGTATGCACATACACATATGTACATACTTCCACAGATGTACATACAAATGCATCTGTGCGAACACTTACATATACTCAGAAACACACATCCATCCATGCTCACATATAAATATTGCGTTCGCACACTCACATATATATTTTTATAAAGACCGGATTTACACGCGTAGAATGAGTAATAATGCATATTTACGCTAGTATGCTTAGAATATATGCATATATTTACATATTTACCCACATACCCACACATACATATACATATTTGCCTACACATATACACTCCTATATATATATATATATATATATATATATATATGTGCGTCCTCTTAAATCCAGGGAAAAGAAAACCGAGCTATCCAATAAGCTTGAGGCTGTTGATGTAACTGATGATGTCGAATCTTCTTGGAAAGCATTGCAAGAATCGACTCACTCTGCAGCAGTGGCGGTCCTTGGGATACCACGAAGAAAACATCAGGATTGGTTTGACGAAAGTAATGATGAAATAAAAGCAATGATCAACCAAATGCACTCTTCTTACAAATGTTTGATCGAGGACAAAAATTCAGCAGTGAAGCATGTTGTTTACAGGAAGTGTAAAGGTGAGGTGCAACGTGCTCTCCGAGCTATGAAAGAACGCTGGTGGTACAATAAGGCAATTGAACTCCAGGAAACTGCTGACAGCAAGAATATGAAAGCCTTCTATGATGGTCTGAAAGAGGTGTTTGGTCCTCATAAAAGCGGTGCTTCTCCCTTAAGCACAGCTGACGGAGAGGCATTGCTTACTGACAAATCGGATATCCTCAACCGTTGGAAGGAGCACTTTGAAACCGTCTTAAACACCTCATCTGTCATTGAAAATGATGTCATATCTTCTATTCCCCAGAATCCAGATATTCCAGAATTGTCATTGGAACCTGCTTATCAGGAAGTATGGGAAGCCATCAAGCAAATTGCTTCTGGCAAGTCCCCATCACCAAAGGACCCAATTCCATCTGAAGTGTATAAGTATGGTGGGCATGCGTTGGTAAAAAATCTCCATGCTCTTTTTGTGAAAATATGGCAAGCAGGTCGAGTTCCACAGGACTACAAAGATGCCTGCATCAAACATCTTTACAAGAATAAGCGAATTAAGAATGTTTGTGACAACCATCGTGGGATATCTCTGCTTTCGATTGCAGGAAAGATTCTGTCTAGGCTCATCTTGAACAAGATCATCAAACATCTCGTTGATAAGGTGTATCCTGAATCCCAGTGTGGTTTTTGATCGGGTCGCGGCACCATTGATATGATCTTTTCCCTTCTCCAAGTGGCAGAAAAGGTTCGGGAGAAAAATCAGGAATTGTACATGGTGTTTGTTGACCTGACGAAAGCCTTTGACACTGTGAATCGCGACGCTCTTTGGCAGATTTTGGGGAAGCTTGGTGTTCACGAAAACATGCTAAATGTGATCATTTCATTTCACGAGGAAATGAAGGCCAATATTGTCTCAGATGGCATGATGTCTGATCCCTTCGATGTTACAAATGAGACCAAGCAAGGATGTGTAATGGCACCAGTTCTCTTTGCACTTTTTCTTTTCTTTTATGCTGAAATATGCATTTAGTGACATGGACACTGGCGTCAAGTTTCGATTTAGGTCATCCGGTGGCTTATTTAACCATCAACGGTTTAAAAAACCGTTGATGGTTAAAACTCTTCTCCGCACCGAAATTATTCGCGATTTGCTCTTCGCCGACGATGCTGCTCTGGTAGCCACATCCTTTGAAGAAGCCCAGGCTCTTCTTGATCGTTTTTCTGCCGCATGCAAAGCCTTTGGATTGACAATTAGCATAAAAAAGACTGAGGTAGTACATCAACCACACCCTACTCCGAAACAAGTTGAAGGTGTAAGGCAAAATCCACCTGAGTATAGATTTCCTGAGCGTAAACTGAAAGTCGACGGTCATGATATAAATTATGTCAAGTCCTTTCCTTACCTCGGTAGCAAGGTGAATCAAAGAGGTTCTCTTGACGATGAAGTTGTTCACAGAATTGCTAAAGCTACTTGTGCCTTTGGAAATCGTCGTCATCGCTTGTGGGACGAAAGGGGTATTCGACTAGACACAAATATCCTTGTTTACCGTGCTGTTGTTCTTTCCATTCTTCTTTACGGCTCTGAATCGTGGACTCCGTACAGACATCACATTCATCAGTTAGACGTATTCCACAAAAGCTGTCTACGCTCCATTTGTGGTCTTGGCCTCCGCGACAAGGTTTCAAATGCTGAATTGTTCACAAAATGCAAAATATCTGGAATCGAACCATTCCTTATCCAATCGCAATTGCGGTGGGCTGGTCACGTTTTGAGGATGCCTGATGACAGAATTTCGAAGATTGTGATGTACAGTCAGCTGACAGATGGGAGAAGGAATGTGGGACGGCCTTGGCTTAGGTACAAAGACAAGTTGAAGAGTAAACTGTCTGCAGTGAATATACCATATGGAGGTCTTGAAAATGTAGTGAGTAACCGCAAAGAATGGAGATCACGGTGTTTTGAAGGTCTCCCGAAGTTTCAATCTGAAAGCATAAACAAACTGAAAGAAAACCGAGAAAGAGCAAAACGACTAGCAGCGGCACCACTATCTGCAGCGGTCAGTCTGCATTCATGTTCTATTTGCGACCTTGTTTGCAAATCACTTGCTGGACTAAAAAGTCATCAGAGGCAAAAGCATAAATGAATTTTATAAATATAAGTTGTCTGAACCTCATACGTTGAAATCGACGGGAGAGTCCATTATATGTACACACACAACTTGTCTACGTATACATATGACTTTCGTATCTCTGCGCATTCTCGCTTTTCTTCATTCACGTACTCGCTTATAAAAATTTATACGTGTATATAGAAGAACAATGCGAACATGTATGCACATACATGCCCACTTTTTTCTCTTCAAACGAGGTGGTATACTTCACATTCCATACATCATAACAAACGTTACATGCATATACCGCCTATATAATTTCACTTTAGATATCAACATGTACATACATGAGGATACTGATCAATTCAGGTAGGTACAATCAATTACATCCTTAATTCCAGATTAGCGCCAACATACATATAATCATATGGTGCCCCCATATAGACGAAAAACATATATATGATTAGGTTCACTCTTATACATGAAGAATATATATAATTAAATGCCCCCATATACACGAAATATAGATACAATAATACATATAAATATACATGTAACCACAATTATACTTAGGCGCCTCTACATATATGGAACATGCAAATGTACCCATATACACGAAACAACCTTATACAAACATAGAACTAGGTGCACTCTTATACACCTGAGATATTTTTATTAAAATACACACAATGAAAAATAGGACACTCTTAACTTCATACATAAATAATAGTCGTTGTATCCATATATCCATTACATGTTAGATCTCCACGTTCACTTTTTCAATCTGTCTTTTAATTCCCAGAAATGTTTGATATTTTAGGTGGGGTTTAGAGAAAGGTTGCTTATCATTATATAGGCGTTATTTCCATGGCCCGGCGGGAAAATCCTATATATACATTTTTCTCGTTTCTTTGTTCACTAGGGCAAATGGTTGCTTGGTATATTACTTTTTCGGTTCTGCATATATCTCCAGCTAGGCATTTGTTTTTTATTCGACAGTTACAGGAGGTTGTCTGTTTGTTGATTGATGGTAGGAGAAAATTGTTTGATATATGGTACCTCTCTTATAGCGAGGTGACTTTATAATAGTATTTTTGTATTTTCAGCCAAAATTTTTCTTATGAGTTCTTGTAAGTTATGGGTTAAAGTTTTTATTGTAATAGATAGACGCTATGTAAGGCGTCTACTCAAGGAAGTGGTAGTATGGTCAATATAGATAATTGAATTATGACAAGAAACAATCTTTTAAAGGAGATTGAAATTTATACACTATGTTAGCCATCACTAGTTTAGGGTTATTATGACTAGAAATAACAAAGTTTGCTGTTTTATATTATAAATTTTGCCCTTTTTGAGGAATTACGGCAGAAATACGGTGTTTAATATTTTTTCATATAGAAAATTCATCCTCTTTATAATTAATGTGCATTTGGCTGCAATAAAATATGTTAATGTTTTCTTGTGTGTTATTTTAATACTTGTGTCATGAATTTTTTGTAAGAATAATTTTATTTGTTTATCAATAATGTAGTGAGGAAAATTATTGTTGACTAGTGTTTGTTTATATGTTTTCTTTCCCTCAAACAAACTTTATTTTCCGACCATAATGGTAACATCTACATATAAACTAACGATGTCAGTATGGGAAACCACAGGTTTTACTTTTTCGAATTTTTACATGACACATATCGAAAACAAAATGTTTAGAACACCTGACAAACCGGAGATTTACCCAAGATACGTTGACGGCATTTTTGTTTTAATAAAAACTATGGACGAAATCGCAAATCTAAAATAACTTTTCAAATTAAGTTCTCGACAAAATTCACTCATGAACTCATGATCAAAAATCCCGTTTCTTGACGTTAATTTAGAGCTAAAATCCAAACAAATTTATCACTTATCTGTATAAGAAACTCTCACCAGTAAAACTTTGTATTCCTAATTATAATAATAAATGCCCGGAAAAGTATAAAATAGCATTAATAACGAACTTCTTAAATAGAGCATATCAAAATTCTTCCTCTCAAAGAATATGGACTGCAGCCTTTATTTTAAACATCTTTCATTGAATAAGGCCGACAAGAATGATTTAATCGATCTTTTATTGAGATTTTCTAGTATTCTAACATTTTCCCATTTTTTAAGAGCTAAATAATATAAAAATTGACCAGTTTATGATATATTACAGAAAATTAACGAACCTTAATCTTATCGTGACCAACCAAAATAACCCTACCAATTCAAAACTAGCAATGACTAATATAGCGTACCGATTTCAATGCCCAGTACAAGATTATTTTGTCACAAATCAATTACTTATATAAGGCATACTGCCACCTCATTAGGTAGATATCTTATCTGTCAACTGTCGAATCAAATTAATATGAAAAAATATTTATTAACTAATAATTTAACAGAACCCCTAAGGAAAATTATAGAAGTCTTGTTGATTAAACATCGTTCACCGCTATCAATCTGACACTGTTCAGTAGCAGGGATGGCATGTTACATGTTATCTAAAAATAGAAGGGATACTCACGTCAACCAAGCCACGCATGGCACGTGACTGCTCCAAACGGTCATTCTTCAATAAGAATTTTCACACAGTAAATCTATTATGTAGTATAACAAAAAGCAAATAGATATTCCTAATATAATCTTGGGAATTGCTAAAATACTGGGGGAAAGCGTTCAAAATAAAAAAAAATGCTACGGACAATTTTAAAAAGTTAAAGAATAAACTTTTAAAAAAGGAAAAATGGTAAGATTCTGGAAACATTCATTAAATTAATGATTAATTAAATCCTCCTAGTTGATGGTATTCAGTGAAATACACACATACACACACATATGTATGTATGTATGTATGTATGTTTGTATGTATGTATGTATGTATGTATGTTTGTGTTTATTGAGTTGGGATAATTTTGGTCGCCAAGATTGTTGATTTTTGAAAAGTTTTCCTGATAAAAGCACTTTGCCAAGCAGGTTTTTTGTTGTGAAATGCTCAATACCGGGATGGAGAAAGAGCGTTAATAGTTTTAGTGCAAAAGCATTTGTCACTTTAACTGAGGACTTGCCGAGTTGTCGACTTAGAAAAAAACACAGCCTCGATGAGTGAAGACATCATAACTTGAATTCGAAATTAACCTGGCAAATTGAAGTGACAAATTCTTTGCACTACCCCCCCTCCCCCACACACACGCGCGCGCACACACACACGCACACACACATATTTTTCATATCAATTCATAACTCTCTGTATCTGCCTCTTTTTTCATATCTGGACAACTTTTAAAGTTTTAAATAATTTCTTTTCTTTTTTAATCCCCGCTTCCCCCTTTTTTTTAACTTCCTATGTATGGATATATTTTTGAGCTCTTTTCGGTATGTTAATTTTTGTAACATATTTGAATTTGGAATTTTTGTTTTTGATCGTTGCTAATGAAGCGAGAGTTTTCTTGCTGAAATAGCTATTTAATGGAATTTAAATTTTGAAATTTATTGAAATTTTGAAATTATTTGTTATAATATATATATATATATATATATATATATATATATATATATATATATATATATATATATATATTAGAGAAAAATTGTTTTAGAATGAGAAGTAATTATCATTCACATGACTGACAATGGTCGCTGCGCAGCTGATAATCTGCCCAAATTCCTCCACATTAGAAGCTGGAAAAATATCAATTCATGCATATCGTATCTTGGAGACGTATGCCAGACGCAGCCCATCCATCTCCTCATCAAACCACAGCCAATGTTAGACAAAAGATCTTTAATTTTATCCTGGTGGATATCTAGCCATCCTCTTCACTCAAGACAAGTGGAACAGGTGGAAATAATAAGTTCACTATGCAATGAGCTTGCACAAATTGAGACACAGAATAGAATATGATAGAGCATTTCTCACATTTGCCTAACGTAAAGAGATTTTGTACAGTAAGTTATATCTAGAACACTATTTTAGTAGAAGTTGTGAAGAGCGAATCTGATGAACAAACACATTTCTGAATTCACTTACCTGAATTAAGAAAAACTCTGAAAGCTAAACAAATCCAAACTAAGCAAAGTGACAACCAATTGTGTTCGAATATTATCGGTTCCATTTTATTTCACGAAATATTTTCTTTAATCTTAATACATGTCTTTTAGCATTGTCCTTTCTGTTCTTCCGCACTTTCGTGTTAACGTGCGCGGAAAAGAATCTACTGAGCAAATGTTGCGTTGAATGAGCACGGAGCTCAAAATGGATCATATGATCTTCCGAGAGAACAAGGAGTCCGCCTAACAGAATCAAGGTTTCACTAAAGCAAAACAAAAAAAAAAAAGAAAAAACATATTTTCATTTTTCCTTGACTTTGAATCGAGATAATGTTGTGCAAGGAAAATTAAAAAAGAACTAAATTACTGTTATACTTTAGTCGATGGGGCATTTGAAAATTTCATTGTTATCTTTTCGAACAGAAATGTTATCTTTTCTTTTCCTTTAATTAGGTATCGATTTAAAGTCCTGAACTGCCGACATTGCCGTCGCCTGAAAAGGGTCAGTTAAGAATGTTACGTGTGCACTTCTAAGATTAAATATTCACTTTTATCTTCAGACAACAAAATAAAGATGGCTTCCTCTTGTTGTTGGTTAAATTAATGTAGATGGAATTGTTGTTAGTCTCTCTCTCTCTCTCTCACACACACACACACACACATATATATATATATATATAATCCTACGTCATATAATCAGCTGATGATGCATAATGCATGAAACCCCCAGTCGTGCAGAAGTTGTATGAGAATTTGTGTATATTTATTAATATATACTTTATAGCTCTGTTATATTGAGCCCTGTTTTTATTAAAACCAGAAATATATTTATATATGTGCCTGTACCTCCATATATTTTAATCGTATCACCCCGAGCAAGGCGGTAACGCCACTGATAAGCAGGGGGCTACGTAATAGTGAAAAGATTGGAAAAGAGAAAGCCGGAAACCACATCCTAAACAGGAAACAAGGGATGAGCCTCTTAACCTGTTCAATAGACGTGGGTGGAGTGTGAACCGGGCGATAGATAGATCTATCTACTCCAATTTAATCTTTTGAGATATATATATTTATTGATACCCATATATATATATATGCAAAGTAATGCAAATTAATCATCTTACTGATTTGTTGTTGTATAGTTCAAATCATTTTATAAACACATACGTTTTGTATGCATCTTTCAATTCCGAAAACCACGCTAATATTGAAGTTGTATATTTTGAAGAAAGTTTCTTATTTTCGTTTCTGGTATTAAAATTTCTATTTCACTTTGTCTTGGTAATATATCAACTCCAGATTTACAATATAAATATCTTTTGAAGAACATCGGCTTTGAATGCGACTCAGTAAGTACGGGAGAAATGAAGAAGTAAAGTATTTTTGAAAAGGATAATTAAAGTAACGCAAGCAAAACTAAAGATACTTGATAAAAGGTGATAAACACTGAGGCAGTAGAATTGACAAAGGAAACCCGGTTACTAGTCGTGAAAAGGACCTCCAAACTGTGATGGTAAGAAATGACGCGTTAGATTTAATGCCTCGAAGTGGAAACAAAGTGAACAGAGAACATACTGTAATTAGTTATAACATATGTAGAAACAAAATACCTTTTTGGTATACTTGTGCCGAGAACTTCGACTTGTTTTCCATGAAGCTAATGACCAATCTTGTCTTGAAGACATTCATGAATCGGCCTATGAAAGATCATGTCCTACACTTCTGTACAGTCAGTCCCTTCCATTGCAAAGGATTTTGAGTTTTCCCGTTCATTATTTCAAAATTATTATGATAAAAAGAATAGGTTATTTTTTACTTTTAATAATCTTCAGTGTGGTTTCTTTTCTTATGATAGCTCATCTTTGGTGGCATGGCTTCAGTAAAAATTGTTTTCGTTCGGTTATCTCTTCTGGGCCTTCTTTCTTCGGCTAATATTAATGTTGATGAATCCAGTTATTTCCCAATGTGATTAATTTATTTCACTCATATCTCTCTATTCTCTCTGTAGCTAAGGTTTTGCAACAATGTCTGTTTTTCGCAATGTATTTTTTAGTTATATTTAATTCTTATTATATTATTTCTTTAATATAACTATTTATAAAAAAAGCTTTTATATATTTTCGGCACTTGAATTGTGTTGCGGTCATCATCGTCTAATTTGAAGAAGATTAGATTTTACTATACAATTCAATGTTTTCAAAATATTTGTTTTAACTAGCTGATACTGAGAATCTTTGACAGCTATCAAGGTAAGTACCATATGCGACACACACTTGTTCAATCATGTTTGTTTCGATTAATGAATGACTAAGATTCATCCGATAGTTGGGGAAGATCTATTCATGACTTTCGCAAAGTATTTACGCGTAAGTAAATGTAACGAAGCCGACTAGAATTCGATCTCCGATTTCTCATTTCAAATTGTTATATATTACACCACACCGCACATCCATTTTCAAGTTATATTTATGTTAAATATTAATATACGTTTCTGCTGGAGTTAAAGTGGGGAGCGGTTTTGTATTTTTAGATATTAAATGAATTCACCCAAAAGTAACACTATCAGATTATATAAGCCAAACGATTTAAAATAAAACTGGCTGTAACCAAACAATATTGCCAAACATTTCAGATGTTATTTAACTTAAATAAAACATTTTTCAACTCCTTTGAGAGGTTGCGGTTGTAATGTCGTGGCACCTTAAAAGCATTAATTCGTATGACATTCAGAAGTAGACCTAGCGGACCCCATCTCTCTGCAAGTCAAATTACAGTCGATATTCTCTAACATGAAGACTCATCTTTATGCACGCTTAACTGTTGATTTAATCGGGAAAACTTTCTACTCTACCTGTTGACTGCAGTCTTTGATGGTCTGATGGCGCTTACCAACATTTTTTATTTTTAGTTTGAATAGTTTTGTTATGTTTTACTTTGTTTTTTGGTTCATCCCGTACTCCTTCATTTCTCTATCACTGTAAGTTTAGATAAAAGAAAAAAAGAGAATAACTATATATATATATATATATATTATGTTATGGGTTTTTTTCCATTTTGGTCCCCTGTGAATATATGCGCAGTCATTCCGTTAAATGCCATACCTGATATATGCTTGGGCTATCATATCTCTAAAGAGACTTTACTGACCGGGCAGAAAATTTTCCCGCAGTAGGTTGCCATTATTTTCTGCGGTAGACCGGTTGCCAATAAACGCAATAGAACCCAATCTATCCTACTATTTAAACAGTAAATGGAGGGATAAGAGACAGATTAACACCTCTCCTTAAAATATTTGCGCTTAAGTAAATGCAACGAAATGAACTGGAATTCGAACTCGGCTATCCGATTTCTCGTTCCGAGCCGATATCCACTGCATCACACCGCACCTTCTCAATATATTGTATTGTGGTATTAATAGGAATGGGTGGGTAAGGATGCATTGTGGCGGTGAATGAACAAATCATAATGAGTGATTAGGTCGTGAATCTGATTAGCTAGTTCTAGGATGAAAGTGTTGACCACCTTCATTTAATTTCTCCTTCGGTATTTTTCCATAATTATTGTAATTTTTACAATAATACATAATCAGTCTTTGATGCTCTGTGTAGGGCGATGTTGTGTTATTAATACATTTGACTGAGGCATTGTTCTCCATCCCAGTCTATCCCATTATTGTTTGATGACCGTTGACACTACGAGAAGATTGATCCATATTTGACTGATGTTTTTAATTTTGCTGAGACTAACCTTCAACAGAAGGATACTGAGGATAGCATGGACCCAACATGTAACCAACGACAAGGTTATGGAGGAGATTCAAACAAAAAGGAAACTTATACTTACCATTAGGAAGAGACAGTTGAAATTTCTGGGATACCTAATTAGGAAAGAAATCATGAAGAATCTAATACACACAAGACGGATACAGGGAAAAAGAGACAGGAGAAAGAAACTCGAGGAATACTCCTGAAAGAACGCGGTACATACAGTAGAATACTCTAGTCACCCTTTTCACCAGTGAATTTTAGGAGGTACGATATATAGGACAAGCATAGTTTGGTTTCGTCGAGAAAACTAGAAAAAGGAATGCAATAATTATGCTAAGAATGTTATCGTAAAAAACAAATGCAGAAGAACGTGCAACTTTGTTTCCAAGACTAAGCAAAAAGGTTCGACAAAGTGCTTCACAAAGACTTGATAGAGATGTTCGGCAACCTAGACATAGATGGGAAAGACATTAGAATAATCAAGAAACTTTACTAACAGCAAATAGCCTGCATACAGACAGGAAATGAGTTCAACAGATATACAAAGATAGAAAGGGGTGTAAGACAAGGAAGTGTCTCTTCACCAGATCTTTTAAACCTATACAGCGAGACAATTCAGAAAAAGACTACAGGACTTCTTATTGGCGGCCACCCTCTAAAAAATATGAGATACGCAGATGATAAATTGCTGATAGAAGATACGGAAAGGAAACTACAAAACCTTCTACAGTAGGTAGTTAAAAAATGAAATAAAAAGAACTAAACATAAACTACAAGGAATTTGAATGCATGGTCATCAGTAAAAAGATGAGACCAAAATGCCAACTAGAAGTAGAGATACTCATATCAACAAGGTAAATAAATTTAAATACTTGGGAACTGTTGTAACAGAGGATATAAAGTGCGACATTTGGATTCGAAGATGTATTGGCATCGCCAATATTACTTCCAAAACCAGATGACAATTTTGAGAGGCAGGATTTCGTTGGAAACAATGAAGAGAATGCTGCATTGTTATGTGATGTCTGCTCTTCAATATAGCAGCGAATGCTGAATAATCTTCTCACATATAAAGTAAATAATCGAAGCAAACGAAATGTTGTTCTACAGAAGGACGCTGAGGATACCATAGACCGGATATGTTAGCAACGATGAGGTTTTGGAGAGGATGGAAACGAAAAGGAAACTGATACTTAACATCAGGAGAAGACAGCTAAAGTTTCTAGAACATGTAACGAGGGAGTAGAGTTTTAAAAATGTGATACTCACTGGACATAAAAAAGATTAGCATACTTGATGGGCTTTCTCAATTAGATGGAAGAGAATGGTTTGGGAGGAGAAACAAGCGAAGGTATCTTAAGATATACAAGCGATAAGGAGATGTGGAAGACCGTGATCACCTACGTTCTGAAAGGACAGTCACATAAAAGATGAACCCGCTCATGCGGCATTTAGCACTGCTTTACATAGTATTAGTCACACGCGTATGTTGACCTGACATAATTGAATTTGTATTTCTTTTATAATATCAATCTATAATTGCTTGTATTTTTATTATGTTCGTATAGATCGTTCATGGAGATATTTTTGTCCGTACGCAGTATATGTTTTTTTTTATTTTCTCTTAGTTTTCTTTTGATGTCGTTTAAATCTTTTCTTTGATGTTTTGAAACCTGTGATTTTATGTCCATTGTGCAATCCTCTGTATATACTATTTTAGTCTTGCTTTGTTGGCCAGCATTTTTTTATCATTTTCTCCCCAACCGCGGATTATCTTTTCTGTATATATTCAATCATCAGATTCGGTGTCCGCTTCGGATATTCAAGTCTATCAATAATCTTACGTCTCTTTGTAGCTTGGAGATGAACCGTTTGCTTGTTCTTTTCACCGAGTTAAGCTTTCCCATCATCATTCTTGTAGTTATTGTGTTCAGGGAATTCAACGATACTATGCCGGTAGATTCTGTGTGTTTTAGAAGTTTGTTGATATTATGGCTTCTGATTTTATATTTTACCTCTCCTGTGTTCAGAGGGAATGGACAGAATGCAATCAGATTTTGTGGGAAAAGAAACAATGGCAGGAACATATTTTTAACAATATTTTATAACTTTATTATTTTGCATTTATTGGTGCAGATATGTAATGGTCACAATGACATTCAGTTCATTCATCTTAGTTGTCTCTCATTTTCAACTAAAATTTAATTCTCAGCTGGCCCCCTAATGGTCTCCTAATGGGGCGTTTCATTCTCTAACCCCACCTAAGATGTTACTCGTCTTGTCTTTTAAGTTTCTGTCCTTCCGTCTCCTCACCTCAGCACATCTCTGAAAAGAGATCCATATTTATATTGGTTTAACTTCTGCATCTGGTATACAACATCCACACTAGGTCATCCTAGCGGGTGATTTTGAATGACGGCAGTGGCGTTTCTAAGAGAGATATTGAACTGTGTCGGGATGATTTCCTCAGATTGTTCGACACTTTGACATGTGTAATGGTTAGCAAGCTACATCTACAACTGAGTAGTGAGACTGATCTTCACTGGATGCTCCACACATTCGGTCTTGTGTCAAATCTAAGTTACGCTTATACGATCATTTACAGTACTTCGACGTGATGTAGTGTTTTGCAAACTAATTTCGCTAGATCAATTAAGACTGAATAGTGAGTTCGATCTTAACTTGGTGCTACTTTTTTCGGTCTTATGTCACATCTTCCTTGGGTCGTTAGTTTTCTTGCCGGCATCGTTTTTCTAATACATATACTATTTGTATTACCGTTTCTTCATTTGGCTTTAGCCTTGAATGTGAGCATACTTATTTTCAACTTCTTGAGTAGGAATATTGTGTATGCGTAAAATTGTTATTCAGTTTCCGACTATGACAATTAATGACAATGAGAGGGTTTATGCTTTTGGGGATTTTTTGAACATTGATTTATTTTCTCGAGTGGATATCAGTTAGTCTGTCATTTCCCTTTCGGCTGGAACGCTTATATAACCTGCTCTCATCCGGTTGTTCTGCAAGTGCAAATTTAAAGCTATACTATGACGACTTTCTGATTATTTGTCAAAGAGAGCCACTGATATGCTTTATCACCCGATTCTGTAACTGGCAACTAGGAGTATACCTTTTCAGGTCAAACTTCTAACTCACCTGGTTCTTCTGTCTTCTGTGACAGCGAATGCCAAACCTCTTGTGATATCTCTAAGGTTCAGCCTGGTACATATTTACTGAGCTACAGATAATCTTAGATTATTTACTGACATTAAATTCGGTTCGATCTTCTGGTATTTTCTTGGTGTGAATCACACGCGCGCACATACACACACGTTTTAAATTTTGCTAATCTGAAACGTTGAAGCGTGAGAACAAACATATCAGTTTTAAGTGATAAAGATTATGTAAGCCTTATTCCCGTGGATAAGGTGAATTTATTAAGGAATATTTTCTTGGAAGCTAACACTTAATTCGAAATAGAACAATATCCTATTTGCCATTGATATTTTGAGATAAATAGACCTGAACGGAATGAGGTAAGATCGTGTCTCTTTGTCGAGATAGTGCGGAGGAAAATTGGTAAAGTGGCTTAATGATTGGTTGATATACATAATCAAACGGCATTACATAATTATATAAATATGTAAAAGATAACACAATGAAGTGAATAATTTAAATAAGAGCTGTGAACAAAATTTAAGTTCTAAGATATTTACACAGTTAATTTGTTAAGGAAATGTAATTGATATTACGTTCTGTCCTTCGCCAAATATGTTTACAGAAACAATATCTAAACTTATTTGTAAATGGAACTTTGTCTCTGTGTGTGTGTGTCTCTGTGTGTGTGTCCGTTACATATAGACGCCGAAACGGCTGAACCGATTTTTTTGAAAATTTACACAGTTGTACTACAAGCGTCTGCGGGTGTTCTTAGCTAGGGTTTGTGTCGAGGTACCCCCGATAAATATCGAAAATTGATAATCGAAAAAATCGGGTTATAGAAGGATTGGTTCGATTTTAATCAAATTTGATACACTCATAGACAAAGACATAAGAAACGTTGTTCAGAAGTTTCAAGGTTGCAGTTTTTAAAGTAATGCAGAAAATCGATGATATATATGTATAAAAGACAAGATGCTTGTGTGTGTGTCTGTTTATCTGCCTGTATGTCTGTATTTTTCAGCCCTTTTATTTTAGTTTTTGCTTCGGGTTTGGCTCTATGTAAGTATAATTGTAGTCTTAGTCTCAGCTATGATACCATTTACTCAGAGGACTTATTTAGCCTTCAGAATTCAGTTTACGACGAAAAAAACTTATTTGATATCGATACCAGGAAAACAAAATTTGACTTACATCCATTCATTTTTCTTTCAGTCTACGGTTTCGCTTTAACTGGAAACAACTATTGCCTTTTAGTCTTTCGTGCCAACGTCCAAAGAGTTTGAGCTCCAGGACCATGGATTAGTTTTAAAGCTTTCATTACACCCGAGCAACGTCGGGCTATACTGCTAGTATATATATATATATGTATGTATATATATATATATATATATATATATATATATATATATATATATATATACTTCAAGTGTCTCAAACGAACGTTACGAAGTGGAAAGAGCGCAATAATATTTTGTAAAATGGATTAGAAGAAGTAAATCTATATATTTATTAATGTTTTATTGAAATTTTATTTAAGTTTCCGCATGTCTTCCATCATTAACAAAAGAAAGGGTAATACGATTTTTCAGTTTATGGAACATATTTGCCAGCTGATTTACAGTAATCCCTGAGCTTTCAAATCTTCCAATGAACTTAGTTTGGTTGCATACACAATTGTTTTCACATATCCCCATAAAATATCTAATGCAGTCAAATCTGGCGAACGTGGAGAGCAATAAAATGATCAATCTGTTTACTTACCTAAAAAGTGTTGCAAATTTTGAGGTAAAGAATGAATCAATAACTATACTTAACACTAGGCACATTAAACTTTATAACATTTTTCTATAATTATTTCTATCAAAAATAAAAATAAAGTTATAAATTTTTAATATGCGCACGGACTTTATGGACAGCCTATATATATATATATATATATATATATATATATATATATATATATTCTACCTCTGAGCGCGGTGGGAGGAGGCAGATTTTTAGAGTTTGATGTATCATACAGCAGTAGCTAGAGTGCTCTAATTCATTACTGAATAAGCGATGCGTTATATATATATATATATATATATATATATATATTACAAATATTTAAGTTCATACTGATTTATTCATCTTTATTATCACACGGTTTTGGTCTCTTGCTTTCTTCAGGTGTCGTAAACGAACGTTACGAAGTAGAAAGAGCGCAATCATTAACCGAGCAGTACCAAACTATAACAAGACGAGTTATCGTTAGACATGGATAGCGGAACGAGAAAAAATATAACTTATATTAAAATTTTCAGTTCAAAATTTCCTATAGGTTACTAGGCTCAAAATACCTAAAGAAATCCTAAGAGTAAATCAACCAAAACACTATGATTGTATAAAAAAATTTGCGTTGAGTCGTCATAATGTAAATAATAACGCTACTTCCCCGAAATTCAGACAAATATTACCAGATTATAAAGACAGAATCTTGGAGGTATTTTTTATGCTTTTCTATGGAAAAGCATAATTAGGCACCCAGGGAAATCTCACAATCGTTATGAGAGGAAAAGTTTTTATTTTTATTTTTATCACTCTATACTGTAGCTGTCTGCCATTAAGGTCACTATGTTAATAGGCTCACAAAATCTCCTGTTCCCATTACTATTATCAACATATCAGTCTTTCTATATTGGTGACTTATTTACAATGGAGCACATAAAATAAATCTTAATGCAGAAACGTCTATCTCCTATGTTAGAAAACGTTTCCGACTGAGTAGAACACAAGACAAATAAATAAAAAATAAAGAAAGCATAGGAATGGTGTGAGATTAGAGCAGATTATTCCATTTTTATTCACGGTCTTTAAAGTATTTGTCGTTGTTTTTACATCAGAATCTAATCTCTTTATTTATATTTGCTTTATATGGTTTTCAATTTTCTAATTTTAGCTTCCATTCATTCTTCGTGGCTTCTTTTATGGCTTCTTAGTAAGACATTATTAATTTATCCATTTTCATTTTGTTTCTAATATTTTATTTTCCTATTTTAATTATTCCCCATCTGAAATCTTTTGCGCTTCTTTATTTTTGCATTATTCATTTATTCTATGTCGCCGTTCACTTTATCAGTTTTCTCTTTTTGACTAATTTCTATTTTATTTATTTTCTTCCAAAATAATTCCATTTATTCTGTCTTCCTTGTCGTATTAAACTTCTTTCTTAAGCGATTAACATTGTGATTAACTTATTAATACTAATGATTGTCCACATTTTGAAGTATGTTTCTTCGTGAATATGTCCTTTTAATATTCTCATATGTCTACAGAACAACAAAAGCAGACAACGATATTTAATATTCAACATAGTTATCTCAAATGTAGCGGCGTTGGGACATTCCAAAGCGACGATCATTCCAAATTTTTATATTTTTTGAAAAGTTGGCAATATTTTGATGACAGGATATTGAAGCGCTATTGAAATGTGAGACTTTTAAGAGGTAAAGATTATGTAAGCTTTATTTCCGTGGATAACGAGAATATATTAAGGAATATTTTCTTGGGAGCCAACACTTCATCAGAAGTTGAATATTATTTTCTTTGCTATTGATATTGAGATAGATATGTCTGAACAGAATAAGATAAGATTGTGTCTGTTTCTCGAGACAATGCGGAGAGAAACTGATTTCAGTGGCTTAACGATTGGTTGATGACATCAATGCATAATTATATAAATATATGGAAAATAACAGAATGAAGTGAATAATTTAAATAAGAGCTGTTGCACACACACGCATATATCTATATATATTTGGGAAATAAATCTTTCTTTTATGTAATAATAATTAATTAAAATAGGAAAATAAAATATTAGAAACATATTTCGTTAAAAATGACCGACAAGAACGATTTTACACTGTTTACATTATCCGGCTTATTTTCATCATCTTTGTCGACACTTGTACGACTTTCGGTCGTTATATATTCCGGCCTTCTTCAGGTGCTAGGAATTTCATACCGAACTCTTTATTATGATCACTGGGGTATAACATTCCTTGCGTGAAACGTCTTTTGGTAGTCATGCGTTATCTCCCTCTAAACAGGACTCCAACTTGTTCACCACTGCTGTAGCCTGGTGTGCTCACAACGCTTTGGGTCAATTCACTGGAACTAATCAAGTCGATAACAACTTGACATTCCTACACCGACTACGACTCATCCCCGCAGCCTTGACAGCAATACCTTCCGTTAATTCTCGTCGCAGAAAATGTGGGACACGCCCTGGTGTGAGAATAATGTAAATAGTGTAAATACTACCTCATCTCAGAAATATAGACAAATACTGAAGGACAATTTTATTCATTTTTTATTTATTTCATTATTCTTACATGATTTCATGTTCAGATGCTGTAGTTTGTTTCTTTGTTTCGAATTTACATGAATTTTCTTTGTGTTTTTGAAAAGGGACATTGCTTAATATGTATCGCGTGATCGTCTTTTTATTTAAATAAAAGTTAAAATCTTTAAAAACTTCATTTCTACTGTTAAATAATGTAAGGTTGATAGTATAAAATTTGTTTAAAAGAATAATGAAAAAATTAAATTAAATCAACAATTAATAAAATCATCATTGTCAGTCGATTTATTAAAATATATATAAAATTGTTTCATTATACAAACAATTTTTCTAATAGTCAATCGAAATTCTAGAATATTATACTCTTTACTCGGGCGAGTCCCGTATGTATTATAATCATCACATTTTTGACCGTTATATTCCCACACCTGCCGGCCAATAGTCTAAGAAAATAAATGTTTAATAATAGTAAATCATCATTTTAACATTTTAACAAAATTTCTAGCATATTTTCTTACTCGATAGCTGGAGGTGAAAGTAAGGAACAGTCATAGTTAACAAATAGATCGCAGGATAGCGAATACCTTCCGCTATTAATGGTGTAAAGAGTGAATTCAGTGCTTTCCTGGAAAAAAAAACTAACGTTTGAATTAACATAAACTACATTTAGGTAAGATTTATTATAGCACGCATTTTAAAAAGCTTTTTGCATCTTTTGTTTACTAAAAATACTTTTAATTATTTCGAAACAGAAATATATGCTCTCACTGAAACTCGCGTCACAATTTCTAAACCCTCTGGAACATTTCTGCACCTCTCTATATTAATGCTCCCATATAGGTTTTCATTAACAAGTCTTTACATTTATCGAGATATTTATATTACTTCAAATGTTATTTTTAGTAAGTAACTCTATTTGAAATAGACGGGCATTTTGTATAAAAGGTAAATGTAGGAGAAATGACCGTTTGATCCGTCGTGCTTTCAACTCTTCGGTTTCCTGAGAAATTACTTTATTTACGTTTAGGTTCAGTCAGTCTGTTAAGTGCCATTCATGATACCCGCTTGGGCGATCATGTCGCGAAAGAGACACGACTGACTGGGCAGAAGATTATTCCGCAGTAGGTTGCCATTGCTCTCTGCGGTAGACTGGTTGCCGACCAAGGCTATAGAACTCAATCTGTCTTGTTATTTAACCCATAACTGGAAGGAATATACGGTTTAAAACCTTTCCCAAGGGTATTTGCGCGTAAGTGAATGCAATGAATTCGGCTGGAAATCGAACTCGGCTCCTCGATTTCTCGTTCCAAGCCGATATCCAATGCAACACAACAGGTTACGAAACTAAAAAGAAAATTAATCTGAAAAAAGAAATATGCTTTCCTTTAAGAGCAAAACAGAACTTTGCTGTGCTGTTCACTCCCTCCAAAAGAAAACGCTGTTTTGAAACCTGCTGGAGGGAACATTCATTTAGTTTGCAGGCCGAGAGATGCAATACACGCTGTATTAAAATAAAACAAGCGTGTATTTCAATTACGGGTATATGCTAAAAAGGTGTTTGAAGTAATAAAGATGTCGAATTACAATTACATTCACTAATGTTTTAGGGAGATTTATGCCTATAC
Source organism: Ascarosepion bandense (assembly GCA_037127315.1). Taxonomy (NCBI): domain Eukaryota; kingdom Metazoa; phylum Mollusca; class Cephalopoda; order Sepiida; family Sepiidae; genus Ascarosepion; species Ascarosepion bandense. Next base: position 6,136,063 of record JBBBDQ010000344.1, read on the forward strand.
AGGAGCAGCTTAAACACTGACATTTGTAGGACCTCCAGTGAGTATCGAACGCACTAGCTTTGGCTATTGTGCGCATCTCTCTTTGGAATGCAGCTTAGCAAGATGGCTAAATTATGACTGAAACCTAGAGAGATGATGACCTATAATTCTAATTAAAAGCCACGATAAGCGATAAAAATAGAATAGACACTTATAATACTCGGGTATAATATTTTTCAATCAAACAAATCTAAACTTATTTATAAATGGAACTTTGTCTCTCTGTGTGTGTATGTGTGTCTGTGTGTGTGTCTGTGTGTGTGTCCGTTACATATAGACTCCAAAACGTCTGAACCGATTTTCTTGAAAATTTACACAGTTGTACTATAAGCGTCTGCGAGTGTTCTTAGCTAGGTTTTGTGCCGAGCTACCCCCGATAAATATCGAAAATCGATAATCGACGAAAAAAACTTATGTGATATCGATACCAGGAAATGAAAATTTGATTTACATCCATTCATTTTTCTTTCAGTCTACGGTTTCGCTTTAACTGGAAACAACTATTGCTTTTTAGTCTTTCGTGGCAACGTCCAAAGAGTCTGAGCTCCAGGACCATTAGTTTTAAAGCTTTCATTACACCCGAGCAACGTCGGGCCATACTGCTAGTACATATAAAATAGTGAATAGCATCTATATATGATGATTGATGTTAACAGCCATAACCTACCTGTGGAGAATGAGTGAAGAGTTGCCGGAATTTTAGCAATGGTGGAAAAACATCTATTACAAAGTAGAAGTCACAAACGTCTTGAAGGATGACGACATAGAAGACCAAGCAAATAACTGATTTTCTCATTATATAACTGCCATTAGCGATTGACTTACACAGCTTGTGAACTAAATTTCTAACATTGAGATTGTGAGAAAAAGTATTTCAGAATTACCACCGGAATTTTCGGTAGGATCATATTTTTTTAACCTTCTTCTTCTTCTTCTTCTTCTTCTTCTTCTTCTTCTTCTTCTTCTTCTTCTTCTTCTATGTGCATTTTTTCAGGACGTTAGCGATCATGGCTTTCTACGTCTCCATATCCCTGGTGGCTCTTAGCACGCTTTCTCCTGTTACACCACGCAACACCCGTTCTGTCATTCACCTGCTCAGACCCTTCAAATGTGTTATCCGCTGCTTTCTTTTCCCCTCTCTTTTCCCTATTAGTATCAGGTTCTACAAGCACTCATTTCTCATTGCATGTCCCAGGAACTTCAGATGTCTCAGTATTAATTTCCTTTTCGTTTACCTCCTTTTCAAAACCTTATCATTGCTCACTTGCTCGGTTCATGATATCCGCAGTATCTTTCTGTAGAACCACGTTTCAGTTGTTTCAAGTTTTTCCTTCATCATTTATAATATTGTCTAGCATTCACTGCCATATTGAAGAACAGACATCACATAACAATCCAATATTCTCTTCTTTGTTTTTAGTAAAATTTTCCTTTTTTCTTAATCTTCTACTCAGCTTCTGGAAAGCGACCTTTGTCATGCCAATTCACCTTGGGATCTATGTGTCGCACTTTCCGTCTTCTGTTAGAACATTTCCCAGCTATTTAAATTTTTGTGCGTGTTTTATTTTAATACCCCACAACTGTATTTGGCATTTTGGGCTGCTCTTTTTGCTGATGACTATGGATTCGGTATTCTTGCAGTTTATTTGTAGTTCTTTCTTGTCACTCTCTTCAGCTACCTTCTTTTAACGGTAAGAAATAAAGAAATTAGAAATTAGAATCAGTAGGCTGTGTGCAAATTCCGCAGTTAGTAATTTAAAATTAATTCCCTTAAGAAATATTAAAGCAGACTTTAAACTTGGTGTGGCAACCAGTCAAAGTAATACTAGAATTTCTGAATATCCATATCCAAGCAAATATGTTGACTGACGCATCGATTCAAATGTTTTCGTCCCATTCCATGGATCTAACTTGTTACGTTGTTTAGCAAACTACAAAATTTACAGATATTAAAGGAAAGAACAGTGGAGAGAGACATGATTGCCTGCGTCTTGAACGAATATCGTATTAAAGTTATTAAAATCTAAACTATCGTAAAGCTTTAAAGAAGACATTATATTTAATATTAAATGTCTTTCACTATTGACATAAGATAACTGATTTGATAAGCGGTGATTTTTTAGTATAAAAAAATCAAAAAGCGTCATAATTTTTTAACTTTCTTATTTTTTATTAACGCCTGCAAAGTTTGAAATGACTTGAAAAATCAAAATTTGGCAAAGTTCTGACTGACGCATCGATCCTTATAGTTAGTCATCTCATGTCTGTTACGAAACTAACTTATGTTGGTGAGTATGTAATTGCTTCATTGGTTAGAATAGCGAGAACGTTAGCATTCCAATTTGGGCTCGAATCTCACAATGATCGATTTTTATAGAGGAAACGTTTTGATTATATGGGTCTGAGAAGGCGTTCCTAGCGTTGTGGCACTTCTAGGTAGAGTGAAATGGAAAAGACGAAATTGTTTGACAGCCGTTGATAGCATCTCACCTCATAGTTGTGTGTACTGGCCTTGTTGGAACTGTGTTATGCACTCTCTCACAGAATCTGTAAGTAAGTTCCGAAAATTTTTGTTGAAACATAAGACACATTCTGCGGGTGTGACATCAACGCATATGTGACTGAGTAGGCGTCTGCAACAGGGGTTAATTAGCAACTCGGAAAAACGAATATACTCTGAAAGGATCTGATGACCATTATAATTTTGTTAAACATCAATATATACAATAAACAATAATAACATTTGAATTATCTTGGTAGCTCTTTTAATCTATCATAACAAGAGCAAACAACATTAATATGATTCCAAGAAAGACGAGGAAATCCAACATGCTGACGTATTTCGTCTTTTATGTTCCATGTGCTTTCATCGTGGCCTTCGACACCTCCCTATCCCTTGTAACTCTTTGTATCCCACTCAACCCCCACTGCTATCCAGCTGACCAAGTCCATCAGGTAAATAATGCGTTACTTTCCGTTGTCTCTCCTCCTTTCTCTGTGTCCCGTGAGCATCAGATTCTCCAAGTTCTTTTTCCTTATTACATGTTATAGAAACTTCAACTGTCTTTTCCTGATATTAAATATCAGTTTTCTTTCTGTTTCTATTCTCTTCAAAACCTCGCAGTCGCTCACATGTTCTCCATGGAATGCTCAGCAAACTTCTGTAAAACGAAATCTTTCCTTCATCTTTGATGAGGTTATTCAGCAGAATAATTCTTTCGAATACTTCCTAAATATTAGAACACTTCTCAAGTATTTAAATTCCTGTACCTGGTTAAGTGCATTATCTCCGACTCGTAGTTGTCAATTTTGGCTCCTCTTTTTAATGAGGACCATGCATTCAGTATGTTTCCTGTTAGTTTATAGGTACTCCTTTCTTTCTACTTCCATTTCAATGACGAATATTGTCTGGACTTCTAGAGCTCTCAGACTTTTCTTACTGTATAAGTTGAATAAATCTAGTGAGAAGACCCATCATTGCCGTACACCACTTCTATTTGTGTAGATATGCCGAAATTGTTTCCTCTCCGTATGCAGGCACTTTGCTGCTAATTCAGGTTCTAATTAATATGCGTAAATAGTGTCTGATAATAAAACGATTTTCTGAAAAAGAGATCGCTTAGTATAATTTTGGTTTCCATTTCTACGATATTCCTAATTTATTTCTGCGAATTATGAATACTGTTATATTGACCTTTTTTGCTGTTTTTATTGTTGTTTTTATTCTTTCACACTCAGTTTTGTGCGTCTGGGCGTAATTATTGTCTTGCTTTTGATGAAAATGTTAATATATATATATATATATATAGTTTAATCATGAAGATTTATGGAAAAATATAACAACTTGCATAGTTTTTTGTAACAGAACTTGCCACTAGTACATACATATAAGGAGAATATAAAATGTGAAAGCGGCACCAAAAAGTATGGATGGATGCTACATTTGAATTGTCTAAATATAACCGTAAGTTTCCAAACTGTTTCTTTTCTAGCAATTAACGCTTTTAGAACTTTCTTCAGGCTTCTTGCATTGCATCTACATTTTGAAGATAAAATTTGGCTGAAAAGCAAGAAACCAGAAGAGAGTTCTAAAAGCGAGAAGTGATAGCAAAGAAACCGTTCTAACGAACTGATGGATACATTAAGACAATTCAACTGTAAAATGAGTAAACATTTTTGACATTTTTACTGCGCTTAAATTCATAAATACTAGGCTCCATATAGCAAGGTTCACCTGAACAATTACAGTAAAAATATATATAGAAACGGCACCGGAAATGTCTTTGCAAAAATGTTAGTAATGCTTAGTTTACTGACATGATTATAAGCATTAATTATAAGAACCACCATAAACATCTTGGTTTTTCTCGCTTGTTTCAAGTGTTTTATTTACCGAACTAGTAATAGTCTTTAATATGATCGAGGCGCCCATGTACAAAAGGAAAATCGAAGAACTTTTATCTTCTTCATGTCCCTCCGTTCAGAATGTAGGCGATTTTGGCCTTCCACATCTCCCTATGGGTGGTAGCTCTTAGCACACCTTCCCCTGTTCCTTCACTTAAACCCAGCTCTGCAATCCACCTGCTCAGTCTTATCAAATATGTCATCCACTATTTTCCCTGTCTCTCTTTCCATCTATCTGACCTGTGATTCTCTAAGCCTTCCTTCCTCATTACTTCAACTATCTTTTTCTGAGCCTCAGTATTAATTTCCTTTTCGTTTCCATCCTTTCTAAAATCTTATCGTTGCTCACATGTTCAATCTATGATATCTTCAGGTGCTTCAATTTTTCCTTTATCTTTGATGATATTGTCCAGCTTTCACTGCCATACTAAAGAACAGACATCACATATCGATCAAATACTCTCTTCTTTGTTTCTAGTGAAATTTTCCTGTCTCTTAATGCTCTACTCAACTTCTGGAATGCCTCCTTGGCTATTCCAATTCGCCTTCAAATCTGTGTCGCATTTCCGTTTTCCGTTAGCGCAATTCCCAAATACTTAAATTTTTGTACTTGCTTGATTTTAATATCCCAACCTGCAACTGTCATTGTGAATTGTCCATAACAAAAAATGTTTAGAGATTTTTTAAAAACAGGTTGATAGAATTTGTTTTAGAATGTCAAGTTTGCAGTAAAATAACATGAAAATGATTTCAAAAATGTTTTTGCGTCTAGATATGGAGGTGGGTAGAGAAAAAGAACCGGATCATTGGCATTTTTGCAACATCAAAAAATGAAATGATAAAAAATATCCTTATTATCATTCAGCTGTGATTACAACTATACAAACCAGATGTTTGATTGCTACAGATGTTTGAGAGATATGTGCTGTTTCGAATTGACGACTGAAAGTATTAAAAATTTCGTTCCGAGAAAATTTGACGAAACAGATGAAACATTAATTGTTTGTCGCAAATATAATAATTTATGGCTGGCCAACAATAGACGTTTGAAAGAATCTCTGAAAAAATTCAATTACTTCGTTTCGTTAGTTTTTGATAGGTCTCAAAAGACTCGAATGAATTTCGTAGACGCATTCATTTAGAGTCAAGGATAATAAATGATAGCTGGCTAGCTTATAGTCAATTAGGTTATCACATCACTGCAATTATTATACACGAAGAACATTTTGTATAACCGAATAATCCATATATCCACGCACAAAGGAGAGAAAAATTGATTGTATTTAAATCAATTATTCTGGGAAAAAGTGCCATTAAGAATTGCGCATAAATAGGAATGGATTTGTGCGTATTTATTCAGAAGAAAAACTGACAAACGTATTAGAGGATTGTATCAGAAATATACAGGAAATATACTTATTAAATTTGTCTTTATTTCTGAGTTGGGGCATTGTAATTATTTATATTGCTTCCTCATCTTTGTTATCATAATACGATGTTTCTGTCGGTGTATGCTCTGACCTTCTTCAGGTACTGGAATTCAGAACTGAGCGAGTAGTTTGTTATAGTTGAACTTCCAGATGTCCCGGTATCTTGTATTCATTTTTAGTGAACTCTTGTATTAAGTTTTTCTACTCAACTCTCTAAGTTGTTTTTCACCTCTGCTGTAGTCAGGTATTGAACTCATAACTTTTGTGACAAGTCACTGGATTCAATTAACTCTTTTATTCACTGGGCCTTGAGGACATCAGTGTATGAATTTTTGAGACCTATAAAATTAACCTTAACCAGAGATCATATTAAAATTTTGATGATTATAATTGGTTTTCTTTTGCATTCCGTATTACTGGTTCTCAGATTGTGTTCCGAGTAAAACTTCCCATAGAGAAGAACATGAACAAGGACTGTGTATGCTATCCGGTGCAGCTGCGGTAAAGAATATACAGGAGAAACGTACCGCCACTTTGATAAAAGTCTGCAAGAAGACTGTCGTAACACGATTAGAAAAAGAAAAAATCAGGCGTAACCGACGGAATGTGGAGGGGAAAGGGGGATCACCGCAACTCCCTGTGAAATGAAAATGAAATAATAGATTAAGAACACCGCTGGATAAATAAACGAAAACTTAAAAAATTGGCGTATATGCCAGGCCACAAAAAGACCTCCCAAGCACAGTAACAAGCACTATGGCTTTTTCTAGTCTAAGCAAAACGTAATCGATATTTCATTATAAGAAAGATATGTTGCATTTTCGCATTCATTATGATATGAAATGGGTAAAGATTTTTCTCCTTCTACTAATTTAATAATATAACACAACCCCTTTAAAAAAGTAGCCGATAAAGTATTGCTTCCTAAGTAGCCTAAAACATTTAATCAATCTTCCTGATCACCCTCGTTTATAATGGAAACTGAATAGACTTCTACTCCACAAAATTAATAATAAAAGTAATATATTTTCTTTTCATAGCCAATAAACACATAGCATTCAACATATTTGATTTTACATGGTTGATTTTCTCGTTAATATTATTTTAGATCTGACAAATTACTGTAGCTACGCATATCGAACGCATTTTGATTCGCGTTATATAGAAAAAATTTGATCTAATTCACAAATTGTAAATAAACTTCCCAGAGTTAATTAAAAACAGATTTAGTCTTTCTAGATTGTCATCAGCCCATGTAATTGGTGATGATTAAATAGGATCAGATGATAATTCGGTCAAAGCAAATATAGCCGTTGTATTTACACTTTGTGAATGACTAAACTCAACAAATGCATTGGATAAAAAAAAGTAACAAAGTATTATAGATTAGCGAAAATGTCTGAAATATGAATCTTGTATTAGTTGTCAGTCATAAGTATAGTTACAGAAGCAATGATTGATAAAGCTGATCTTTCAAAGATTTCTCTCCATTTTCACCTTCAACCTTTTTGTCCCTTCGATCCAATCATTGGCCTATTTATGGCGCCTTTTGAATACTGATATGACATTGATCGTCTAAGGACAGACGGATTTATTGAACGGAATACAAGACATTTTTTATTTAAGGCTACACACGTTATTTTCTGTTATCAAATTATAGGGAAAGTAATTAAATAAAGAAGGCAATGGAGAATTAATAAAGTGGGATATAAAATTGTAGATAATGGTTATAATATAAGATAAAATGATTTATGTATAAGTAGGTAGAAAAAGTGGAAAATAAAAGAAAATGAGGAAGAAAAGAAAATAAAGAAAAAATCAAAGGTAGAAGAAAGGGAAAAGATAAAGTAACTATAAATAAACAGTACAAAAGCAGAAAATAAAGAATATAAATGAAGTAAGAAAACGAGTTATCGAAAAAGATAAACAATAGGAAAAGAATGAAAAATGCGATGAATCTGAGAATAGCTACCGACGAAGTTGAAATATATATATACTAGTGCCGAACACCAGTCAAATAATAGTTGGCTATTTGGAAAGAAATGCCTGCTTAAAACTGTGCTAGAACGAGGTGGATAAGAATGTAAAGCAAATCACACAAATAAATTAATCGAGATATTAATCTCGTGCTATCGTATCACAATTAAACCTATTTAATCATTCATTTTGTCATCTTTCGGAATTTTTTTTTTTTTTAACTATTGATAAACCTCTTTTGTGGGGATATGTTTTCTGAGTTTAGACTACATTCTAACTGACTATCTGAGAGTTCTTAAGACAACTTCTATTCAAAAGAGACGGTCTTCTCTTGATAAACAAAGGGATTGATTGTAAGAACTCTATGTTATTTGTATACGTATGTGTCAATATATTAATATATAAGCATTTTTTATTCTCATTCAAGTCTTTTTTATAGTTGTTGTTTGCAGTATTTTAAGTCTTCGATCTGAAAGTAAAAAGAAATAATATGAATAGAACGCATTTTGACCAATTTCTTTGTTTAATGTTTTTTATAACAGTAAGAAAACACCAATATGCCAACTACAAGTCGGAGAAAATAAAATAAAACAAGTAAACAAATTTATATAAATAAGAAGTATTCTGACAGCAAATATAAATTGCGACATGCAGATTCAAAGACGCATTGGGATGGCCAAGGGCGCATTTCAGAAACTAACCAGAGTACTAGGCGACAGAAAGATCCCATTGGAAACAAAGAAAAGGGTGCTAGATCGCTATGTGATATATGTTCTTCTGTTTGGAAGCGAATGTTGGACGATCGCATCAAGGATGAGGGAGAGGCTTGAGACAGCAGAAATGTGGTTTAACTGAAAGATGTTGAGGATACAATGGTCGGAACACATGTGCAACAATGAGGCGTTGAAGGGGATGCAAACAAGAAGAAAACTCATACTTAACACCAGGAAACGACAGATGAGGTTCCTGAGTTAATGATGAAAGAGGGCTCGGAAAATTTTATATGCACAGGACGGATAAATGGAAAGAAAGACAGGGGAAAGTAGCGCGTGACCTACTTGGTAAGTCTGAAGAAATGGATAGCGGAGCGGGGTGTGGAAGAGATACCAAGAAAAAATATTGAGAGCGACAAGAGACAGAGCAGAGTGGAAGTCTATAATCGCTTACGTTCTAAAGGGACACAAGAAGAAGAAGAAGAAGAAGAAGAAGAAGAAGAAGAAGAAGAAGAAGAAGAAGAAGAAATGTTTTATACGTTCAATAAATATCCTTAACAGAAATTTTTAATGATGGTTTTACAGTTACATTTGTTGCTTGGAATAGACTTTCGGTCTTTCATGAAAAAAGAAATCAGTGCGACTCATCTGACAACGTGGGAATGAGGAGTAATATTTAGATTAACATTGTATGTAATAAATCTGTTCCTTCAGATGGTATAACGATAAATGCAGAAAACTTTTCTAAATACCTGGGCAAGGTACTTTCTGATCAGTACAAATCTCAAGAAATCATGTTAAAGTTCATATTCTTGAGAGACAATCTTTAAATTCTAAAAAGCTGTCTGTTGCACACTTCACCAAATAAGAGTTAAAAATCAATGGAATTGTCACTAGACTTTCCAGAAATTAATTCAATGGAATACATACGCTTTATTGAAGGTAAAATAGCTTATACTGACATGTAATATAACAATAATTTAAATAAAGCTAACATATTAAAATAAAACAGAAATGAATAACAAATTAATTCATAGTTACCATAAAGATGTAAATCAAAAAGCAAAGGAACAAACATAATAAAACCAAAAAAACTGTATTTTTTTCAATGATTTGTTACCCAAGCTCTACAGAGGAGTAACAGAATGTTTACTGCGAAAATATGTACAGTAGAAAACCAACGAAATATAGGATGATATCTCTAAGTAATCATGAAATGCTGATAATATTCAGACTTAAAGGCAAAATCTTTTTCTTACAGCCGAAGTCTGGAAACACACATATACAAATATAAATAAAAAATATATATGTATACATACGTACACAGGGTGCGGTTTGTAAATTATCGCTATTTTATGTCATTAATTTAGCGCCATGCGCGTTGTTTTGTATTTTGTCGACTGCTCAGCGTAGTAGGGTCAGTTAGGCACCGATTGTAATAAAAAAGCGCCAAGACCAATTTACTTCACTAGAAACGGTATGCTGTACTGCTTGGCATTCGCGCCGGATGCTTCAGTAGTAGCATTTCTGTTTCTGGATGAAGACAGTATAAGAAAAAAGTTGGATGAGTTTAATGATGATTACGAAGTTACGGTGGATCGGAAAACTCATTCTTATGATTATGATCTGTTATGGTTGGTGAGGGCCTAAGACTCAACACAGAAGCCTACACGGTGCCTTAAAGAGGTAGTGTTGTCATGAGTCAAGAAGGTGGCTACTGGAAGATTCTATGTTTGGCAAAAGAACTCTGCACCATGCCACCTAAACAAGAGAATCTAGTCATTACTGACTGACAATTTCTGCAACCTTATCCCTCTTACATCTAGCCACCTAAATTCCCTGCCTGGAACTGCCTTGATTATTTTGTGTGGAACGCAGTTGAGCGACAGATCAATTTTATTAATTACATTTACTCTTTAATATTTCAAAATTTTTTGTATGATTTTGGTATATGCATTAGTTAAAATGAAATGTCAGTGTTATTTCAATTTGTGCGTAATTTAGACAATAATTTATTCATCAAATCCCCAGTGTGTGTGTGTGTGTGTGTGTGCGTTTGCGTGTGTCTGTGTCCGTGTGTGTATTTTCTTTACTTTAATCCTTTGTGGAAATTAGAATAAACTTTTTTCTTATTATCGTGATCATGAGGGAATTTCAGCGCGGTGTAAGTGTTTGCAAGTTTGTCTTCCTATATCAATTAAGCCAGGATAATAATTTCAATTTTCAGTGATTGCCCCTCTCTTTCGGCCTTGTGACACATCTGAGCTACGCTTAGAAAATACTATTAATGTGATCATGCGTTGGGTATAAGGCCGAGCACACCAATGATTAACAAATGCTAAACTGTATCCGATACGGATAAACTAATGCAACTACTTGCATCATGACATTTTTCTTTTCGAATACTGTGTGGTACATGTTGATTTATTCACGCTTTAAACCCTTCGAATTTTGATCCGTTCTGCCTATATTGCCAGCGTCACACTAGCATTTAAAATGGCACTTTACAGAAATAATATAAGGAAACATAACATTCTTATCATCATTGGTTAGACATGGTTTTGTTATCCTTTGTTATTTTTCTGTTTTTTTTAATTTCTCGTGTCTTTTTTACATTACTTTTTACCCCTAGTAAAATATTTTCTTCAGGTATATGAGATATTAATCAAATAGGTTCCTTTCTCTATTAATGGTATTTAAAAATTCGAATAAATATTGACCTCCCACTCAAATATGGTAAATCCGTACAAAGACCTACGCAATATCTGTTTCATATATACTTAAGTAAATGCTGAAAATATTATAAACATAGATTTATTTATACCAGATTGATTGTAAATATCTATTTGCTTCACAACATCTGACTGTGTGTTTGCAATATATATATATATATATATATATATATATATATATATGTGTGTGTGTGTGTGTGTGTGTGTGTGTGTGTGTGTGTGTGTGTGTTTCACCCTAACCAGGCAATAATGCCATTAAGTCGCAAAGGGTTACAGAGTGTGAAAGAAAATGGAAAGACAGCATTCGGGAAGAGAGGTGGAAATTGGCGTTACATGAACGTCAGTGGCAGGGAACCAAGGAACTGGGTGAGGATTCCGAATCCAAGATTGATATCGATTTGGAATGAGAAATTGGAGAGCCGTGTTCGAATACCAGTTGTGTTCGTTACATTGCTTTACACAGAAATACCTTTGTGAAATGTATGGATACATCTCTTTACTCATAAACTACGGGTCTTAAGCCTTGGTTGGCCATCAGCCTATTACAAAAACAAATGGAAACCATCTGCAAGAAAATATTTTTCCTAGTCAGTTATGTATCGAAAGATACATGATTGCTGTAACGTGTTACATGAGTGGATAGATTTTCCACCAGTAAAACGATAAGACGAAAACAGTGAATTACGTAAATCGAAAACGTAAGTACAAAGAATATGCACTGAATTGCTATCTTGGAAATTTGCAACGGTCATGCTGAATAAAGGCAAATGGTTCCCTTTGATCGTTAAAAGATAGTAGTTTCGTTTTGGAGGCGTTCAAATTTAGAAGTCCTTTTCCTCTCCCAGTTAACTGATTTCTCTAGTGCGGCTGCCTCTTACTTTCTCAAACTTATTAAGATAGAAGATAATTTTCACTAATATAAATAACTAGTTGGAAACTTATGATATTGGTAAGGCAAAATCGTTGATACTGTTAGGTAAGCAACAATGTTGGTCCACTGATAGAGCTCTGAGGAAGACTCAAGTTAATGTAAAGGGATTTAGAAGCGTGGCTGTTTAACATGAAATTTCTTGCATGATTAGTTGGGCACGTTTGGATTGTTAAATATTCGGCCAGAAAAATCATAGCGCTTGAGCTTGTGAAGAAAGACAGTATATCAAAAACCTGTCAAACGGCTTCGAGATATCTAAAGCCACAGCCGCAGATACTTCGTTGTTATCTAAAGGCTGACAGAAAAATTTAAAAATAACCGCCAACACATTAGCGGTTGACCTAGAGAAATGAAAATCATATATTTATCTGAAAGAAGCGAGGTGCGTAACCGGTTGATTAGATCCTCTTTTACTTTGCCACAAGAGTCCTAGGGATTAGAATGTTCACAAGAGTTATGAATATAAGAAATATACAGAGGAAAGGATAAATATTTTTTCGATGAAAAATTGAAATAAATCTTAACTCAGTTAAATGTCTCGGAAATATATTGATTTTTTTAAGATGTCAAGTCATTACAATCTCCTTGTTTTGCTTGGGAGAAGATTTTATATTTGATTCTGAGACCAAGGACTCATATCTTTTTTTTTCCAATGCTGGTGACTTGAAGGGCATGTGGCAGTTGGCGTAAATGTCAATAGGTCTGTCTTTTAATTATATCTTTTGTATCAGAGAACCGTATGGACAGGCAGATATTGTAACCTGCAGCGATAAATGTTCAATTAAATCGAGAAAAAATATATAGAGAGAGAGAGAGAAAGAGAGAGAGAGAGAGAGAGAGAGAGAGTAAACGAAGATATGAGACAATCGTAAATATGATATTTACAACGATTAACAAAAAATACATCGCAAAGTAATGAAATAAAAACATTCACAAACGTTAAGAATAGGAAAGAGAGAAACAGAAAGAAAGCGAAACAAATAGTTCAGAAATAAAGAATAAGATTAAAAAGAAAAAGCTGACATGAGAAAAAGCGCAAAAGATCGATAAAAAGAGATGGAAGTAAGAAAAAAAATACAAGTGATTTACATAAAGAAATCAGAATGAGAGACAGAAAAATAAGAGAAACCTAAAAGACACAAAGAAAAAGTAAACAGAGGAAGAAAGGCAATAAATAGAGAATAAGAAAATGAATCAGTTGAAAAATGCAAAATAGAATAAAGAAAAAATAAAGAACGAAGTTAATGTTTTTGTAAACAATGAACCCAGATTTAATTTATCTAACGTCTAAACATCAAAATTCTTTTGGCGATTTTAAAAATGTATTCACGCATTATCCATTCTTTTTTTTAAATGACAACAACACAGCTAAATATGGTACAAGATGTCAAACAATAAAGTAACTGAAAAATGTCATTATCTTTTCAAGTGTTTTATTTTTGTTAATATTTGTTCTTTCAATCGCTAATGCCTTCTGAGATAATTTAATATTGTCCCCTAAGAACCATACAAGTATTGGGAACAATTTACTAGAGATGTAAGGCATTTTGCATTCAAACATAGAATTTGCAATATATGAAGTCAATATGAAAGCTCATCAGTGGTGTTTGCAACATTATCGGGTGATTTCTAATATCTACGTAGATTTTCTTTATAGAGCAGGTACGTTGTGGTGCAGTGGATATCGGCTCGGAACGAGAAATCGGGGAGCCGAGTTCAAATTCCAGTTGAATTCATTGCATTCACTTACGCGCAAATACCCTTGGGAAAGGTATTAATCCGTCTCTTCCTTCCAGTTATGGGTTAAATAATAGGACAGATTGGGTTCTATAGCCTTGGTCGGCAACCAGTCTACCGCAGAAAGCAATGGCAACCTACTGCGGGATAATCTTCTGCCCAATCAGTCATGTCTCTTTCGAGACTTGATCGCCCAAGCGTGATTTTGCGTATGGCACTTAACTAACTGACCCTCAAACACTAAATAGATAATACGTTCATACTGTTGCCTTACAATGAAAATAGAACTTGTCTTTATGTGAATTCAGTTTAGGTTGCTTAAAAAGTTCTAGATGAGAATAATAAAAATAAGATAATGTAAATATGAATAAAAGTGAATATGCTTTTCAGGTGTCTTAACCTGTACAGAAAATACTGTAGACAACCAATTCAAACAGGTAAATAACTTTAGTTGTATTCAGAATATCTCTTTAAGATTTATCAGAAACAAGCAGTAGCCAGAATAACTTTTTGGAGAATCTGAAAAAAACAATTAAAGCATCTGAATAATGGCTTCCAAAGAACCAGTCCCCCATTTTATATATGGGATGTAGAATGAGGGAAAGAACATCAATCATCAATTATATTGCTACAGAAAGTTAATTATATGAAAGAGAATTAATTAAGCTATTCCAAAAGGTAGGTTGGTTGATACGTCAAAATTTGTTAGGGTATTTAAAATTGAAATTAGACTTATAAATAATTGAATATATAAGTTACTATATATCGCCTATATATAACCCTGAAAATAAATATTGGTGATTTATGCGTGACTCAAATAATGGTCGTTTATGCCTGGGTCGATAAGTAAACATTGGTCCTTTATATCAGAATCTATAGGCAAATATTGGTTGTTTATATTGTAGACTATAAGCATTTATGAAATGTATCCTTTGCCATTACAATTACATTCCAGTCACAAAGAAGAGAGTGATAAATTGTTAAGTGATGTCCATTCCTCAATATAGTTGCGAAACCAGACAATTTCAAAAAGATGAAAGGAAAACTTGAAGCAACCGAAATATAGTTCAACAGAAGGATGCTGAGGATACCATATGAGCAAAGATGGGATTTTGGAAAGAATAGAAACGAGCAGGTACCTACTACTTACTATCAGGAAAAGACACCTGAAGTTCCTGGTATATGTAATGAGGAAGAAGGGCTTGGAGAATCTGATACTCACAGGTCAGATTTTGCCAAAGTGAATGTGTAATAGCTTAAAAAGAAAATATAACGTATTTTTTTAACCAATCGTTTTGGATCAGGCTATTTAAAAGCAACGAGTAAATAATTATTTCGCTATGTATTGCATTTCATTTCATGTTGCTCTCATCAGTTACATCAATATTATTTTTTCTATAATACAAAAAATAACTTGCGGCACGAGGAGATATGATTAAAAGATGAAATAACGCATTCTATTTGAATTCGTCCAACTGTTTTCAAAAACGGTTGCATATCTCTGGTCAACTTTGTCTTCCTTTTCTTTCAGCTTTATCTTCATATTTTTAGTGATTTCTTTGTCAACTCTTAATTTTTCTCACGCCTGCAATTGATCTTTTTTCTTTTTGATTATTATATTTATCTTTTTGTTTATTATCTTTTTTTTCTTTTTAGAAAACCTTTCTTCTTGTTTAATCAGTTTCATCTTCAAAGACGCGATACTTTTTAGGTTTTACTCAGTACTTCATTGTCTTCAAATCAACAAAACGTCATATTTTTTAAAGATTTTTCACAATTATATTTCCACTCGTTTTATTATGTCCGCCATTCTCTTATGTATTTTGTCTTTTCTCTTTCGCCACTCCAAATTTATATGCTCCGTTTATGATCTTTTTGATATACTTCTTTTCTTATTTAGATGTCTAATTGGATTTCAATAATTTACTGATATCGTTATTCATTATACTACCACTGCACCACAACTAAAGTAACTGACCCTATATTTTAGATCTAATTACCCCAAATTTTAATGAGGATTTATTATATTTAATGACTGCAGTGGACGAAAGATTCATTTGTTTTCTCAGCATATTTTCTACATTGTCAATTTTCAAAGAAATTTCTTTGGACTTGTTTTAAGCTCTTTATAATTTATTCCATTTTTTTTCTTCATATTTTTTTACTACTAAGCTCCTATTTCCGCCAACAGCTACCTCTCACAGTCATCTACGACCAAAATAGCAAAATAAGTTTATTTTACCAAATGGCTTGTAAAGAGTTATTTATTTTTTGAAACTCTCTAAAGTTATGTATTTTTTTTCTATTTTTTGCTTGATGCTATGGTTCATTTGAACGAGTGTTTTTGTAATTTTCAAAGAAATTTCTTTCGACTTCAACTACGTTAAAACTTAGTTAACTCACCACTTTTTTTCCAAATTGGAGTAGATAGTAGCTACTATCGCCCGGTTTCAAACTGCACCCCCTTCTAATGAACAGGAGTAGAGGTGATTTATAGAAGCTGCTGTCAATTAACCACCACAGACAACCGCACCTTCCTCCCATTAGCATGGAACAGGCTTGCCTCCCAGAGAGTAAATCGCTACGCCTGCTTGGCCTGACACTCTCAGCGGACCTCAAGTGGAATGACTACGTCGAATCCATTGCTAAATCCGCAGCTATGAAAGTCGGCTCTCTGTGCAGGGCCCGGAAATTCTTTCCGCCTGAATCTATCCTGCAATTATATAAATTCACCATCCGCGCGTGTATTGAGTACTGCTGCCACATCTGGTCGGATGCCCCTTCTATTCTCCTCGGGGTTCTTGACAAAATACAGCAAAGAATCTGTAATGTGATTGATACCACCTGCAGTATCTCTCTCAGCGGCGTGACGTGCCTCTTCTATAAATACTTTCATGGCTTCTGCTCTGACGAACTTAAATCACTAGTGCCTCCTAGATGTGAATTTGCACGAGATACTAGATTAGCAACTAGGTCCCACCATTTTACAGTGAAACCGATGAAATGTAACCGCAATTTCTACTCCAACAGCTTCTTTCCTCACACTTCCCGCCTGTGGAATTCCCTATCGCATGCTTGCTTCCCTGACGGCTACAACCTCCAGGAGTTTAAATGTAAGGTCAATAGACACCTCCTAACACACTAACTCACACCCACTCTCTCCAACTCTCTCCCTATGTACATCCTAAGTCGTCTATCACCCTCCTTCTGACATTTCCTATACCCAATCCCTCTATGTAACCCCCTGCGCTATAGTGGCAGTGGAATGCCTTGCTTGGGGTGATACGATTAAAAAAATCAGATTATGCTCTCATCCTATATCCACATTTTTAGTGTTGCTTAATATAAAAAAACAATTATATAACTGATTGTTCGTTTCCAGGTATATTCGTCTGATAGGTTGCCTAGGTAATTCCTGCTGTCGGTGCGTACTGACGGTACCAACGTGTGTTTTTACTGTAACTATATTGATCGGAACATCTGGGAGAAAACACATTATCGCGTGATCGGCAGTTGAACAAAGACCGGAACATTTAAGCCATCGGTCACGAGGACTTGTGACTTCGTGCTAATACAAACGCTCACGGGTATCTAAAAGTTACATTTATCGAATTTCGTTCACAAGGTTTTTGTCAACAAGGTTTTTATACCCTGGAAACGTTTCTGTAGGTCGATATTTTCAGTATTTAATCTATTTGACAAATCGACCATAGTGAAATTTGACCCTTGTTTCATGATCGGAATGCTAACATTCTAATCACTTGGCCACGGGCTCAATGTAATTTTATCGATCCATTAAGAGAGAGAGAGAGAGAGAGAGAGAGAGAGAGAGAGAGAGAGAGAGAGAGAGAGTCCAAGACGTGAATAATTATTTGTAGAGGTGAAGATAAACCTATTTTTATTGCAGAAATTTATTTGGGTAGTGTGTAACATGCAATGAAAAATTTCTAATCAAATAGATTTTTCCAACAAACTCGTAGATTGTTTATTCATAAACATTCACGAAAAAAAAAAGAAATCATCAAAAACAAAAATTCAAGTCGAAATCATTAGAAGATCATATAATTCAGCTCGTTTCTTTGTCTGCACGTGCGTTATGCTCTACTAAATACCCAGTGATGGAATATTCCGTTGTATTTGCGAGGATAGACGGAAAAAGACATATCAAACACACAGGGAGAGAAAAAATAGGAGATTGAGGGCGTAGAAACGTTCTCAGGTGTTTAATGTCTACTTTAGTGAAATGGAAAATTTGTAAATTTTAAATCCTCTCATTTGTACCCTCTTAATTCTTTAAATAATGATTTGTATCCATAAGTGTTTGTTATTACAAGTAAAGCTTCAATATGAAGCACCGAGTAGGCCCTTGCTGTAAAAAATGACGGCAACATATATTCTGATGTATTAGATACGAGAAAAAAGCAAAACAAAATAATACAAACACCTGAGTGTCACATGAAGGACACACACACACACACATATATATATATATAATTACACAAAAATCTTTATTATAATAGAGAGGGTACATATATACTCTTCATTATTCAACGACAGAATTAGTCAGTCAGTTAAGCGCCATACGTGATACACGCTTGGGCGATCATGTCTCGAAAGAGACATGACTGACTGATTATCCCGCAGTAGGTTGCCATTGCTTTCTGCGGTAGACTGGTTGCCGACCAAGGCTATAGAACCCAGTCTGTCCTGCTATTTAACCCATAACTAGAAGGAAGAGACGGATTAATACCTTTCCCAAGGGTATTTGCGCGTATGAATACAATGGATTCAACTAGAATTCGAACTCGGCTCCCCGGTTTCTCGTTCCGAGCCGATATCCACTGTACCACAACGCACATCCGACAGAATTAGTACAAAACAATAAAATAGTAAGGTACTGTAAAAGTAACGCAGTAATCGCTTTCATAACTGAGTTAAGTTTAATAATTGGTAGTAAAGTGAATAAACTGAGCCGACAATGCCTCGCTGTTGTCTGTCTCTCCATGACCATGCTAGGAAGGACGCACACGTATATATATATATATATATATATATATAGAGAGAGAGAGAGAGAGAGAGAGAGGGAGAGAGAGAGAGCTTTCATTAAAAGTGACAGATAATGTATTATCATTAAGTTTTTATAAAATTTTTCATGTCTTTGTATAATTATTTTTTTGCAGGACTCAAATTATATCAGAATTGTGTAAAGGTTTTGTACTTTCGAGCACTTTCAGCTATACTTTTAGCAATAATGATGAATTAATTATGTTTTACTTGTAAATCAACATGTGTAAAGATTATGCGTATAGAGTTTTATGCATGTTAAGTACCGAACACAGTAAAAACATTGTGACCATGTTCATAATTGAAGTTATTTAGTGTAGGATGTCTCTGCTTTATTAGGAATGCCGTCATTATTTTTAAATAGAACTTACTTTTTATCAAAAGAATACAAAGAGAATGGGAGTGGTTGGCCTCAGTGAACATGATATGGCGGACCTAGTTTTAATGATTAGAGCTGGTGAAACTAAGGACTGTAATTGTGCGGAAGGCTGTTTTCCAGTGGTATTTCACGAAATATTTAGAACGGTCTAGATTTCTTCAGTCATTGAATCGATTTGACCGAACATTTTTTAACAAAACAAGTTATCAAAAGTAGGTGTATATTTACCAATCTCAATGTACCGGTATCTTATCTGTAACGCTGGTATCTATACATTAAAAAACATAAGTAATATATTGGTGGTGCAATAGATAACGGATCAGAATGAGAAATCGGAGAGCCGAGTTCGAATTCTCGTTGAATTCCTTCCATTCACTTACGCGCAAATACTCTTGGGAAAGATATTAATCTGTATCTTCCCTCCAGCTATGGGTTAAATAACAGGGAAGCTTTGATTCTATAGCCTTAGTTGTAAACGAGGCTAACGCTGAAAGTAATGGCAACCTACTGCGGGAAAATCATCTGCTCCGTTATTCATGTCTCTTTCGAGACATGATCATCCAAGCGTGTATCACGTATGGCACTTAACTGACTGACAGAATTTAAATCAAAATTTAAAAAATACAGTATAAATGTCAGACAGGTAGTAGTTTTCTAGATGCCAATGTATGTCTGCTATTTGTGTCCTCTAATATGGTTATTCAGAAATTCATTAAACCTTCTTGCATTTCAAATCATTTTTGGCAGTTTTTCAAAGCAAACAAAGTAATAAAAATATTAATCAAATAAAAATTAATTTTCTTTTTTTAATTACGTGCAATAACAACTTGACGGTTTGATTTTTCCCAAAATATTTCTTTTTGGTTTTTTAACTTCATATCTTGGCTGTTTGATTCTCTGATAATTCGTATTGGGAATATTTAAAGACTTTCTTCAGGGCAAGATTATACTCTCGACTAATGTTTTTTTCAAATTATTTAACTTTTTTTTACTTTAGCTTAATTTCATGACTACCAGCCTGTTAAAATCTCTTTAGTTTCAGTTGTTCTATTTTAAACGAAAGCAAACACTAGTGTTTAGTTTCCTCTATTCTTCTATCTCGTGATCTTTATTAGTTCTTTATACTTCAAGCTAGTATCGTTACTATGCTGATCTACATATATTTTAGTCAGTTTTTCTGTTTTAAAATTTTCCGTGTTCATATTCTTATAAAATTATTTTTTTCCAATTATAGCCAATAAATCCAAGGCTTCTAAACCTTAGTAATTGAAAATGATTAAATATATAGATTAATGTAAAATAAGAGTAATTAAATAGGTTATACAGAACTCAAATAACAACAATGTCTTAGACAATTTTTCTTTTAAATATGAGTAAATACAAAATACATTTTTACAGCAGCGTAAGTATAATTGAGTTTATTTAACCACCAACGAGTATCGATATTTTGTTTTTCAAAATTGGCTCGCTTTTTCTTTTGTTTTACGGCATATCAACCGCAATAGGTTATTTAATGTCGACAAGATTTTTACAATAGGTTTGTAAGAATTTAATATATATTCTTCGTAAAAAACGGTTTCAGATAAGGTTACATTAACATATTTTGTAAAGAAGAAAGTGGAAAATGATAAGTCACCACCCAAAAGGAACAGATGGCAAAGATTAATGCAAGATCTTAAAAAACAAACAAAAAAATTTAAAACGGAATATTCGTTTTGCAAATCTTAACGGGGAAGAGGATTGCTTAAAATCTGGCAAGGTCATAAAGAGAAACATAACGTTTTTAACATTTTAGTATGTACTCTGATTCCGAAAGATATATTCCTCTACTTCATAATAGCAACTTATTTTGACCAGTTGTCTCTAAAGTGAAGTTTGACGTGAAGCCACCCACACTCGAAGAAATAAAACGCAAGTACTACCACCTCGGGTCACGGTGGACCTGGGAACGACAGCAATGAAGAAGTGGTTCTATGCTCGCCACAACCTTCCAATCTGCCGGATGCCGTTTCTCGTCATACCAAAATCTTTTTCAAAATTGATCGAATCTACAAAGAATCCTTTCAATATAGACGGTTTTAAATTATTCATATATTGTTCATGATGCCAATATATATTGTATATTTCATCTTTTAAATTAGATTTCTAATTTCAGTGTTGACACTCGATATATTTCTGCATAGCCACATATAAAATAGAAGAGTTTCTTTCAAGTGGTTGTTAGAAAAAATGCACACACTTCAGATTTTGACGGGAACCCGATCAAATAGTATAATACTAACACTGAGAATTGTCACACTAGACAGTACGAGAGCGTTACAAGACTGCTAGCCGTAAGAGAACTTCATATACTTCTACAAATATCAGCAAGACTACGTTAATTTCGAGTGACATTATATTTCTTGATTGTGTTATCTTCGTTCAACGCACGGAAAACATAACAGAGGTGACGAGGATACACTATGGAAGAACTGAAGTTGATGATTCAGCAATAGCTAGAATTTCAGAAAACATTGTTATAACAAATGCAAGAACAGATAAAGGCATTCCTGAAAATGCAAAGAAAAGAAAATACGTCAAATTTAATCTTGTCAGGCTCAGTCGCTAATCCACTTATTGAATTCATACCAGATGAAAATCTTACATTCATACTTTACTTTAGAATGAACAAAGCCATTTTCAGAGAGGAGAGTCATGGATGAAAAGCAGATACTTCACCTCTTAAGAATATTGTGATCCACTCTGCATGAAAAATATCTGAATTTAATTTTGCCGAATACCACAGAAAAATTGTCATTTAACAAAACTGTCATTATTAATAAAAAGAATTTGGTGAAAAAATTCATATTTTAATACATGTTGGCAGTGCATGAATCTTACTAAGAACGAAACTGAAGATGTTTTCTCATATGGCGATAAAATCAACAGTGAGTGGGAGAAATTTCAATTGGATGAACTACCTCAAGACAGATTTAAATATCTAAACATCATTGAATGTTTAGCATCAAGCGATGATACAGAAATACAATCTCAAATTCTTCCAAAACTTGAACAGGTTTTAACATTAACGATACAAAAAATTGCAGAAGAGAAGGAAACATTTGTCAGCTTAAAGGACAATACAGGAAATAAGTCAGTACTGCCAAAAGGATAAATCTGAAATAAAATTACTGCAAAACTTAATCCATGCTATGGCTGTGATATCCTTCATTTCAGAAAGGAATGTCTATTTAAAACCAAAACATGTTTTAATCATGAAAAAATAAGTCACAAAGGAAGCTTCTGAAATTCGAAAAGAAATACATAAAGTAACACCCTGAAAGTAGTGTTAACACTTAAAGAACATGAAAGTTCAAATAAAAAAATCCTTGCTGTTAAAATGAATAACACTAATGTTTTAGAATTATCAGAACTGTGGAATTGACCGATTAATTTACTCTGTAGCAAAGTTCATTGTTCATTAGATAAAAACATTACAGCTAAAGAAACACCGAGTAAGCTAAAAAAATAAGTTTCCGATTGTAAGGTGTTTGGAAAATGTACAAAATAAAATGTGATACCAGTTTTAACCCTAAAAAACGATACCTTTTGCTGTATTAGAGTCTATTAATATTTAGCTGAATAGGTTAGAAAAACGCAAAGTTATTAAAAGAATAGATTAATCTGAATGAGCCACGCCGGAGATTTATATAAGAAAGAAAAAAATAAGATTCGTTTATATGCAGAGTTTTCGACAGGGTTGAATAAATTGCCTCCTTTCACATGTATATCCGCTACCAACTATAATGGATTCATTTGCAATATTAAATTTTTTTTCTGAGGCATATCTTCACATTGAGGTGGATGGGGAATGCCAGAAATAGTTGACTATTAATACACGTATAGGATTCTACAAGTTTAAAAGCTTACACCTCGATGTCAAGGTAACCCCAGGTTTTTCTCAGCAAATAATGAAGACTATGTTGGCTGGACAAGACAGTACTGTCACTTGCATAGCTGGCATATTTATTAGAAGTGCTACGAAATGTAGCACGTAAAACTGATCCAACAAGTACTTCAGAGACTACATGATTATGGGTTCAAAACCACTGAACAAATGTCAATTCTTTATTAACAAAATACAATATTAACTCAGATAATCGACGAAAAAGATGATCAGATCCCGCTCGAGTACGTGAAAAAATATTTTCCCACACAAACAATTGGTGAAACTACAATTAATCATTGAATTGATAAATTATTATAATATTTGCGCCAGATATGTACAAATTGTAAGAACCTCTGAATAATCTACGAAACGGAACTGGTCGGCGGAATGTCAAAAATCTTTGAAAGAAATGAAATGTGCACTGATTTCAAAGTCATCACTGGCACATCTCGATCCCCAGAGACAAATAATAGTGTCAGACGCGAGGGATTATGGCATAGGAGCGGTATAAACGATAAATTCAGAGAGGGTACAGTGAAAGCATTCGCCAACGCTTTAAGAAGTTTGTAGCATTTTTCTGTATTTTTAGTCATATTGAAAGGGAAGCACTTACTATAATTTTTTCCGTAAATAGATTTCACAAGGCAATATTAAGAAGAAAATTTGTATAGCAAACTGATCGTCGTCCATTATTAATTATATTCGGTTGTAAGAAAAGGGTTCTCACTCATACTACAAACAAACTACGGCGTTGGACTATAAGTTTAAGAAAGTATGATTTCAAGATAAAATTTTTTGTCAAAAACTGGGACACGCAGAAGATTTGTCCTGATTTATATCACAATGTAAAGATTTTTGATGATACTACCATTGTTTTGCTGAAATCTAAAAGTGAAATTAAAACCATGTGTGCAACACTTAAAGAATTGCCAGTTACAATAGACGATAGGAATAGATAAAAAATATACATTTATTCAAAAAGACTCTGAATGAAGTTAAGTCGTAATGGAGTGAAGCTAAAATTAACTCTGGTAACAATAATGCAGCATCATTTATTTTTGATGGAGTACATTTGTACGCAAAAAAAGTAGTAACTCCGCTATCACTACAAAAAAGAATTCTGAAATAATTCACGTAGGACATCGGTGATTAGTGAAGAGGAAGTCCCTGATGAAAAGCTACGTTTATTGTCCAAATCTGGACAAAGATAATGAAAATAAAGGTAGAAACTGTGATGATTGTAATTCAGCATCAAAATCATCACCTATATCAGGTATGGCCGAGTACTGATGCACCATCGGCAAGAGTGTATCCGGATGTTGCTGGGCTACTAAAATAATCATGCTATTTAAGTGGGGTTGACAATTCCATGACAAGACACAAGATAAGAAGTGTAAACGACCGACTACCGCAGCATTGCTCAAATACTCGTGTAAACCTTTTGCAAAGTTTAGACTACCTGACAGTGTATCTGATAATAGAACTGGCTTTATTTCTAGTTAGTTTTAAAATTTCTGCAGATGTTATGCAGTTAAACATTTGACAACACCGATTTATCATCCGATATCGAATGGTCAAGTTGATAAGTTTGTTGAAACCTTTAACAAGAGCATTAACTAAAGCTAAGATCTTGGAAGCGGAAGATATGGCACTAGAAAAACTTTTGAGTGAATATAGAATGCAAACGTCACCGCGAAAATATTATCTGCAGAACTCATGTCTTCTAGGAAAATGAAATCTATTTTCGGCAAATTGCTCCTTAGTAATAAAAAGAAAATTCGAAAATGTTAAAATTCCAGACAATTTAAAAGGAACAATATCCGTGACCTCTCTGTAAGGCTTGCTAGTGTGTATGTGCAGTGTTAGAATTTTCGTACGCTTCCTTACAGTAACTTTCATTGAAGACAATGGCCGCAGGACAAATAATCGACAGTCGAGACGATAGTGTCTGGGAGCGAGAAAAATCTGATGCAATCATGGATGACGCAATATTTTTCAAGGCCACAAACATTTCTTCAAACCCACGAAAATAGATTCATATTACTGCAAACCACTGCAAATGAGGAAAAATTACTGAGGAAAAATACAAATTGATTAAATCCTGGGACACCAGTGGGTCTAAAACTAACCTTTTGATAAAATATAGGAAACTAAAACGGTTGTTTTAATTTGTACAAAGGTGTATCATGTGAATTGGTCTATGGTGCTATTTTTGTATTGCCTAATATGGTAGCATTTTGTAACTAATTACGACCACAGAAAAAAAAACCGGTAATCAGATAATGCACTTTTTAATATATATGACTAGTTTCCTTTTGTTACTATCAAACGGAACTGAAATCAAAACTGGAAATTGGTTAGGGTAGGAGATTAAAATTAAAAATTACGTATTGAACATAAAGATATGACATTAATGAATCAAACGTCCGACATTGAGGAACATCTCCATTATTATTTCCATCCGCTGTTATTTACAATATTTCAGTCTTTTGTCCTGAACTTGTTTCTTACCGATCCACACCTGTAGCGTTATTATTGGTTACGTTCTAAGTCGACAATGAAAGCCAAGTGGCTCAGTAGTAGTCTTTTCATCTTTCGCAGCATGCAACAATTAAATACTTTTCTCAATGAAGCAAGCAGACGACACGAATTTCACCTTCTCTACTGCTGCTAGTGACACCACATTTGCTCTCTTCATTTGTGTAACATCAGGCGAGTTTTATGGAAAGAGGCTTCTACTTCGGGCCATCCGATTATTAACGTCATTATTAAATCGTGATCAAACCATAATAATGATTATATATATATATATATATATATATATATACTTAACATTAGGACAAAAACGCGCATACATAAATTCTCTATATAAATTGTGTAAGTATAATGATGTGATGTGTCGTTAAGAGAAATTTATTTCTCCCTTTTCTTCTCACTAATCTTATTTAGCTGTCTATCGAGTTTACCGACTTGACAGCACAGCGATTTGCTTGCATATGATTAGATGCGTATGTGTGTATGCGTAATTACAGAAGAAATAAAAAAATAAAGTAATAAAAATAATTTAAGGAATAAAAAACAAATCGATTTAGCGATTCGGATTTTGAATTACGAATGCAAATATTTAATTTTTGAAGGAGTCGAAAAATAAAAAGAGACATAAATATCCAAAATATACGCGAATTCTGAGATACCATTTTAAAATATAGAAAAAAATAGGCAAAATATTAAAAAGTAAAAATGAAAAATATTAGATTAAATTAAATCTGTTCGACTTCCGGAAAATTGAGTAACTGTTAGAAAATTTTAAAAGCACAGTTTTTTGTGTGTGTTTTAGAGAGGAAAGTGTATATGACAATGTTCACGAAATTTTAGTGTTTATATGAATAATATGCTAAATTTGGAATAACACAGAAACACACACACGTAGACACACACATATGTATATAAACACATACACATATATATATGTATATAATCATATATATATATATAATCATTTATATATATATATATATATATATATGTATAAACATAGGTTATAAAACACCAAAAACTTGTCTCTCATGATAAAGATCAGGATATACAACTCGGTTGATCTCTCAGCCCTTTTCTATAATGCTGAAACTTGGACCCTATATCAGTCAGCTAAGTGTCATACGTGATACACGCTTTGGGCGATCATGTCTCGAAAGAGACATGACTGACTAGGCAGAAGATTATCTCGCAGTAGGTTGCCATTGCTTTCTGCGATAGACTGGTTTCCAGCCAAGGCTATATAACCCAATCTGTTTTCTTATTTAACCAATAACTGTATGTAAGAGACAGATTAATACCTTTCACGGGGATATTTGTGCTTATATGAGTGAAAGGAATTCCACTGGAATTCGAACTCGACTATCCGTTTTGTCTTTCCGAGTCGATATCCACTACACCACAACGCACATAAATCAACATGACGCTTTTTACATGCGCTGTCTTTGTCTCATAGGTGGTATAAAGTGTCATGACAAGGTCAAGAATAGTGCAAGACTGAATATACGTAACAACATTGCAGGCAATGAAACCCTTCTAGTAAGAATACAACTTAGGTGGGCTGGTCATGTCGTTAGAAAGGATGAACATAGGCTTCCAAATAGTGTATTGTATTGAAAACTAGCAAACTCCAAGCTTTAAGTTGAACATTCACTCGTACGTTACAAAGACAACTTGAAATTTCTCAACTTTGATCTGAAAACCTGAGAAGTTTATTTAAGCATCTCACTGAAAGAAAAAGCGTAATATATGTCTCATTAAGTTAAAAGGTTTTGAAGGCAGTAGACTGAAGCACCGTGATCAGCTTCATCAATATCTGAAACAGTGAAACCCTCGAAATCCTGCTTCAATAATTTTCATCTGTCAGTGTGGCTTTGTCACCCGCAGCAAAAATCGGCTAATATTGCACTCAAGAAAGCACAAATAAAATGCACTCTCGTACCAGATTTCCAGTTATATAAATTTATATACAAAAGGTTGCACAAATCATATGCTTCTACGTATCTGTTTATATAATATATATATTTACACAATAATTTGGCGTCTTGTACCAAATGAGGATCACATTCATTATTATAACGGTAAACAGTGAGAATTGTTTAGTAACTTAGACTGCACGGCAAAAGAATATCTCTCTTTCTCATTTTTATTTTTCTTTCCCGAATCTTTCTATCAATTCTATTAGTTTGTATCTATATACATATACATATACTGACCTAAACATTTATCTTTCTCACTCTTCTGAATTATGCCTTCATAGGTGTTCAACTAGAATTTAAAATTTAACTAAAATCATAGTGTTCACTTATTTTGTTCACATGGTCATACGATCGAGAAAAACTTAAAATATTTTAAAAGATGCACTCGGAAAGACAATTTTATTTACGCAAATTATGACTAATTTGAAAACATGGACCACTCATGGTTGTATGGCTTTTTTAATAAATCACTTTTCTAAAAAGGCGCAATAAAACTCTTTCAATCTCGAGTCCACTTCTTATCATTCGTTTACTATTTATTAGTGACAATAAAGATTTATTCCTACCCTTTATCAGTCGATTTGCTATTAAAACGATTTCCCATGCACTAAATGATGGAACATCGAGGCTGGTAAGAAATGTGCGCAATCCTCTCGATTTTACATTTCTCATCCTTAGTACATTTCTTGATTAAAATGCAGCCTTTTGTTGCCATGACAGAAATCAATATTTTTAAAGTCTTGTTGGATGGATACATTGTTTGTTTACTCGTAAGGTCTTGTTGACTCCATACGTACAAAAATCTATTGGCTGCAAAATATTTTAGTACAAATAATTTTTTAACGATCATTGCTTTACAACTAAATAGAACATAACTCGTTACTAATCAAAGCTATTAACCAATTTCATTACACAGCTAGCTGATAGTGCAGAACAATATACATGTGTGTTCCTTCAGTGATATTTACAGCCATATCATTAGTTTGGTGACCATTGTCAGCTTGGATGTGCCAGTGGTGTAATAAAGAAAGGCTCGAAATTTGAAATCAGGATTTTAATTTCAGTCAGTTTCAGTATATTAATTTATACGCAACTATCAGCGAGAAAAGTATGAATCTACCTCTTCTCCCCCACCACATATGGGATAATTAGTAGGATTTGTATTAGTAAATTATCTCTGATAAAATTATTACATCCTAAAACTTTTGTCTGCCTTTAAATAATTTGAAAATGTTTATTTATACTATTTACATTGTTCGGACTATTGTTCTCATTTAGAACTAGAACAATCTACCCCAGTGAACAAAATAATAACGGATTCACTACGAAATTTTAATCACCTGAAGAAGGTCGGAGCGTACGAATATGGCAATAAAAATGATGACAGCAGTTTGAACACTATAAATAATTGCATTACATCATCTCAGAAATAAAGGCAATATAAAAAAAATATTGATAAGCTGTAAAATGAGGCAAAGGAAATCAATCAAATCCTGCCGAGCTAAAATTTTGAAGCCTTCTTACATGTCTGCACAATATCCTCGCTATCTCTTTCTGTTTACTAACAAAATTTTCAATTCTCTTAATCTCCTTAGGCATTCTTTCTTCGTGTAATTCTTGATAGTATTTGCAAATCCGTTTATAGAATCACGTTTACCTGAAGACCTCAAGGAATTTTCAATCATTCACAGTCTTAAAGGATAGTAGATACAAATATAAGTGTTAGGCGTTTTTACAACAATCTAAACAGACTGGTTATTATAAATTTAGAAGGTTTGTAGAGCCCCGCTCTCAAGTATATTATCTTAATTTACTGGTCCATATCTAGCCATATTTATTTGTCTAAAAATCTATTTCGGTTTGTGTTTTTTCTGTTATCTTGTCTTGAGAGAGAGAGAGAGAGAGAGAGAGAGAGAGAGAAAGAGAGAGAGTATTAATACGGACGTAAGTCAAAAGGTTGGCATATTACTCATGTGCACGTAGTGGCCTGTAATCTTCGCTCTTCTATTCTTGCAATAACACTGACATCCTTTATTTGGGACACTTAACATGAGCAAATTCAAGATGCATTAAAGTTATTGTTTTATTCGTTTAAGACATACAATGATGTTGCTTTGGAAAAAAAGAAGTATTTTGTTGAATCTTTTCTGCGAAATTTCTTTCTTTCTCAATGAAAACTAACCCAAAACAGATTCAACAGAGTATATATTCGAAAACTATTATTTACGAACTAACGTTCTAACACGTTTCGTGTAGTTTATTGCATAGGGCTATAGCGTCTTGGTGCTGCAAAGGTGGGTAATTTTAGAAATATATTCCCTTCGCATCCGTGAGTCAGTTAAGGGCCATACGTGATACATAATTGGGAGATCGTGTATCGAAAGAGACATGATTGACTGGACAGAAGGTTTTTCCCACATTATTTTCTGTGGTAGGCTGGTTGCCAGCCAAGGCTATATAACCCAATCTGTCATGTTATTTAGACGATAACTGGAGAGAAGAGACGGATTAATACCTTTCTCAAGGGTATTTGCGCGCAAGTGAATGCAAGCAATTCAACTGGAATTCGAACGTTCCGAGGCGATATACACTGCAACACAATTGACTCATATTCAGCAACGATACAAAAATTCGGCAGTCTAACAAATGAAAGCAAGGCCTTTCTTAAATCGGTACCTCATTGATTATCATTATTATTATTATTATTATAAATCGTTCTATTTTAGTTGCTTTGCTATAATAAATAATAGATTAACCAGAAGAAACATACGCTAGTATCGTTCTTTAGATGATGTCACATGACTATATCTATCATTCCCAGTTCTATTATAATCACCTGATCAAAATGTTCATAATTTCTTTTCTTTTCATCCAATATTTTGTTTGACGATTTTTTTTTTTTTGATAGCCTGTGCTCTATTCCTTTGTGAATATGGTTGATTATGCTTTCGGGGTGGTTAGATCGTGTGTTTTAAATTTGTGTTTGCTTTTATATATGGAGAGACATTGCCACTTGAAAATTTTATTCTACATCTAAATATTGAACTACTTTTCTATTTGTTTCGACTGTTATCTTAAAATCGAGTTGTTTGAAACGTTTGTAAAGTGCTTTCCTTATTTTCTCAGCGAAAGAAATTATTATTAGTGGTATTGTTGATTTTGCAGTTTATTGTCACTCGCGATATGAGTCGAATTAAGAATATACTTGTATACTTGTAAAATCTGGAAATCAAAAAATAGTTGGAAATTGAAGAGAATAGAAAGGAAAAATATATTTTTGCATTGTTTATTAAAAAATTGATCAGAGGCTTAGGGTTTTCTGCCGAGGGAAGTGAAACATAGCGGTAGTCACAACAAGATTGTCAAAAATTTTTGATGAAGTTAAAAAGGTTAAAGTTTTAACTATGAAAACGAATTATAAATCTTGCTGGAATTAGGATTTCCAAGCTGGAAGCTAGATTTGCTGACGTAATCAGTTAAATCAAGTAGAAGAAGATAAAGAGATATTACGTCATAGGAAGTATTGTCACCTCATTAGTTGAACCAAGCCCCCACCTCGAAGTGTGGAGGTGGAGGTAATCTGATTGGTC
>JBBBDQ010000344.1:6172500-6240000 GCA_037127315.1 Ascarosepion bandense
GAAACTAATAACCCCACGCGCTCACTCCGTCCTCGCTTTTGCAGGTACCGGAGCGCAGACCTGTTTGGCTAGACCTGAGATCCAGAAGCTTCTCAGGTTTCCAGATGGATATCTAGTATCAACCATACACCGGATACAAGACATTACCAATGACCGACTACGCGTCAAAAGTGTATTATTTTTATGCATAAAGGTGGGAACGAAGGAAACACGGCAGGATGTATACGTGTCAGACAACACAGCCGGTTTCTACCTATCACAAACAGCGTTAAAGATCATAGACCTACTACCGTCCAATTTTCCGGCATCATTGTCACGGAGCAACTCATCTCCAATGGCGAAGGAAATAAACCCATGTGGATGCCCCCGCAGAGCGCCTGTCCCAACAAAGCCTAGAAGAATTCCATTCAAACCCATCCAAGCCACTAGAAACAAGCTACAACAGTGGCTGCTGGAATAATTCAAATTCAGCGCATTTATCACATGCCCACATCAACCACTATAAACAATAGAGGTAAAACCATTGGACATCGACTTCATCCCGGATGCAAAGCCGACAGCAGTTCATGCGACAATACCTGTCCCACATCATTGGAAGAAGAGAGTGAAAGAGGTGCTGGACAGGGATGTCGCCCTTGGCATGATAGAACCAGTGCCAGTTGGCACTCCGACTACCTGGTGTTCAAACATGGTAGTCACAACGAAAAAGGACGGATCTCCAAGGTGCACGGTAGATTTAGAAAAACTGAACGGTGCAACCATGAGGGAAACACACCACACATTGTCCCCATTTAACCGGGCATCCATGATACTCGCACACACGAAAAAAACGGTCCTCCATGGGTGGAACCGATACCACAGTCTACCGTTATCTCCAGCCGCACAAAACGCTACCACAATCATCACCGAGTGGGGCTGATACAGATATTGCCGGGCCCCTCAATGATTCCACGGACCAGGGGACAGCTATGCCCGTCGATTCGACGATGTCAGTGTGGATATGACCCGGAAAACCAGGTGAATAGACGACAGCCTTCAGTAGGACGATTCAATAGAATCCTGATTCTGGCATACGGTCGAATACATTAGCCACTGCGCCGACAAGTCAACCCTGGAAATTTTCGTTTTGCTTAAATGGAGGTGGAATTAGCAGGATTTTTGGTTTGATCCCGACATCAGGATCAAACCCACAAAAAGAATGACAGAAGCTATTTTCCACTTCCCCACACCTATGAATATTACCGGCATCAGGTCTTGATTTGAACCTGTAAACCAGGTGTCGTACGCATTTTCCCAAGCGGACATTATGGCCCCCTTCCAGGAACTGTTGAAAACAAATAGAAAATTTTATTGGAATTAATCACTTGAACGCCTATTTCGCCTATTTAAAGAATGATAGTGGAGAAAATCGAAAAGGCGTCCGAACATTCGAGAGGAACAAAACAAAGGGTCTGGCAACTGACTATAGCAAAGCAGGAATCTCGTACTTTCTGTTTCAGAATCACTGTAAGTACCCCGGCGAGCTGAATTGTGGAGATAGCCACTGGAAGATCATTCTGGCCGGCTACCGGTTCACCAATGACGCTGAATCACGTTACGCATCAGTGGAAGGAGAGGCTTTAGTCCTTGTTTACGGACTAAAGTCATGCCGAATGTTTATACTTGGATGCCCGAACTTACTAGTAACAGTGGATCACATACCGCTGGTAAAGATATTCTCGGATCAAGCCCTGGAGAATATCACCCCCCCCCTGATTGTTGAACTTAAAGGAGAGATCGATGATGTGCATGAAAGGTGATGGATGAGTTCTTGTTGTGAATGAACAAATTGTAATGAGCGATTGTGTCATGGATCTGATTAACTATCTCTGGGATAAGAAAGTGTTGACCAGCCTTATCCCCATTTCTTTTCGGCATCCTGCCATAATCATTTTATTATTTACGATGAGAGATATTCATACTCATGGTTATTGAAAACAACATTGTTAAATATCTGTTTTCACTCAAAATATTGGTTATCTTTAATGAAGGGATTTGTTTAATAAATTTTATTCGTAATTAATGCAAATACATGTAGTACGTAACGCACACACACACACACACACACACACACACACACACACACACACACACACACACACACGCACACACACACGCAGGCACACACACACACGCGCGCAGGCACACACACATACACACGCGCGCGCGCACGCACACACACACACACACACACACACACACACGCACGCACGCACGCACGCACACACACACACGCGCGCGCGCAGGCACACACACACACACACACACACACATATATATTAATTAATTTCATGCCCCATTAAATGATTCGTTCTTATTCCACATGGTAATATTGGCGCATTGATATTCTGTACAATTCATCAATTTTATATTAAAAGATGTTCATAATTCTTCTATTTTCACCTTAGCATTACTTGCAACATCTCTGTTTATTTTTTGTATTTTGCTTAGCTGTAACACTTATCTTCTCGAATATCTGTCTTTAATGATGATGACCACATTTTCACTGCGATAAATAAGTGGAAGAATTGAGGATCTTTTCTATTAATGATTTTTGAAAGCGTTTTAGCAGAATTTCTGAATTAAATAACATGACTGCGTATTATACGTTTAGGGTCACTACTTGAGCTGCACTACTCGAGAATGTCTTGTTCAAGAACCTATAATTTAATACATTTACCTCTGTACATTATCAACATTTAATTTTACTGCTTACAATATTACTACGAAAAGTTTCTGTTGCTGATACTGGTTTACTGTTCTAAAAATGACACAACTTACAAGGTTAAATCATTTTAGCTTTACATTATCTCTAAAATTACTGTATAGAAATCTGTTTACATGTACTATTTTGCAAAGCTTTCGCGTTGTGATATAATGGATATTGGCTCGCAATGAAAAGTCGGAAAGCCGAGTTCAAATTCCAGTTGAATTTCTTGCTTTCACTTACGCGCAAATAGTCTTTGGAATGGTGTTAATTAATCTCTTCTCCCTCCAGCTATGGGTTGTAATAGCAGGACAGATTGGGTTCTATAATCTTGTTTAGCAACAAGTTTGCCACAGACAACCTTTTGCTAGAAAATCTTCTGCCTACTCAGTCATGAATTCAATGATACATGATCACCAACAATCATTTATCACGTGTGGCACTTAATTGACTGATTTTAAGTTAATGTGATGTTTGGTTAGTTACATGCTTTGGACAATGTTATTAACATTTTACAATTTTTCTCTTTGCTTACATTCATATCACCAACAACAAAAAAAATCTTTTCTCTTATAATTATATTTATCAGATCTTATTCATAAAGTTTTTCAGCGTTATCTTGTCAAGGATTTCAAATAATTATTGAACTGTTCTTGGATCTCTTTAGCATTTCCCTACTCTGGATTTCCAACGAACTGCACCATATTTTGATTTCTTTTTTGCAACCACATTAAGAACCATGCCAAACTTTATAAAACAGTAATAAAAAATATATTATATAAAATAAAAAAGTGATTAGTAAGACTTGTATCACTGCCTCTTCATATTCAAAAGAATATAAGTTTACAATCTAGCATATCTTCTGGCTTTATGTAATCTGCAAAGTGTTGATAAACCGTAGAAAACAACGAATTAACCAAATACATAATATATTTGTATGCCATTGGCTGGATTCTTGCTTTCAAAGATGGCCAGTTTAGGCAATGAATGTAATATATTATTGATCAGATTGCGAATAAATATATCAGGCTTAAGACGATTCCTGATGTAAAACACATCTGCATACACATGAGAAAAGTCATAAAATCTCATACTGCCTTGAATGAATAATATCTTAAATTAATGATGAAACATGTTATTTTTGCACAACTATTTATTTCTGCATGCACTTAATTCTATAGCGACTAGTAATTATGGCTATCGTAAATCAAGTGAATTTCAATTCTCCCCTTTTGTTATGTATCTCTATAGGTAAAATTCTGACTCTATGCTGGGCAAAATTTATTTTCTTTCTCTTTGAATTTCTTTACGGATAGATGCTAGTCTACAGAAATTGGCTTTTCAGGAAGAGACGTGTCTCTTTTTCTCTCAGGGTTACTGAGACTACACTATGATGCAAGTGTCAGTTTCTATCCTACGCATGCCGCATTTGATGACCGTCTGCTATACTTCTCTATGTCATTCCTTACCTAGGCAAACTAAATCATGACAATTCAAAAGAAAAGACGCAAAAAGAAACTAGCTAAGCTAAAATACCCAAACCCCTCAACATTTCTTTCTTCAACTTCCCTGGTATACATACCAAATTTTGCAGTATAGAATCATTCCTCCACAAAAGGTCCTCAAGAATCTAAGTAGACATTTCAAACACAGCATCTCAAATATTGGTACCTATGTTGTTCTTCGTAAGTGTAGAATTGTGGTAGTCATTGTCTCTTAGCAATCTTTCCTCAATATATGCCCCAAAGGTTTCAACCGTCTCTTTCTGATTCTAAGTATAAATGATTTCCCCCACCCTATTTTTCTCTTAAAACGTCTATGTTTTATTATTACGATCACCATAAAAAAGGGTCAAAGTTATCTCCCCTGGACCATTCAAGGGAGTTCGCTTCCCAGCTAATAGGTGCATACTGGGAGACAAGAAGAAAGCACTTTTGGTAGAAGCCAGCAAACATGACAGGCAGAAATCTTCCAGGATCTCTATAAATACATCCTTAATCAACATCCACCACTGTTCGTTTTTATCATGTTTTTACAATAATAAATTCCCTAGTTATTTCCAATACTCGGCGAGAATGTTATTTTTTTATAACCGTTTTATTTTGTAATGTTAAAAACATAACAAAACTGGCGACGAAGATGAGATGCAACACGTGGAAATATTCACCTCGAGGATTAGAACGAAAAGATACTGACAAGTAGAGTTTGTTTCATTGAGTGGAGAATTTCAGAAATTGGATTTTAGACGTCGGATTTCGTGGACACACAAAATAACGTCAGGTACGTTGAAAACGTAACATATTTTTTGAAAAAATCTCTTGTTTCCGGAATCTTTTTCCTTTTCCATTCAGTATGAAATAATGGATCCAAATACTATCCAATAGACTCTACAACAGCAATTAAGGTTAATGGAACTCTTTTCAGAGAGACTAGGGATTGTACCACAACCAAATCCTCCATCAACGAAAATATTATCGGGACAAGCTCTCGAAAATTCCATCAAAGACTTCCACTACGATAAGGAGGTAAACACAACCTTTGCAACGTGGTTCGCTCGTTATGAGGATCTCTTTAAAGAAGATTTAGGAGAGCAAATGGATAGCTGGAAAGTAAAGCTCCTTTTACGAAAAATCAATCCGAGTGAGCACGAAAAATATATTAACTACATTCTACTGAAACAACCTCGAGATTGTAGTTTCGTGGAAACAGTTGACACTCTAAATAAAATTTTTGGTGAACACATATCATTGTTTAATGCAAGATTCAACTGCATCAATATCACAAAATGTGATACAGACAATTTTAAAACTTACTCAGGATTCGTCAACAAGCAATGCAAACGGTTCAAAATTTCCACCATCACAGATGAGCAATTTAAGTGTTTGATTTTCGCATGTGGATTAAGGTCCGCAAGTAACAGGGATGCGCGCACAAGAATTTTGTCAAAAATTGAAGAAAATCCGGATATTACTCTGCAGCAATTTACAGAAGAATGTCAGCGGCGTGTGAATCTAGATATGGTACAACAGTCGGTACCTGCAACAACATCCACAATCAATACTATCCAAAGACGACAGTCACCGGAAGCAACACAAAAGAAACCTCCATCTGCATGCTGGAATTGTGGTGGCTGACATTTTGCTCGGAAATGCCCCTTCAAAACTCACCGCTACAGCGAATGCAACCGGCAAGGTCACACAGATGGATTCTGCACACCACCGTGGCGCAAAACAACGCACAAGCGATCACAAAACAAAAACAGACATAAAATAAAAACAAACATTCTGATTGCAACATTCCTTCCCAAATCCAAATTAAACCGCAGATATGTGTCTGTGGAACTGAACAACAACCCGGTTCGGTTACAGATCGATACAGCATAACTCTTATTTCCCAGAAACTGACATAACCCTTATTTCCCAGAAACTGTGGAAAAGTATAGGCAGGCCTCCACTTACATCTACAAAACATGTAGCACGGAGTGCTTCTGGGGATTGTTCCCCAGAACTGCCAGCAACAATCAAGATTTCTCCCGTGATTATAATAGTTCCTTGCGAACTGGAAAATTGTCAGAAATCTAAAAAGAAAGAAAAAATAATTTCGAAACATTATATATTATCCTATGTCTATGACACGACTCGGTGTTTCGTGCGTTATGCAGTCATCAAGCGCATATTTATTTTTATTTTTATTTAAAATTTTAATTTTCCCTACATTTTTATATACATGTAATACTTGAATATTGAAATTTTTAAGTCTCAGGATTTATGCTCTATTTGATTTCTTCTCACACATTTTCTTATTCTCTATTTTAATTTTAATTTTAAATTTAAAATTTTTATCAACAAGTAAAGATTTTAATCTTTTTATTAAAAAAGCAGTATCTTAAATTTATAATATTTAATCCCATGAAACTTCGAGTAAAATTAAATTAAAATCTATTAAAATGTAAGTTTTAAATATGCACCTGATGATTGCATAACACATGAAACTCCGAGTCGTGACATAGACGTAGGGTATATATATATATATATATATATATATATATATATATATATTTATGTGTTAAAGTGCTCAATATCAGATTTTATCTAAATATAAAGGTTTTTCATTGATATCAACACCCAGAAACGACGTTCTGTTTCCTGCTTCAAGATCATGGCTTGACGATTACTTTAACCTGAAACGGACTGTTTCCTCTAAGTGTAGTGTTGATTTCAATATCCAATTCCTATATATATATATATATATATATATATATATATATATATCGAGATAAATTCATTAAATAAAATAATTAAAATAATTATAAAAGTTGTAATTATTTCGAGGGATTCTGTTCTTTCGTAGTGAAGTGGATTGAGCAATGTACCAAATTTATCCAAAACACTGAAGGTGTTTCGATTCACGCATTATCAAATGTTCAGTTATTGGACTGTCTGTGTGTGATTCAAATTTCCAGTTGGTCCTCTGGCTGCTGCTTGCGTCAGTGTGTTCATTACTGATTAAATGCACGTTATTATGGGTTAAATCTTATATATGCTTTTAAATACGATTAATTTTTTTATTACTATACATTCATATTTAGTGTCTTAAAGTCGCGCCTGTCTTCAATGCATAATTTAAAAATACTCCAACACAAAGTAAAGCATAAAATCTTATGTGACTGATAGTTTCTTCAGTTTTTGATGCAAACACCAGTTTCTCCACTCAATACCCGTGTTATTCCTTCAGAGAAAATATAAAGAATGCGATCCAATAGTCAATGAGCATCATTCTAAAGAATAGATTAAATATCTGTGGACACTACAGATGCTGATGTCAAATAATCACATCCATGTGTTCTTCGACTGCAAAATTTTGCCATCCAATCACGCCCACATGACTTCTGTGTCCTGTGTGCTTCTTGGAC
Source organism: Ascarosepion bandense (assembly GCA_037127315.1). Classification (NCBI taxonomy): domain Eukaryota; kingdom Metazoa; phylum Mollusca; class Cephalopoda; order Sepiida; family Sepiidae; genus Ascarosepion; species Ascarosepion bandense. Next base: position 6,180,159 of record JBBBDQ010000344.1, read on the forward strand.
ACGTATCTACATGTGCATGCACAATGTTATGAGTGCGTAAGTGTATTCACTCTGTAGTACATAAGTAAAGAGAAAAATTTAAAAAATAGATTGTGTGCACCGCAGTTAGAAGATGTCGTCCAAGTTGCTTTTAGCAAAATGATAAATCATAATAAAACGAACATCGGAAATGTCCGTCAGAGAATTAAATCAAACTTGGCAAATAGAAGTGCGAAATTAATCAAATCCTTTGAAAAGTTAAGAAACAAAGATTGAGAAAAAGTAAAGTATCTCGAAAAGAAAGAAGTGTTGAAAAATGAGGAGCAATGAAAAAGAGAGTAAAGAAAATAAATATCTCCGTAGGAGCCTAAAAGAAAAGTTTAAAAAATAACTGCGAAAAAAAAAAAGAAACTAGAAGAACAGGTGAAAGACAAAAAGAGAAGGGAAAAAGAAAGAAAGCATAAAAATGTGAGTGGAGAAGAAAGAAAATAAAACTAAGAATATCGACAAAAAGTACAAGGACTTTTTTTGCAATTTAATATAGATATTTAAATAGGAAAACGAAACTAAAGCTACAATAAATTATACAATGTGATTAGTGAGAAAAGAAACAGGAAGTCATGATAAAAGAGGAGAAAAAGAAACGTTCGAGAAGGAATAAATTTAAGAAAAACTGAAGCGATTGAATATAAATATTGAAGGCTTTCAAGAAGAAAAATACAAATGATCAAATATAGAATAAGAGAAAAACATAAAAGTAATGAAAACTGAAACAAAAATCTAAAAACCTCAAGGGAAAGTTAAACCAAGAAGAAAAAAAAGACTCGCGCTAATGGCATGAAATAAAAATGAGGTCAAATAAAACGAACGTCATTTTCCTAAAGAACGCAACTATTACCTAACCAAACATTATTTTTGCAAACACCGACTCTACAAAGATGCAGACATCACATAATATCTCCTCACTTCTCTGGACACTCGACTTTCTTCAATTCATTTGAATATGTTATGGTTCTAGATGTGTCTACATACATGAACACACCAACTTTTCAGACGCATATGTGTATGTATCATGTAGCAAGAACCAATGACAAAGAGGTCATAATATAGCCATAAGCGTGAGAACAGTGACATGTTAACGAGGTTTTATCGTGATCAACATCTCGATGAGAATGCCAGGAAGCAATACGAGGAAACTTGTTTGAATTTTTATGTTTTTCTTTTTTGCAATGGTTGGTTTTTACTTCGTTTAATAATTTTTATCTTTCTGTTTGGTTTTATTATTAGTACCGTTTCATTAATATTGAATCGCCAGCAGGAAGTGGCACCTGGCATTCTAGTCAGTGTCCAGTTGCTCAACGGATGGTAATCGGCTTACAGTATCTTCGATTAAATAGAATATCTTCTCATTCTGTTTAACTTGGTATTTTTTATTCGGGATAGCGATACATCATAATTCCAAAGTGTGAATTGTCATTTATAAAACTACGATAGTTTTAACAGCATCATTATCTCAATATCGAAATGATTATTGATACAACTATAACGCTAATATATAAAATGGACAATTCTGGATAATTCTGCATAGGAAGATCATATTGCGCCAATCTCTTTTATAAAGCCATTCATTCTTTAATAATTCTGTGTCCACATCTTTTCGAACACTTCTTGCTGTCTGTTTATTATTAGTTAAATCATAATTTTTTTTCATACTTTTAAGTTTCATTAACAAGAAGACTGACAAAATAATGCGGTTTTGATTTTGATTTTTTTTTGCTTGTGTTCTTATATTTTTATTAATAAAAATTTAAAAGCCAACATTCAGTAACATCAAGTATGAACACGGCCACAATATGCTGACTATGTCTGGAAAATAAAACATTACTATAGATACATACATTAAATGACCATATATTGATGTTAAAAGTAAAAATAAAATCATACATAAAATTAGAACCGAAACCACCCGTACATAGAGAACATTCTGACAATTTCTACATAAATTTTGCCCTGATAAGAAACAAATCATAAAATCACAAACATTATATATATATATATATATATATATATATATATATATATATGACTGATATTCATTATAAAAAGACAGATAGGGAGGGGAGAACTGATTCCAGGATCTGCACGTTCACCCAATCTCAAATCCTTTGGAGTTTTATCTATGAGGCCACCTAAAATAAATGGTTTATGTAGCAGACGTTAATAAGGCAGAGATGCTTCATCAATTTGTCACGGGGATCTGCGTAGCCATTAGACACAGTGTGAGAGTATTTGAAAGAGCCTACCAATCAATGATCTGACAGGTGCTTGTGTGAGTAGAAGCGAATGGATGACATTCTGAACATTTATTATGAGTTGCCGTGTTGATGTAAAACAGTGGCCTTTAGACATATGTATTTACAGACATTTACCTTATTTTGTGTGAGGAACCTGCCCCAAGTGTATAATAGTATTTTTATACATCCTGTACATATATAATATATGATATGATTCAACAGCGATTCTTTCTGGCCCATTTGAGTTATACTGATTCTATAGTGACAATAATAATTGTCGATCGATGCTTATAGAAACCAGTGAATTGGCTTCACTCTGAACTACGTGCGAGTCGTTCATTTCACTTAATCGTTATTGGATAACCATAGTCTTCAACGTATCTCCTGTGGTTAAGTGAATTGAGCAGCAACCATCCATTGCTCTTTCATTGTGATATTGTAGCTACCCTCTTTGTACAAAATTTTGAAAAATCAAGTATACAAGTGTTCAGGTACTATCGCCGCCCTTGACTAGACGTTCAAGGCTTTTTTTTTAGTAAAGAATATTCAGTCAGCAAAAAATGATGATATCGACTGATTTGAACTTATTTGTAACTGAAGCAGATATGCCACCATGAGAACCTTCACTAATATCTGCTTCTTCATAGGATTAACGTTAACTCCTCTATCCCTCTCCTAATTTAATTTATAGTCTTTTCATAAATATTTACTAAACTCCAGTGAAGATTTGTCTATACTCTCTATACTATATTATTGTAGTATTAAATTTATGACGTTGTTCATATTGTTCAGAGTTTCCTTATCTTTGTTGCCATATTCCCGACATTTCGGCGGACTGAAATTTCGAACTTAAATCTATATTTCACTCACCGGGTAGATTTTTATAGTTCCACAGGCAATGTTTACGAAAGACATCTTAGTATCAGTTATCTCCCTTTATTTCAACTCAGGAAGTTTTTGATCACTTCTGCTGTATACAGGTATTGAATTCACAACGCTTTCGATCAAAGTCAGTATATTCAATCAAGGTTTTTATCTGGGTCAAGTGTCCTTGAGAATGTCAGTGTTTGAATTTTTGGCACTTATCACCTAATTTCACAGCATCATTTTTTTTTACCAGAGCTCAAATTTCAATATAATTTTTCATTAGTGTTTTCTCTAGCACGGCGTATTACCGTTTCCAATATTGTATTCATTTCTGTTCTTTTTCAACTTAGGACATTTTTATGGTATAGCATTTGCTCTGATTCTTTAAATTTTTATATTTTCAAACGATATTCTGTATCTATTATTTTAAGTTAATTCAACAGGGTGTGATGAGCTGACTCTTCATTCCATATGTAGTCAGCTGCGCCTGATTTTTTTGTTTCACTCATTTTACTTGCAGTCTTATCTTAAGAAGGCAGTCCGTTTCTCCTTTATAGTTTTTACCCCAACTACATGGCAGGTCGTCTACACAATCATGAATCATGTTCTCCTCTATGGAAGGTCTTACTGGGTAGGGAGATCCAGGCTGTTTCCTCAGTGTTGTTATTCTCTTGCAACCTTCTATCCCATTTTGTTGGTGTTGCTTTCATGTACCCAGCATAGTAGATACGTTGTAAAGTACAGCTTATACTAAACATTTCTTGTTCCTAAATTCCTGGGTCGCTACTTATGACTTTTGCTCGATGTTGTAAGCAGCGAACAATCACTTTCCTTTGCTGTATGTCTGTTGGGAGTCAACGTTGTGATTCTGTCCGTTAAATTTTGGCTTGTGAATCTTTTGAACCCATTCTCTGTTCGAGATATTAGTGCATCCAAGAACGCCTGTTTGTTGTTGTTTTTCTATTTTAAACTGTATCGATGATCTTATAGAGTTCAAATTGTCCAGTAGTAGCTGGGCATTTACTGCTTTGGCCAAACTATGAAGTTGTCGTTTAGATATTTCAGCCCTACTGTTGACTTTATTGTTGTATCGTCAAGAGAAATAATACACTGAGAAGGATGCGTGCACAATATATATATATTCAACAAAATATACGGTGCTAATGAATATATACAAAAAATACAAAACAATAAGTTACAAACCACTAACAACACAAACTTGCGAGCAAAAGAGAGGTGGGTTTAAATGGTGAAGATCCGACGAATTAAATCCGTTCGAATATTTATCTGCGTGGTGCTACTTATTAAAAACGATCCTTCAAATATATACTTATTGACTGTTTCAAGATATGAGCCAGTTTATGCATTAGAATGCTGAAAGTGTACTGGCTACTCTACAACATCTCCCCTTTGAAGTTTTATGTTCTCTGGACAACATAGTTCTGTCTTTTAGACTTTTTTCCATGGTACAAGTTGGCATTTGTTTTCGCTTACTTAGGCGATTTTGCTGTACTGTTTGAGGCGGAGTTACGTCGAAAATATCTTAAATCATCGTTATAGGTTACTCCCTGTGTTGAACTGCGTTCACCGTATATCTTTTTATTTAATTTAAATGTTTCTTAATCGCACATTTTGAATGTTTTATCAATTATAACATTTTGCCAATTATTTTATCAATGGATCCTTCTTCCCATGTTACTTTTCCCAATTTATAATTTTAAAAATATATTTTTTCGCCAGGGTTGTACTGTTTACCATTGGTATTTTTTCTTTCATCCATTTTCTTTTTTGTAGGTTTCAGTTTATTGAACACCAAACAAATTTTCTTTACAAACAAGAGATCGGCAAAAAAAATTGCATTCCTGAACTTGCGTTTAAATTGATTGTTAAGCAATGTTTTTATAGACAAAAACATTGTAAATATTCGTTCACGGTTTCAATTCCGCTTGCCTTTTTAATTGCTATTTTGAACGGAACAATAAATCAGTCCACCATTCCTTTTGAGCTAAAGTGGGTATGTTAAGTGTACGATTGAACGGATGTTACAAAAATTTTCAAATATTTGAAGAAACTTGTGTACCATTGTCTGACGCGATAGTATCTGACACATCAAATCTGGCGAACACGTCGTTCAAAAAATCTATTATGACCCTACCAGTTAGCTTCTAGTAACTTGAAGCTGTCAACCACAATAAAGTAATGTCTCCTTTATAGGGCCGGCATAGTCAGTGTGTAGTCGTGACCATCCGTCTTTGTTCCGGGACTGGATGTCACAGTTTTCAGTCAACGCACAGTTTTGGCAAGTTTTAACAAATTTTCAATTTACCAATAAACGTAACCCCTCGTGAAAGCTTTTATTTTTAAAATTCCTGCATTTCTGGTATGAAAATAACTGAAAATTTTCCTTGTTAAAACTGCTTATATTACTACAAGATCTCCATATAACAATATACCGTTACATATGAAAAATATTATCCCATTTATTTTTCTTCTGTCCATAAACTCATTCTTTTTTACTGTAGTGAATTTATTAAGTTTTGTTTTGGACTTTGTATATTCTAACGTGACTGGTAGTTCATTTACCGCGTTATACAGAACGTTTTTAATATCCATTTCGGAACTCAGTGTAGTAATAATTGTCTTCTCTATTTATTCTCTTTTTTTTTTTTTGGAATTAACTTAGACGAACCATCAGCGTGCGCTTTTTTCTTAGATAGTAAAAACTCCATTTTGAAAAAGTAATTTAACAAAATAGTTCCCATCGTTGTAGGCTATTTGCTGAATCTGTAAGAATTACTTTTTTTAGCTGAATATAGACAGTAGGGGGCAGTGGTCACTTTGAAGGATCAAGTGGAATCCATATATCTATTTGTGTAATTTCTTAACAGCAAATATCAAACCTAATCCCTCTTTTTCAATTTGTGAATAATTAGTTTCTGTCGAAAGCAAACTCCTAGAAACACAACTTTAACTGATCATCATTTTCGTTGTGTAAGAAACCCAGATTAATAGTATAATATAACATAAATCTCCTTAATAGGCTCATGAGAGTAAATCCGACGTTAATACTGTTTTTAAATTATCGAAAGCCCTCTGACAATCCACCGACAAGTTCCACCTGGTAAGAGAAATTCACATTTTTCAACATACAGCTTAATTCCAAACGTTTCGTTTTTTGGAAAATATTGCATATTTGGAATGTAATTGCTGTAATAATTTGCTGAACGTGAATAGGGACTATATATTTCTAGAAGCGGGTATTATTGTGTTCGCACGGTTCGGATAAAGCCTCTTACATTTTTGCCTATGATCTGTTGCACAAACTTGATTTTTGGTAAGAAAAATTCGCATTTTTAAAGATAAAACTTACATCTAAACGCTTCTATTTTTAAATAAATTCCTTTACATGTCTTACATATTCTTCATAAGTTTTACTTTTTATTAATACATCATCTACTTATGCCCTTGCAAAATCGAGCCCAGTAAGCATGGTGTCCATCACCTGCTGAAATATTACTGGAGCTACCTTTATTACAAATGTTTTATTTCTAAATTTATAGCGTCTCTTGCGTGTGTTTGTAGTTAGTATTTCAGCACATTGTTCATCGTCTGGTACTTGTAGATAGCTTTTGATAAATCCAATTTTGAAAATATCTAAACTCTAATTAATTTCGCGAAAATTTCGTTTGCTGATGGGAGAAGATAGTCTATTTCAAGCATTCGTTCAGTTCTGTCGAATAATCTGCGCAAATCCTTATGTTGTTTTTTTTTAACATATACAGTCGGATTTACCAAGAGAATATAATCGATTTTTTCGATTATTCCCAATGTTTCCAACCGTTCAAGTCTTTTGTCAATAATCTCCAATGCCGCAAAAGGTAGTTGCTGTTTGGTTGAAATATTGAAGTTTCATTCTCTTTTAGTTCAAATTTTATTTTTCATATTTGATCTTAATCCAAGTCAATCTGACAAAATTTCGGAAAAATTTGATTTTAGTTCCGTTTTTAATTTTTCGGTGTGGGTGACGATTCAGACAGAGTATTACAAAACGCGTTTATTAATATCCATTTCGGAACTTAGTGAAGTAATAATTGTCTTCTCTATTTATTCTCTTTTTTTTTTTGGAATTAACTTAGACGAAACATCAGCGTGCGCTTTTTTCTTAGATAGTAAAAACTCCATTTTGAAAAAGTAATTTAACAAAATACTTCCCATCGTTGTAGGCTATTTGCTGAATCTATAAGAATTACTTTTTTTAGCGGAATATAGACAGTAGGGGGCAGTGGTCACTTTAAACAAATCAAACAATTCCATCTAGCCTGTTTTAAATATGTTTTGTGATCGATCCAGGACGAATGCTTTTAATATTTTCTCTTCCACAGACGAAAAAAAAGAAAAGAAATTATGACAATTCCACCAAGAATTATCAATTTTCTACCTGTCGCCCCTCTGTCGATTTTTCTTAGAAGTGATTAATACTTGTTTGTTGATTCTTTTCAGGGTTTCACCGTTTATTATTACTAAATCCGAACCTGTGTCTAATTGAAATTTGACTGTTTTATCATTTATTCAAAAAATTACACATTTTCTTTTATTGTCTCGACTGCTTTTTTTTCAATAGTACAATGGATAAAGTTTTTATTTTAGTTTTACTTTTGGATTTCTTTCTACCATGAGAAATTTTATATCCTTTCTCCCCACAGTTGTGACACTCATTGTTTTTAAAACGACAATTTGTTTAAGAAATGTAAGTCACCACAACCAAAAGAAAAATTAATTTTAAAATAATTTTTTCTTACCTTGTGGTTTATTCTTGACTGCACGATTATGGGAAACATCTCATCCTTCAGTTTTCACCATGTCTGTCCTTAAATTAAAAACACGTTGGCATTCTTCCGCAAAATTTTGAAGTGTTTTTTTGTCTTGTTTAACTTCATTAGCAATCTCGATTCATTAATATCCCCATCTTTTGGTGTGGTCAGTCCCTGAACAAAAACTAGGCATATAAATATATCTCGTTTTTCACATTCTCTATTGACAATACTGGCAAAAGTCGAATAGTCCTGACTTTCTTTATTTGTAAGATTCAAACACTGCCAACGTGTATTGAAAAGTGAACTCCGCTCAACAAATATTTTTGTTAATAGATCTATGATTTTCTGGGATTCAATTTATCCAGGATGTCTTGGGAGTATTAGATTAGCGTACATTCCTTGTTACACAGCGCCGAATTTATCCAACAAGAGTTGCACTTTTTCTTCATCAGACTATAATACTCAGACTTTTTAGAAATATTCTTCGTATGTGACTTCTTCGTTTGGATTGTATAAAAATTTAGCAATGTAGTCGAATCCTGAAAAAGATAATTTTCTCTTTTTTAGAAAGTTTCCAGTAATTTAAAAAAAATATTTTCTTGTCGTTCGAATACTTCTCGATGCCTTATTGTCGTTCCTGTTTGCGTACAATTTCTTTCTGTTTAAAAAATGCTAGCATGCCATTATTAAAGTTCTTTATTTACGTAAATGAGTAGCATTTGTTAATTTATATTCTCAATAAATGTTTCTGCGTGTCCGTTCTGTGTTGATATCGTTGACTAGTATTTTTTGCTACAGTTGCGTTTTATATTTATTTGCCGTAATATATATATATGCATATATATACAAAAGCACATTCTTTTCATCCGTTTCTCTTACTCACTCTCTCTTTCTCTCTCTCTCTCTCTCTCTCTATATATATATATATATATATAGAACATAAGGATAAGCCATGTATACTGTCTTAATATGTATAGGAAAAACTAATAAAAAGTTGTGAGTTAAAAATGTATTTTTTGACAGTATTTATTATTTCTATTATTATTATATATTTTTTTTTTGATATTTCAGACTGGCCTCTGAAACAACATCAGAAACAACTGATTTTAAAATTTAAACTAGAAGCGTCCGTCGAGCAGAAGAGAAAATATACTATATTTTGGCTATCACAGGTGAGGCATGGTGGGTGTAATTTGATGTTGGTTTTGGGTATTTTCTATACCCAACACCAACATCAAATTACACCCACCACGCTTCACCTGTGACAATATGTCCAAATAGTAGATATATTGGTGAATCTGGAAACAGTTTTAGATTCCGTTTTAATAATCATATATAAAGCATACGCCAAAACAACCCTTATTCCCCCATAGCTGAACATGTCAATCAACCAGGGCACACATTAGAAAACTGCAAATGTTTACTGATAGATTCCGATTTTAGTTTCACATACTCACGCAGAAAAAAAGAAAAATACTGGATTTTAAAATTAAATACATATAGGCTAGGGTTAAATAAGTACTTAGTTATTGTGAATCTTTATAAATATTTCAATAGTTAAACCTTTTTTAGACAAACTTAAAAAAATTTCTTTAAAACAACATTTAAAACTATTATTACAGTTAGGTTTAAAAACATTCAACTCTATTGCTTTCTACATCACGCGACGGACGCTTCACGCGACGAACGCTTCACGCGACGGACGCTTCTCGTGATGGATGCTTCACGCGACGGAGGCTTCTCGCGACGGACTCTTCACGCGGCGGACGCTACTCGACGGACGCTTCACGCGGCGGACGCTTCCTGCGACGGACGCTTCTAGTTTAAATTTTAAAATCATTTTTCTCTGATGAAAGGCCGAGGCCTGTTTGAAATATCAAATACATATATATAATAATAGAAATAAATAAATACTGTAAAAAATATACATTTTTAACTTACGAATTTTTAGTAGTTTTTCCTATATATATATATGATTTGCATTTTTATGCAGTTGATATCAGCTCGGAACGAGAAATTGGATAGCTGAGTTTGAATTTCAGTTGAATTCGTTGTATTCACATATGCACTAATGCTCTTTGTAAAAGTATTAATCCACCTCTGTGGAACAGATTGAGTTCTATAGCCTTGGCAACCAGTCTTCTACTGAAAGTAATGGCAACCTTCTGCGGGACTATCTTCTGCTCAGTCAGATATTTATTTCGAGACATAATTGCCCAGGCGTTTATCATGTACGACACTTAAGTTACTGACGGATATATATATGTATATATATATGGATCGGAAGCCGGCATGGTTATAGAATGAAGAAAAAAAACCGAATAGGAAATGTATCTCTATCTAAGACGTTTACGTTTATTAACAGGACAAAAAACTTGCTCACCAACAGGATGTATAAAAGCAAAGAACGGTGCACTCATAACAGAGAAAGAAAACTTTACTTCCGAGATGGGTTGAGTATATTGCTGATTTCTTCCTTGACAAGTGAGAGCAACCAACAATATACATAAATACGGATAAACCAGAAATATTAAAAAGTGGAATCGGCAATGGCCAAATTGAACAGAAATAGAACAGTAGAACCCGATAGGATTGTAACAGAGATGTTGATGCCCTTAAAAGGCTTTGGCGTAGGCAAGTTCACAGAAAAAATAAGCGAAATCTACAACAGCGGCAATATATCGGAGAGCCTAAGCAAATCAATTTTCATAGCACTACCTAAAAAGCCAGTTGCAAAGTATTGTGAACTCCATCGAACACTCAGCTTAATGAGCCACATAACAAAACTCATCACTTGGATAATGATGAAAGAACAAGGAATCTGTGCTTTACAGACTACGCAAAGTCATTTGACAAAGTACGCCACAAAGACTCGATAGAAATGCTCGAGAAACATTATATATTTTCGGAAAAGACTTTAGGATGATCGAGAATCTATACTGGCAGCGAACCGGCTGCGTAGCTATAGGAAGTGAATTCAGCAGAATTCAACAAAAATAGAAAGGAGCGTAAGACAAGGATGTGTTTTCTCACCGGATCTATGCAACTTATACAGCATAACAATTCTTAGAGAATTAAAACCCTTGCCAGGATTCGCATTGACGGTCATAATCTCAACAATGTAAGATACGTAGATAACACAGTGATGATAGCAAACACGGAAAAAGAATGCGGTACCTCTAACAGAAGGTAGCAAGAAAAAGCGAGACGAAAGGACTAAGCAGAAACTTCAAGAAAACTGAATGTGTGGTCCTCAGCAAAAAGGCCCCCGAAATGTGAACTACAGGTTGGAGAAACTGAAATCAAATAAGTAAAAAAAATTAAATAGCGGGGAAACGTGCTGAGGATGGAATTGCGATTTTGAGACTCAAAGACGTATTGGCATGGCCAAGGACGCATTTCAAAAGCTAACCACAGTACTGAAAAACAGGAGTGCGAGATTGCTATGTGATGTCTGTCCTTCTCAAGGATGAAGAAGATCTTTGAAGCAGCAGAAATGTCGTTTTACAGAAGTATGTTGAAGATATCATGGACTGAGCACGTGACAAACGATGAAGTATTGGATAGGATGGAAACGAAGAGAAAACTCATACTTAATATAAGTAAGAGACAAACAGGGTTTCTGTGACATGTAAGGAGAAGGGAGAGCCTAGAGAATTTAATGCTCGTAGGACGGATGGAGGGTAGAGAGTCTGGGAAAGTAGTGAGAGATCTACTTGAAAGATCTGAGCAAATGGATGGCAGAGCGAGGTTTGGGAGAGAAACCAAGAGGAACAATTTTGAGAGGGACAAGAGACAGAACCAAGTGGAAGTCCATGATCACCTACATCCTGAAGATACACGGCACATAAAGAAGAAGATACTGGTATATTATGATTTGTGGTTACTTCTTATTGTTCTGATATATATCAGAATTATTCAAGAAATAAATAATCTTTAAATATAGATGAGTAGAATTTTTGTATGATAAATTGTATATGTTTGTGTAGAAACGTATGTCTGTTTATGCTCAACTGTAACTTTAGTTAATGTGTTTATGCATGCGCGTAAATATATATATATATATATATATATATATATATATATATATATATATAACTAGGTAACATCTTTAAAACAATCTGACCAGTAATATGTGTAGCTAAAATAAAGTAACTTCCGTCTTTGTGTTCTCAGTGCCTTTGTTCATTAGCAGATATGGAATATACCAAATGTTGTATTTCCATTTCCTTGAGAATTCGCTTTTTCTCATAGTCGCCTCTATTGTGGTAATAATCGGATTTTTATTCTACTTTTTAAATCAACGAAAATACTTCTCGTCCAGACAGTGATTGTTTTTATTATATTTGTCTTTATTTATCTCTATATTTGGTATTATGTAGTAGTGATCTCTAATATTACTAACACATCGGCAGTAACAATTAAAAGAACTATAAGTATATCTTCAGAAAACAAAGAAAACGAAACGTTGAAAGAAAAAGCTTGTTGAGTTTATTATGGATGTAAAAATGATCGAAGTTTACCTAAATTGGCTTTCATTACTCAAGCCTCTTTTTACGGATTTATTCATCTCGCCAAGCTAGAGATAATTAATAAAGTGCATAATCTTTAAGAATTGATAGAATATTGGAAGGCAGTGAAAAAGACATGAAATAAAATATGATTTGTAATCTTGAAATTTAGCACACAAATCTACAAGCGCACACGCAAAATATTGAATTGCTACTGTATATATTACAGGCAATAAATTACAGGGAATGCTCTGAACGTTATTGGTACGCTAAAAACAATATCTTGCCTTCATTCCATACTATCCCTACCGATTACTTCTTTCAGTTTTTCCTATATCTCATAGTATCTGTCTCTCTCTCTGTCTCTCTCTCTCTCTCTCTGTATTCACACACACTGATATTGAATGATTCTGGATCTCTCTCTCTCTCCCCCCTCTCTCTCTCTCTCTCTATATATATATATATATATATAGTATATTACAATGATTTATAAAGTATTATATCTCTACACAAAAAGTTTCATGTTTCAGAACAGTACTGTTCTTCTTCAGGTGATATATAAAAATATATTTTAACATATCACTTAAGCTCTACTCTTTCTCGATCTCTCTTTATAAAAGTAAATGCTTGAACAGTGGGTTTAATGTACGTGTTCTTTAGCTTTCTTATATATATATATATATCTTTAGTGTATCGAGGCAGCAAATAATTTTCTAAACATATACTGTTAAATATAACAGACAATGAATGTCTATTATGTTTAATCATGAGTCGTTCTAAACGTCGTATTTTGGCTTTAATTTCAGTTGAAAATAAAGACAAAATTCTCCAACATTTGGATAATTTTTTATTAATTTGGTTCTAAGCTTTCGGCTCACATGAGCCATCTTCAGAGAGGTTATTAAGACGGTAATACAGTAACATCCACCATCACTGACGATTTTATTTTGTGTTGACATAAAACTCCGCTAGGCAACGGCAATAGTTACCAAAAATAACAAACGCAGTTCGCAAATTTGCAATGCGGTTCTATGACATCACAACGCGTGATAGCGCGAAATGACAACAGAACCATGTATTCAAATGCAATGTAACGTATTATGACTGGATTTAAAGGTGATTTTATTAAATGTGGGTTGTTTGGATTTAATGTACATGGCCTCCAATATCTGAAGGTTCTTTTTTACTGTGTGTATGAGACAGGATTATAAAAAGAACCTTCAGATATTGGAGGCCATGTACATTAAATCCAAACAACCCACATTTAATAAAATCACCTTTAAATTGAGATCAGATACCAAGGAAATTCAGAAAAGATAAGTATACGAATAACCGAAAGCGAAAAGAAAAATGAATCCATGTTTCTTATGTAGAAGGTTACATCTCGGTGACGACTGTCCCTTTAAGAATTAGAAATGCTACACAAAATGTGCTAAAGTAGGACATATGAAGTCATATTGTATTACGCCAAAAATGAATCTCACATGCAAAAATTATACACAGTATTGCGACGGAAAGATAGTCACCGATAACAAAAAAATATATTTGAATGTGAATATTTGTAATGTGGATATGAAAATGCTACTAGACAATAGTAGTGTTATCACAATAATCAGTGAAACTACGTGGAAAGAAATCGAAAAGATTATATTAAGAATATCTTTGAAATTCGCGAGTAGTGTTTCATCTGAGAAAGCATTTTAATTAGTGAAATGACTTGTAATGTCTCATTCCTTCAGTCAGTCAGTTAAATGCGTGATACACGGTTGGGCGATCATGTCTCGAAAGAGACATGACTGACTGGGCAAAAGATTATCTCGCATTGAGTTGCCATTATTTTCTGCATTAGACTGGTTGCCAGCCAAGACTATAGAAAACAATCTGTCCTGTTATTTAAACCATAACTGGAGGGAAGAGACGGATAAATACCTTTCCTAGGTGTATTTGTGAATGCAAGATATTTAACTGGAATTTGAACTCCGCTCCCAGATTTCTAGTTCCGAGGCAATATCCACTGCACTACAACGAACATCCACAGCGAGCATCCGACATCAGGGCATCAACTGGCGGACGGTCAGGAGATGCCTGTTCTTTCGCTAAGCAGAGCGGCGGCACGCGAAGAACCCGACACCTGGGAGCACTGTCCTCACCGCTGCCTGCCGAAACACGATTGCCATCCAAGTGCAGATTGGTAAAGGCAGCACAGAGGCGGCGAGTAAAGAAGCCAAATGGTTTTTTTTCCCGGGAGTAGAGTGTCTGACAAGGATTCCTAGAGGCCTCGCGCGCGACCAAGGAGGAACTTGTGCGGACGGTCGTTTTCTTCCGAATGAAGACGACTCGGTCGAAAACGACGACGAAGACGACGACCACGACGACGACCACGACGACGACCACGACGACATCGACAAGCAGAGTAGAACAGACAAGGGCACAATACACGAAGGACGACAAAGGAGGCGGCGGCGGCGGCGGCGGCGAAAGCGGCAAAGATGGCAGTGCGCTGCGGCTTTGGCAGTAGGAACGTGACGAATGACGAAGCAAAAGTCAACAGCAATTGAGAGACCAGGTAAGTGAAGAAAAAATTTTAAAAAGAGAAAGGAGAGAAAAACGACATACGCAGTAGTGAAAGCATTAAGCGTACCACCGTTTTGCGTCAACTTAGCGACTTCAAGACACCAACTGACACAAACGGACATTCTTACCATTCCTTAATAAGTGTTTAAAAGCTCAGGCTTATACGTTAAAAAGAACATATTCGGTACTGACTGGATCGAGTTATTTGAGTTTTGTAATTCGCCTGTAAACGTTTATTGCAAAAACATAAATGAACAAGCAATCAACTTAAAGAAAACATCGTAAAAATTCAAAGGAAAAATTAAAAAATGATTTCTACATGTTCCGTCGAATGATTTGTGTCGATGTTCCAAATTCAAAGCGACATTTCAAGTGAAAAGCATTCGACGTCATTATTAAAACCAAAACAGAGTGTACCATTTGAAGCACTGGATGAAATCAACGAAGAATTAGACAAATTTGACAAAAAAGATCTAACCGAAAAGAGTAATCATTTGAAGTGAACATCTCCAGCTGTATACGAAAATAAAAATGTAAAATCATAGTACGTGTTGATTGCGAAAAATAAATTGAAATAAAATAAGAAAGAGAGTAAGAGCGAACACAATCCAGAATTGAATACTTACACTCTATGTGAATGAATATTGATGTTTGCACAAACAGTTTTAATATCTAGCATATTACAAAAGAGAATATTAAATAAATTTCGTAGTGGACATACCGAATTTTAAAAAATGAAATCTCTTATGAGAAGTTATGGATAAAGACATTGAAAAAGAAGTAAAAGCCTGCATAAGTTGTGCTGTTGCAGCAAAATTAACTAAGATTCAAATACAAACTTTCCAAAAGACAGATACTCCGTTCGTCAGAGATGTATATAAATTTAGCAGGTTCGATAAACGGTTCAACTTATCTTGGGTTAGTGTACAGTTTTACTAAGTGGCATGAAATTTGAAAGTGCAAAAAAAAAAAAACAACTTTTTCAGTGATAGTGAATTTTTACACGAACTGATAGCGAGATATAGCATTCCAGATAATATAGTCTAGGATAAGAGTACACAGTTCGCAGCTCACAAATTTGAAGATTTTGGTAAAATGTTCCCGATTGAACACATTAATACCCTACCGTATCAACGAAGGTCAAACGGACAAGCTGAACGCTTTGTGGGTACGATTTGAATTATTTCTGTTTAAAGAACGTTTAATTTTTCGTTAATTTTTAATTTTTTCCTAATGTTTTCGCTAATTGAATTTTGTGAAAATTTTAAAGTTTTTTTTCTGAAATGTGTATAGAGCTTCGGGATTTTACAAGACTGGAAAGTCTTCGTTTCCGTCACCTACTCTCTTGATGGAGAAGCCCGGAAAATGCCGATCATTATGATTGGCCGTAAACGAACATTCTGGATGTGCGGAGAGACCGATCACCTTTCCTTTTCCTGCACAGATAAAAAGGCATAAGAAGTTCTGGCCTTAACCCTCTTTGGCCGAGTTTGTTTTTGCCGTGTTTCCTGTAATTGGAATGCCAACAACCAGTTCCGGTGTGGAAAATCCCATGTTTGGTCAAAACCTATTTACAATAGTGAGGAAGACGCATGCTGGATAACGAAGGATCAATAAGAAATGGAAGCTTCTCAGGTAGTTTAAAGATATACATTTAAATAAAATGGAAACGGTAAACGGATCGGATGCAGAAAACCCTCCAAATTTCATGAACTATGCCGAGAATACTGGCCGTGGTGAAATAAAATATAGGCGTACATGGTTGGTGGTTAGGGTAACAACGTTTTAAGAATGATTCCCGCTTTAGCCTACTTTGATGATGAAAATGTAAAAAACTTGAAGCAAATTAGTTCAGAGAGACTACAGCTTTTCGTTCACCACGTCCTGTCAGTCAGTTAAGTGCCATACGTGATACACGCTTGGGCGATCATGTCTCGAAAGAGACATGACTGACTGGGCAGAAATTTATCCCGCAGTAGGTTGCCATTGCTTTCTGCGGTAGACTGGTTGCCGACCAAGGCTATAGAACACAATCCGTCCTGTTATTTAACCCATAACTGGAAGGAATAGACGGATTAATACCTTTCCTAAGAGTATTTGCGCGTAAGTGAATGCAATGAATTCGGCTGAAATTCGAACTCGGCTCCCCGATTTCTCGTTTCGAGCCGATATCCAATGCATCACAACGCACATCCTTCCACGCCCTGTATAAAGCTTTAAAAATAATGTTCCCTTAGGAAATTGATGGCCTGTCTGCTTCGTGTACAATCAAGTGTGAGAATTCTCTCAGGTCGAGGCTCACTCGCAATCTTCAGCGTCTCATGGTTAATTTAGGTTGTGCACAAGAGACCCGGTTTTCTACTCGCAATCATGAACGCATTCTGTCTAAAGGGTTTGACATCAATTCAGCAGGATAGACATTCGAGAGAGTGTTCCAGGAGAGTGAGAAAATCTTTGAATACGGCGTGGATCTTGTTTCTCATATCTGGCGGGTAGGCTTAGCTTGTTGGATATTACTCTCATTGAGTTATGCGCTCGATAACTATGTGGAGTGGCCTGATTTTCTCTGGTGGATCGAACCACTTTTGATGTTAAGTCTTTGGATAATTTTAGTCATGGATTGGAATGACGTCATTGACCCCGTCATAGATCGTATAAGACCAATTCGGGTACTGACTACCGGTATGTAAACCATTTCGGGACTTTATCGCGAGGTTTGATCTTGTTGAATCGTAATGAATACCCCTGGGAGTTAGTGTGGATTCTGCTACAACGGTGCGTTCTAACTACCTCGACCGTGTCCTAGTTAGAGTAGTCGCTCTTATGATTTCGCTTTTACTTGGGTCATAGGCTTGGCCGTGTTTGGGTTAACCTATGATTGTGATGGCTCGCTACGGGAAATTGAACATTATTTGATGAACGAGATTTCTAGCACCAGCTCCTATTAATGCTAGACGGTGAATTGACTGGGAGCCGTGTTTGGAAATAAGTGGTGTGATAAATTAAAATCCAAATTGAGGTCGTTTGGGGTTAATTTTAGTCGTAGACTCAAACTAGTTTGAAAAGCAGTACAAAACGATTAATTGGAAAATTCAACCCTGTGATAATGGTACCGTAGCTTTAGGTACAGCAGAGTCGGTTTCCCCAAGCTCATGTAGTTAGGTTTACGTTAAAAAGATGCTCTACCAAGGCAACGAATATGGCCGCTGAACTGCGTGAAGAGGACGTTAGGAAAGCGTCAGTCGATATACTGAATGGGTCATAATTCTAGAAAAATACCCGTGACAACAAACACGGACATATGTGAGGCTTTTCGTGATTACTTTCGGCCTCTAACGATGTTAAACACACATTTAAATATTTTAGCCAAACTCTTAAATAACCTTTCTACTTTGATACACTCTAAGTAGGCTTATGCTGTCAAGTGTAGGAATATTCAGAACAACTTTTATATGGTACGCCTGATCATCGATAAAGTCGACATTGAACCTGATTAATTTAGATCATTCCAAGGCATTCCATAGGTTACCCATTGTTTTCTAGATGCTGTAGTTCCGGACACCAGTTTTTGGTTGGTACTTTCGATATTGGATCCGACTACTGTATGCGTCTACCGATGTTCTAGTGGAAGTGAACGGGGTACGATCAGAACCTTTGGTAGTGCCTCACTTCATTCGTTAAGGTTGTCTGCCTTCGCATTTTCTAAATGTTACAGCGTTTACTTTGCAAGTTAAAGACGAATCCGGTCCTACTCTGAATTTTCCTACCTGGTACTCCGCTTATGCTGATAAATTTTTGGTTCTTATGTCGAGCACAGCCGAGATTGACTAAATCAGCAATGAAATCAGAAGATATGAAACAGTGACAGGAGCCAAGATCAACTGCGATATGTCCATTTGCTTGCGATTGGGTGCCTGGAAGAGAGTTCCTCTTCTAGGGATATTCCTCTGAGTCACTCTCAATCTCCTCTTGAAAATGAATTTGTCGGGGGTAAGTTCGTGTGTACTACCAGAGGAATCTTTCTTTAAAGATGACGGCAGAAGTATGTGTCTCGCACCTCTAAACACTTATCATTTACCAACTGTCGGTACTACTACTTCCGTGTGCTACACTAATGACATTGATAAGGCTCTTGGTCTTCTTTATGTTTAGAGGCAAGACACCTAACGCTGTTCGGGAAAGCTGAAACTGGTCTGGGTATGCCTAGTATCGCGATTCACTGACATTTGCTTCACAAGGCGTTTGTAGTGAAGACTGGTGAGGTTCAGTTCTGGAAGGTGAATACTTTTAAGAACTTCCCATCCTGAGAAGTGTGCACTCGTGCAAAAAGGAGGCCTGCCCGCTGTTTATTCAGCAGCGAATGCTTTTTCTACTGTGAATGTTGGATTGCTCTCAAGTACCTCTTACAAACAACGAATGATTTCTCTGATGTCCAGGCGTTGTCTCGAAATGCATTATATTACATATTTTGATCGACGAGCTCAATCTAACGAAGCAGAAGGATTGCTCCATATGGCTTTAGGCGCCCGAATCGAAATGCCTAATGAAGAGGCATCAAATACCTGGCGGGTAATTCAAAACACCCGCTGGATCGTTTAAAGACTGTTCAGCGAGATTGGAAAAATCCCTTAAAATCTGTTCGTTGTTATAGGGTGATGGATACCCTAGATCACATCTTTTATTGTAGTGTCGTTGTTTGTTTGGGCACATTTGTTGAACATGTTATGGTTTGCATGCTTCGCGAAAGGTTTTTCATCTTCAAACCAATTCTGTAGCAATGTGAGCCGGCTGTTAGCTTAGCTGAACACTGTGTTATTGTACTTGCTAGGTATTCTGAGTGTTATGATACGCTCGACACGTCAGAAGTAATTCGACTGGTAGAATTCATATTTTCCAAAGTGATCGTGTTCTTTAACCATCAGAGTAAAGATTAGGACCGAAAGACAGCAACTACCTCCATGAGAATTTGGTAAAACGTAAGAGAATCTATCGCGTCTTGGCGAGTAAAAGGGCCGATTCAGAGTGGGATTTGGATGCCGATTAAGGGGTAAGGATATTGCTCTAACTGGATTGAACAGTGGCAACTTAATCCAAAATTAGTTTAGCTTAGAATTATTTATTGCCTTTATTTTTTTTTAAGTATACTGTGAGAGGAGATGCAATTCTATTGACCTTTTTTATATCTGTCTCAAATTTCTTTACTTTAATTCCCAATCCCCTTCACCATTGTGTGTTCAGAGATATCGGTTCTTCTGGTAGATGCAGGACGCCTTTTTTATTTCGAGTGTGTTATGTTTGTGTTTGCTGATGTGTTTAGATAAGAGTGTTTTCGAGTGAGTGGTTGGACGAATTAATATTTTGTAGGATTAAAGTCTCGCATTAAATTCGTCCAGTTAACTAATGTTTCTGCCGCAATTAAAAATTGTGTGTATGTGGAAGGAATCATTACCACTTTTTTATTTTGTTTCTTGTAAATAGATTAACATATTGTAAATACGCATTAAGATTTAGATTTCTAAATTGTTGTTTATTCCCCTCCATCGACAAACAAGAATTGTACATATAGCGACTAGTTAATAGATATTCTAACGTACTATGTAAATGTTGTGAGAATGGTAAGTTAGAAGGTGTATTTTTTTAGTGTAAAGAATAATGTGGTTTATTTAAGTAATTGTGAATAGCTAAGATTATTTATAATTTATTTATAAAGACCAACCTTTCCTCATCCCTTGTTTGGACTTGTGCCACATTTTTATATTTTTACGAAATTAATATAAATTCGTCGGAGTCAGTCTTCAGAGTATTTCTTATAGCCGTTATGACGAGTGCTTAAGCAAGTCTTTCTATTATAAGCTTACAAATGCGTTATAACAGTGTTCAAGTATGGTATCCACTTAATGGTTGTTGCAGAATTGAAACCTGACGTTCCGTACTGGATATTCAGAGGTAATAAACTGGTGTTAACTGATGCTGATTACTGCCTTGACTTCTAACTGGCAGCAGAAAAAATATAGGCATGTTCTTCGAAATCCACTAACTTTCGATTAATTGCATTGTTCCTTTTCATGTAAATGCAAATATTGAAAAGTCAAATGCAAAATCATTTCCACACTTTCCTATGCATATATTCTTGGATAGGTCATTAAAATTCTTATACTTTGATGTCCAACGCATATCTTAGAGCAAAAACTCCATTCATCTGCACATATACACGTATACGTACTTCATGTTCTAAAAATGCCGAGCAAAATTATCAGAATTTACATCAAACAAAAAATGTTGCATTTTCGTGAAGCATACATGAAATAAGAAAGTCCTATACTGAAGCCTCTCAAGTGTATTTAAACGTCAGCTTAGATCTTTATCGAAGAAACCTTGATGGTTTACTAACAGAAGACTATCGAGAATAGTATCACAAATGCCTCACCTTGGCTTAAATCCGGCATCGATGCTTCTGAAAGGAAATATCAGGTGAAAACACAAACTACTTGGTTCACACCGAGATGACCTTTTACAATAGGCACATCTTTGAGTCTGCTTGCAAAAATTGTAAAAGTTCATTGTAAAAGGCTATTTGTATGCTAACAAAATAAGGCACCATATAGCCTTTAACATGTTTGACGTCTCTGTATAGTATGTAAAATAACGGTAAACCTGTACTCCTTTGTCTTCACCCAATTTGTGGTATTAACATCTGCCTATAAAAATTCCCTTACATATACTTGCTTTCCCTACAGCTACAATCTCCAGGAATTTAAATGTAGGGTCAATAGACATCTATCACACTAATTCGCACCCATTCCCTCAAACACTCTTCACATCTACTCAACCCCCAACCTTGGTATCCTCATCCGTCTACCACCTTCCTTCCGACATTTCCTATAACTAACCACTCTTTCTCATCACTTTCCCCTATGTAACCCCCTACGTAATAGTGGCAGTGGAATGCCTTGCTCGGAGTAAAATGATTAAAAAAATATCTTGCATATAAATTCTTTTTTTTGCGATTAAGCTTTTTAGCAATGTGCTTCATAATTTTACTTTAATTTTTATTATATAATTAATGTAGTAATAAATATATGCAGTGGTGTAATAGATGTCATACCGGGATGTAAAATTGGAGAGTTGAATTCGAATTAAAGTAAAATTTGTTTCATTCACTTACGTACAAACATCCCTGGGAAATGTAGTAAATCATCTTTTCTCCCTTCAGCAATGTGTTGAATAGCAGGACAGATTATGTTCTATAGATTTAGTTGGCAACCAGTCTACTGCAGAAAGAAATGACTGCCTACAGCGGGAAAATTTTCTCCCAGCCTTTAATGTCTCAAGAGACAATATCACTCACACGTGTATCACGTATGCCAACTAACTGACTGATATGCACATAGCGCCATCCATTGTTTCTACTATCGCCTCAAAGCTGCATCCCAACGAAATATGAAATCTTGATATTATTTTTGCAATAGTGCTTAAGAAGTGTGCGCCTGTTCTCTTTAATCTCTACAGTGAATGTCTTTCTGCTGTTTACTTTGATGCCTATTACAATGTCTTTTACAAATCAGGCAAACCGTCCCACCCATCTAACTATCGTCCTATTAGGCTTCTATTTTCTCTCTATTTCAACTAACGCCAGTTGAGCAACATGGCTTTTGATGGGTCGAAATACTTGTAATCGTAAAATATTTTCATATAAATATAAGTTTAATGCCACAGAGGAGTATATTTTTCATGGACAGGAAGTTCTCGTGATTTGTAAATGGTTTCTTTCCAACCAGATATAGTTCCTATTAGTTTAAAAGTTTCACTGATTTGGGATGTGTTTGGTAATGCATTCCTAGTTTTGTTTTTTAAAGGCTTTGCTAAATTCAACTGGGAATGCTATCAGATTAATGCTTTATTTCTTTCTTTATTATTCTGTTTGTACATTCGACTGTCATTTTCATTTTGAAGAAATCCATTTTGTTAACTATATTCTAACATCTTATTTTACAGCGCTGTAATTTAAATCCTTCAAAATAACTTCATGTAACTTCAGTTAAATCGTAATAGATCACACTGAAAGAGTTCTTATTAAATATTTACTTGGGTCCATATTCATCTTTTTACGTATATAAAATACTTTATGGGCATGATTGCCTCATAAAGTGAAACGTATTATAATGATTTCTAGAATTCTTAATCGTTAATGGCAGTGAGAGTTGCTTCTTATTTTGTATTATCTACAAATATTTGCCTCATGTCAGTTTTACTTCTATTGTTTCAGATGTGAGAATCGATGCTGGAATTGCACTAACTTTCAACAAAGGAAAAGTCATCCTAAAAAGTGTTTGGTACATGTGTGGCAAATTTAAGAGGCAATAATGTTTTTTATTAGCAATTTGGTAGAGATAATTCTCAAAGGAAATCAGAACTTATAAACCATATCGTTTTTACATAGAGGGCATTTTTAAAAGTCCAGTGTTATTGGTAATAATTAGGTTACAAACACACACACATTTATAATGCACACGTTTAAATGTTCTCGGCATGACCAACTTCTCAAATACAGTATGTCTATCACACAGCATAAATTTTTGTTAGACTTCAGAAACAGATATATCTACTGCATATGTAGACTAGGATGAAGGCCTAATGGCTTTAGGTTGTTCTGCTAGGTCAGAGTAAAAACTTTTAAGAAAGCCGTCGTATGTATTGTAATTACATTTTCCACACTGAAACTGTAGATATCTGACCTGTATGTCGCAATTATCTCAAGAGCATCTGGTTATGTTCATCGTTTTCTCTCAATTATTTACTCAATGGGAACGAATGGAAAGCAAAAAACACACCTTGATACCATACTAAGGAATAACCTTTTCATCACATTATATATTTCAGATCCTGTTGCCTGAAGTTCTCTTGATTTTTAAAAACTGATATAGCCATGACATATTAATTTCTTGTATTTTTAAAGAGAGGTATGTGTCTTTATTAGTGTATTTTTGAGAATACATTTTTATTAAATATAGCCTTTTACTTTTTGCTAAGTTATCGATAAAAATTAGTACTTCTGATCACTTTATTACATACTCATAAAATGATACGATATGCCTTTGTGTATTTAAAAATATAATATTAGAATTCTCATTGTGATACTGACATTGCGAAAAATACACGGAAACGATATAAAGAAAGTTTCTAAAGAAATTGTCTTCACAATGTTTGACCTGCAAATATTTATGTATATTCTTTAAGTTTTCGTATTTTCAAATAGTGTTCTTTTTCTGTTATTTCAACTTCATCAAGCAAAGGGCGGTAATCTTTTTTTCTTCTACAGATAAAATCACTGACGCCTGTAGGATGAAGTTGAATTAATAGACTGAAATCACCACTGAAAGATAAAATCAGCGCATATACTAAGACACAAAATTTATTAAGTCGACCAAGCATAAAAATGAATACAATATGGGAACCAGTAATACGGCGTGCTAGAGAAGAAAAGGCTAACAAACAACAAAATTGTAATCTGTGCTATGGTACTGAGACATTAGGTTCGCGAAAATGTATACACTAATGTTTTTAAGGGCACATGGAGTTAGCAGGCAACATGAAAGTTGTGCGTACTATTTTAGGCTAGTATTTTAAGGAATAAAATTATAATTTATTTCAATGTTTAGGCTGTCAACATAAATGAATAGATTTATTGCATGGTTATAAACATAATTTTCGAATTGTACTGCATTACTCCTTCAGCTAATCAGCTAATCAGTCCTTCATTTTACATCATGACAATGATTGTTCACCTTGTTAAATACTTCCGCGCAGACGACCAAAGAACAACTTCTTCCTCATCTGGTATATTTCCAAAATCTGTCAACTTTATCATTTATTTCACTCCAAGCAACTTTCAAACTCTTTCTCACGTCAGTCGTTTTAACAAATTAGAGAAATCGATGAAAAATCAAATAATTCAACGAAAAAAAGTGTATCATTCTAAAGATGCTATATGAACTTATGAAAGGAAATATTTTGATTTTTGTTTAGGCATTAAAATAAATAAAAATATCTCGGCTAGAAGCAATCGGATGTTTAACAGTACTGATGAGCTGTAATACAGTAAAACAGGACTGTCTATGGAGGGCTCTATATATATATATATATATATATATATATATATATATATATATATATATATATAGGTGTGTCTATGCATATATATATATATATATATATATATATATATATATATATATATATTCTAACACCTGGCCTTGAAAAAAACACTTAAACTCACATAAAGAACTCAGGAAATTTCGTTAAAAATTACGAGAAATGAACATGACCGACAAGCTCATGATCGGTCTAGATATAAAATCACTCTACACCATCTTTACTGTTGCAAAAATGCATAAATCTCCAAAAAACAGTATCTAAGACAATCAAGAATAAAGCTCTTTCTACTAGCAGCTAAAATAATACAAATCTACCATCTCATAAACTTCACATTTAATAATGATTGTTACAAATAGAAATTTAGATTACGAATAGTAGCACCTCTCAGTAGGGTAATGGCATGTATCTTCTTAGAAGTTTTTGAATCCGGTCCTTTCCAAAATATTTTACCCAAACAATGAACATGATTCCCTTATAGTGATGATGCTCTACTTATATACGCTCGTGATACTGATTTACCTGACCTAGTTGATCAACTAAACATAAGAACAGGAAGATGACAATTCCTTACACTTCCTAGATATCAAGCTACACCGCATTAACAACAGTTTACAACTCGATGCCCAACGGGAATCGACCAACAAATACGACCTTATACATTTCTATTCTCATCATAGCATTAAAATAAAATCCGTCAGAGTCATCGGATTGTCCTTGAGATCACTCATAATATACATCCAACATTATTTATATCAAGAGGAGAAATACACTGAAAAGTCTTTCAAACTTTTCCAGTAGCATAATTATTTTATATTCAATGCGAAACAAAAAGCCCATAAAATATTTCAACACAAAAATGGCCCCTCCTAAGAAACCCAATGAATCAAAAAATATAATATTTTGTCGACTTATTCTATCTAATTTACAATCGAAAAGAATTTATCTTAACTCAACATAAAAATTGTTGCTACTACATCCAAAACAATAAAGGACTTAGTCAAAACGTGAAATTAAAATATGAAGGAGTTTTCCACATCGCCTGTAATAATTGACAAAATGCATAGGAGAGACCCTAAAGAATATAAATAAAATATTAAATAAACACAAGAATATTTTACAAAATAAACTGACCACAGTTTTGACATAAAAATGTTAATTAGATCAAAAGTGACTACGAAAATTTTTCATTGCTCTACGTAAATGTCTAGACAGTGCATTTAGTAATTGCTAGTATATTTCCGCGCTGGGTTTTACAAAATTTAAACATTCCTGGCAGATGTGTGGAACACCTACTTAAAAAAGAGAAGGAAAGAAAGTAAATGAACTGGAAATTAATTCAGCTGACAATATATATATATATATATATATATATATATATATATATATATACATGCCAGCATCCTTCTGGCATGCACATGTGTAATCCTACCAACATAACATGTTTAGTCCGATGTAGTTCGGAAGAGTAAAACGCATCAAAAGTAAACTTTTCCACTTCTATATATATATATATATATAGAGAGAGAGAGAGAGAGAGAGAGCGAGAGAGAGAGAGATGTTTTGGATTTGAAAAAGAAATCACTCGACCGGCCGTCGAAAGCGAGAAAAAATTTACTCACCCTAACATTATTTTACTCGACCGACTCCATTTTTTTTATAGTCGCCTTATGTAAGCATAGCGTGAACCGCTGGCGGAAAGCAAAAAATGAATTTTAATCAACGTTTCAAACGTGTTAGAAATGATTTAAAAAAAGTTTAAATAATAACAACAAAATGTGATCTTTCCTCGTAATAATGGCATAAACATTTTGATGATAAAATTTTGTTTTTATTAAGTTTAAGCCCTTTTTACATCATGATATGCTGTTTCTTTTGGCAATTGAGTGGAGATACTTAAAATTGAGTGGAGATACTGAAACATAGTTTCTTTCTTCTGTTTGACTACAACCTCCATCTCAAAGATAAAAAAATAACAAATCTGATTTTCTCAACGATTTTTTATAAAAATTTTACTTACTTGGATAATTTGTTTTTTAGGTGCGTGATTGAAAGAAGTATGCGTATTTTTATTCTTTATTTCAAATATTCGTTTTTACTTTTCGTAAGCAGGGAGAAAAATATAGATGTTGAGTCAAGGGTAATATTCTAAAAATCTGTGAGCATCTTTAATCTGGGCGACAGAGACATTTTGGCCTCACTCTGAAAGCGTTAATTAGACGAATGTTTGCACTGATCGAGACGATAAAGAGTTCAATAATGTCACTGTAGGTCAATCTAAGTAACTTGTGAATCTTCAATGGCATACTTTTGAATTGTTAACGGAATCAGATCCCATTTTTCTATCTTGAAGGGACATGTTTCATTGCGAAATTTTTAATCGCTCGCGGGCGAGTAAAGCAATAAACTTTAATCGCTCAATTACGTTTTTAATCGACGGAGTCGATTGGGCGAGTGAAATCTCAAAGGCTATATATATATCATTACGTTAAAACATGTAGTTTATCATCATTGCTAACTAACTGATGAGACATTGTTCTTTCAATGTCGAAACAATATGTACAATTTTGTAGTAGTTCGTAGTTTGCACATTTTCTAACGTAATAATTATTAATGAATATTCATTGCTCTATATTTATATTGAGCGCCGTTTGTAAATTAATATTTTGAACGTTGCAATTATTTTCTTCATTCTTATTCATTTGTATATATATATATAGTTTATAAAGGAAAACTCAACACGTCATATCAGTTATAAACTATAGCTCATTTCAATGAGTTTAATTAGCTCATATCATCAGATCTTACAATATATCCTCCATCTGGTATAAAATTTCTGCCGGAATGAATCGTTTCTTACATTGAAGAGAGGGATAACAATAAAAATAATAATAATAGACATAAAATTACAAACAAACCAATAAATGACGATAAATATAAGGGGAAAGAGGAGAAGGAAAGAAAAGAAAGAAGGAAAAATATATTACAATGTGATTTTGCTTAAGTTTACATATCCACTGATTTCTTTTTTTCTTTTTTTGTTTTGGGTCCTAGCGTTCTCATACTCACACATATATACGCTTCATAAGCATAGGGTTTCCGCGCGCACACGGAGTGCTGTATACATACGCACACAAATAACACTGCTAAATAAATTTGTCTTATTCTCAATCCCGCATATACTTTTATATACACAAGATATATACGAGACAATCAAGTACATATTTATGCCCATATACCCAAATACGATTATATATATATATATATATATATATATATATATATGTGTGTGTGTGTGTGTGTGTGTGTGTGTGTGCGTGCATACGTACACAAACATGACAACATATACACGCACACATCCATATATATAAGTTACAACTTACATAAGTGTACTAGTAGTTTTCTATGTCCCCATGTATAAGGACCCTGTATAAAGACCCTGTGCGTTTGTGTACGTTTAATTTCCAAATGAAGTGGGGATTTTGTTTTTTTCTGTTTTTTAATTCATAATAAATATAACTTGTTTATATCTATTCATACCATTTTACTTCATTTGGGTTGTTGATTTATCCATATATGGGTAGGAAATCGTTACACTAGGGAAGATATAGTTCGAGCATGTATAATTGATTTTATCTAAAGTTGACATGCCACGCCTCTAATTAGGTGTTCCCACATGATGGATAAAATATGTTTTACCTAATTAAGTTTTTTCTTACCTATGAAGTACACATCTATTTAGGTGCCCCATTTTATGTACCATAATGCATACAATGATACATAATACGTAAAACATAATACATAAAACATAATACATATGAACTTTCACAAATTTTCTAGGAGCATACATGCTTAGGTGAACCCCTTATTATGAGAGACATATCTCACCTCATATTTGGGTGCCTCGTTTCCCACGGGAAATGTTTATGTTGAAGTCAATATATTGAGCATTTTTCATTACATAGTTCATAGTAGAATATTTCTTTCAGATTTATGTACACTAATCATAATATAAAGTCATTGTTTGCCTAGATGGGTGTGCCTTTCTATTGAATGGTGGGTTCTTAACCTCATTTCAATTGGTCTGCACATTTTTCTAACGAATGATCTATCCATTTGTGGGAGGGTTGGTAAGAGTGTCGGAAGGTGGTGATTCCGGTATTTTATGTATCGGGATTATATATATATAGGCTGCACAGTAATCATAAGCAAAACGAATTCGATACAGGAAAAATTATTGGACGCCATATTTATGCTGTAACTTCCGAAGAACATGTAAAACTTATAACACATTGCCAAAAAATGGATAAGCGCAAACCTTGTTCACACTAATCAATATAACCCCATCAAATCGAAACTAACGATGACAAATATAGTGTATCCATTTTACTGCCCACTACCAAACTGTATTTCTTGTAATAAATCAATTACTTTTATCGGACATACTTTGAGTAGACGACTCACATATCACTTATCAGATCAAGGTGCCATAAAAAATCTAACCATACATAATTTGCAAGATCCATTAAAGAAAAACTTGTCGAAAACACAAAAGATTCGATAAAAATCAAATTACCGGAGATATCTCGCTGTGACTGATGCCCTGTATATAAAACATTTCGCTACCACTATCAGCCTCACCTTATTCAACAGTAGGTGTTGAAAGTTTTGTTAACAATCAATACGAAAACGTTCTCTTGATATCTAGCAGCGCTTAACACTCGAAGCTTGGAATGAACACTCCACTTAGTATTCAAAAT
Source organism: Ascarosepion bandense (assembly GCA_037127315.1). Lineage (NCBI taxonomy): Eukaryota > Metazoa > Mollusca > Cephalopoda > Sepiida > Sepiidae > Ascarosepion > Ascarosepion bandense. The sequence goes on from JBBBDQ010000344.1 coordinate 6,210,110, forward strand.
AACACAAAACGCATCTTAAACATAAACAGCAATTAATAACACTCCCTCTCCCCCACCAAAAATACTAAAAATGTGACTAAAAGCTCTTGGGACAATAGACAATACGAATAATTTTAGCCCTCACCTAATTTCTAAATGAAAAAAATCTAAGAATGCTGGAAAACTAAATAATATATTAACGGAATTTTATTTAACGAAATCATATTTAAAAGAAAGGGTGCTGCATATATATATATTCTACGTCGATGGTTTCATTATTCATTATCAAACTGACTCTATCATAGTTTTGAATTTAACATCACTCGATGTTCATGGGAATTAAATCTTAATAACTTACTGCTTTTTAATAAAAAATATAAAAAATATAAATATTCTAAGATTAAATGTAGAAAAAAATTAAAATTAAAATTCAGAATTAAAATGAAAAAGTACAAAAAATATTTAAAAGTATTAAAATTCAGGAAGAAAAATCAGAGGGGCGTCAAAAATAAATATTCTATGATTACATGTAGAAAAAAATGAAATTAAAATTTTAAGTTACAAATTGAAATATAAAATTAAAATAAAAATTAAAATTAAAAGCTAAATAAAAGATATTAGAATGCAAGGATCAAAAATTAAAAAAAGCGTAATGTATAAATATTAATACTTGCGGGAAAAAGAAAGAAAAAAGTGGGAAAGCAAACAAGTGAGGAAGAAAGAGAGAAATAAATGGACAGACATACAAAGGAATCTATATTAATCGGGGTCTAAGAATTTAAGTTAGTTTTTTTTTTCTATGGCTGCATGTGGTATTAAAACGCTTTTATGTTAAGTAAGTTAAGATTATTAATATTGTTTAAGATGGCCAGTTTTTCTAAAGGCATAGATTACATCTATCTATTTTGTCGTTGTAAGATTTGTATTTCGCTACGATATTCCAGTAATAATTGGGTTCTTTTATTGTTTTTAAATTTCCAATAATGTATGGATAAAGCAGCTCTTTTGCTGTATTTACTATTGTTTAAAAATAAATATGTGATTTTTAATCTTATCTTCCATCTGTTAAAAGTGTTTCCAAAATCAAATTTAGCATCATTATCATCCGAATAAATTTGAGTTCTATAAACAATACTTTCGGACATACACTGGCCATTCAATGGGCAGGGATTTTTTAGACTGTTTTTAATTTAAGATTTTAATTTCAATTTTTTTTTATCTTCATGTAATTTTAGAAAATTCAAATTTTTACGTTTTATTTATTCCGCCCGTTATTATCTTTTCTCTGCATTTTAATACTTTTTTAACATTGTTTATTTTTTACTTTTTACTTTTATATTTTAATTTTAAATTTAAATGTTTATCTACAGGTAATCTTAGTATATTTAAATTTTTAATCTTGTTATTAAAAAAGCAGTAACGTAACTTTATAAGATTTAATTCTCATGAACACCGAGTGAACTTAAATTCAAATCTATTAAACAGTCAGTTTGAAAAATGTACCTGAAACCCTGAGTCGTACCATCGACGTAGGACAATATGTATATTGATCATTATAAAATAGCACTGTTCGTACTACATTGAGCACTGTTATATAAAAACTTGAATAATAATAATAATAATAATAATAATAATAATAATAAACGTATGTGAACCTTCATATGTATATCTATTAATTCACGTTACTATATATTTATATATTATACTACGTTTTAAGCACGACTCAGTTTCATGCATTATGCAATTATCAACTTCATATTATGAATTGATTTCCCTAACATTTATTATTCTAAGTTTTTTTTTTAAAACACCATTTATAATACCAAATTCATCTGAAAATAAATTTCCAGAAATTACTCATTTAATGAAAACTTTCAGCTGGCTTTTTTTTTCTTTTTTTTTTTTTCAGTGGAGGCTTTCTCTCAGGATCTGATAAGATAATTGACATTTCGTGTCTGCTTTCTTCCAGGGGATGATAGTGAATTATTAATGTGCGTTTAGGATGTGTGTTGTGGCGCAGTGGATATCAGCTCAGAACGAGAAATCGGGGAGCCGAGTTCGAATTCCAGTTGAATCCATTGCATTCACTTACGCGCAAATGCCTTTGGGAAAGGTATTAATCCGTCTCTTCGCTCCAGTTATGGGCTAAATAACAGGAAAGATTGGATTCATTAAACTTGGCTGGAAACCAGTCTACCGCAAAAGTTAATAGCAACCTACTGCGGGATAATATTCTGTCCAGTCAGTCATGTTTCTTTCGAGACATGATCGCCCAAGCGTGTATCACGTATAGCACTTCACTGACTGACTGAATGTGTGTTTAAATTATATATTTATTGAGTCATAAGTCATTTTTATTTTATTTTTTCTAAAATAAAATCTACATTTCTGAAACCTTATTTGCAGAAGGTTATCAGACTTAAAGTTTGATTGATATGAGGCAAATATTACTTTTAGTTAAAGACTAGCAGTTTAGCCCGGTTTCACTCGAGTAGTTTAAGGAATAATAAGAATAAAAAACATGTGATGAATTTACATAGCAAAAAACGTCTATTGAACAGGTGAAGGGCTCATCCCTTATTTCCTGTTTAGGATGCGGTTTCCGGTTTTCTCTTTTCCAATCTTTTCACTCTTTTCTTCATTTTTTTTCATTTGGAGTAGATAGACTAAACTATCGCCCGGTTCACACTCTACCCACGTCTATTGAACAGGTGAAGACGCTCATCTCTTGTTCCCTGTTTAGGATGTGGTTTCCGGCTTTTTCTTTTCCAATCTTTATACTCTTACGTAGCCTCCTGCGCATCAGTGGCGTTATCGCCTTGCTCGGGGGGATATGATTAAAAAAAAACAAAAAAAAACAACATAACATTTTCTTATGTAATGTCTACAAGTAACAATTTTTATTTGGACGGGACATATTTTCAAAACTGTCTGAGTGTTTCAAGTCTAAACGTTTATTTTGAATGTTAACTAAGTTATTTTTGGGAAGAATTAAATATAATTTACTTTACTATTTAGATGCTTATAATTACTTTTAATTTTTATTTTATGTTTTCATTACGGAAATCATATGCTTCCTTGTTAGCTACAATCTAGGAAAGTTTAATTGCAACGTTAATTGCCATCTATAGCTACAAAGAATGGCTTTATATAAGAAAAAATCAATGTCTTTCTTTTCCCAGGAATACAGTTGTCGAAAATGATATACAATAGTCAAAAATGATATTTTAATCCCAAAAGAAGAGAAATTTATATAAAAACATGAAAGACGAGAAATGTGTATTTTTCCAAAATAACATTATGCCTCCGGCTTTTAGAAGTACTTGAAGAATAATAAAATATTATTTTTTCCTAAGCTCACATCGCGTGACGCAATAGAACTCTAATAACATTGCGAGTATCGATTTCTCTCTCCGTTGTTTTGAACCAACCAAAGGAAAGTATCCCCGCGGGAGAAGGGAAAGTATGACCGCGGGAGATAGTGTAACACCTCTCACCTACCTCTCTCTGTCGTTTTAAGCCTTAAAATGACACAAAAGTAAATCCGAGACTCTATCTCAACACACAACATCAGAAGATCCTCCTTTTCTCTTTTCTTTTTTTTTCTATATGTAAAAAGTCATTTACCAAATTTAAAGTCTCTTCAATTGGAAAAGTTCATTTTTCTCTTTTTGGTTCATTCTGGATCTTTGGTTTATTTGCGTTGTATCCAATCTAACCATGCAATTTCAATAACGCATTTTATTATCTAGCCATGTAAATATGAAAAAGTCTCTGCAGGCCATTGAAAAAAGTTCTTTCTTTACTTTCTTTTTTTTTTTCATTCTTGGTCTCGTCTAAATTTTATTCAAAGCTAAACATGCAATCTTAATAAAATCTTCATTCAAAAAAAACCTTTCTGCTGTCACCGGCGAAAAAAGTTCTCTTTTTTTTTCATTCTCGGTCCTGTCTACATTTTATTCAAAGCTAAATTTTATTCAAAGCTAAATTTTATTCAAAGCCAAACATGCAGTTTCAATAACATCTTCATTCAGAAAAAATCGTTTCTGCTGACAACGAAAAAAGAAAGTTCTCATTTTTTTTCATTCTTTGTTCTGTCCAAATTTTATTCAAACAATTTCAACTCAAAAAGTTCAACAAAATATATCTACTGTCGACCTGCAAAAGAACAAAAAGAAAATATGGCGTGCGCGCGCGCGTGCGTGCGTGTATGTGTGTTTGTGTGAATAGAGGTATCTTTTTCCTTTTCTTTTTTTTTTTTTTTTTCATGATTTGTCCTTCTCGGACACTGTTCTTCTCCTCCCCGATGGAGTTGGTTTCTCAAGAATACAGATACCATATGGTAACTCCCTTTTTTCTCATTGTAACCTGCCAAAATTCTCATAAATCGATTCCCGTTCAACGTTTTCATATTACTACTACTACTATAGTAATGAATGGTAAAATACTTAACACGGCTGACTAATCTATTTGAAATATTTCCTTACCATCAACCCACATCATGCTTTAAAATAATTTTGATGTCACACGAGGCTATTATTAATGCTGAAGTGATTCGACCATGGCCTCTTCTCCGATAAACGGTATGGTTTCCGCTTCACCAGGTCTAATGCTGATATGTTAACGATCATCACAGAATATATATATACCAGACTCTCGATAAGAACAGCGAAGCTGGAGCGATTGCAATAGATATCTCCAAAGCTTTTGACAGAGTCTGTTATGCTGGCCATCTACGCAAGCTACATGGCTATGTTATAACTGGACGATTATTTGACCTAATCCAGTCTTTCCTTTCAAATTGCGTAATGAAAGTAGTATAGAATGGGCATGCTTCCAGATTTTATCATACAAACGCGGGTGACCGTCAAGGCTCTGTTCTAGTTCTGACGCTTTTCTGGTATCCCTTATGTAATCAAATCCAAATAGGCATTTATGCTGACAACACCACTGATAAGAAATCTGCCGAGGCTGAAAAAGCAAACTTCTCTGCTGATCTTGAAAATCTGTGATGAACTGTGGTAAGAAATGGCTCGTAAATTTTAATGCATCCAAAACGAAGCTGCTATCATTTAACTATTATAGACAACCGCTTCTTACCCCCATCAGAATAGATCAGGCAAGTCTCCCTAAAAGCAAAACACTGCGCCTCCGAGGCTTAAATCTTTCAGCCGACCTCAAGTAGAATGACTGCATTGAATCCATAGCTAAATCTGGTGCTCCGAAGGTTGGTTCACTTTGTAGTGCTAGGAAGTATTTCTCATCTAAATCAATCTTACACATATATAAATCTGCCATCCACCCATGTATTGAATACTGCTGTTACATTTAGTCGGGTGCCTTGTTATTCTTCTCGGGCTCTTGACAAAATCCAACGAAGAGTCTGTAATGTAACTTATCTTTACCTGTTAGCTCAACTGCAGTCACTTTCTCATCGACGTAATGTGGCTTCCCTGTGTCTCTTCTACAAATACTTTCACGGATTCTGCTCTGATTAGCTTAGCACCATGGTTCCCATACAGCATTAATTTGCACGAGCTACTAGAGTAGCAGCTAGGTCTGATCCTTTTACTTTAATCTGAAAATCTATTAAAGATTTAACAGCCTTAACGTAAATACTTGTATCATTTTTACATGTAAGTCTACAATAATTTCTCGCATAAATAAACATTCAATATTCAGTTTATACAGCAGTTTGATCTTTCAGTTTCAGGGGATCATTAACCTTGAGAAGGTTAATTTAAGAAAGAAAATTTAAATTGAATTAAAGTTTTTAGGAATTTATCTTTTAAAAATAAATACACCTTTAGGCTCGATTTGATATTTATTGCGATATAAAATTAATTATTGAGAATTTACGTCAAATATTTCAGAAAGTTATTTATCTAAATTAACCTTTTTATATCGCTCATGCATGAATAGATATGAAAGGCTTTACTCTAATCTATTAATCTCATGAATTTTAGAGAATATCTAGTAATAAACATTTTCCAAACAACTTCTACCTGAGTGTTTTGCTACAAGTTTCATTAACTGAAATGACAAGAAAAAAACCCCAAAACCCTCAAACCTACGTTAGTCTATTAAAAAGATATTTCAAAGAAATATTTTTCTTTAAAGATGGAATTTTATTTTGTGTGTAAACTGAAACAAACCCCTAAAATGATACTACATCGAGAAACGCCAAAGATAGAGAAAATATTAAATTTCCTTTTCTGTAAGGAAAAAATGAAAATGAATAAACAAATAATATATAAATATACTTTATATAAAATTTATATGATAATGTTCATTTATATGTTTTGTTCTTTTCTTTTCCATGTTTTTACTGATGATGGCCGATCATGTGAAACCAATCAAATGCAACCGCAACTTCTACTCTCAGCTCCTTTTATCGCACTTTCCGCCTGGGGAAATCCCTTGCGTATACTTGCTTCCCTGAAAGCTACGATTTCCAAAACTCCGAATGCAAAGTCAATTGTCATCTCTTCTCTTTTTGACTCACACCTCTTCCATGACAACCCTTGTATCATGTTCTTCTTTTCCACTCCACTTTCAGACATTCCTCTTCACACCTGTATTCTCATTCTTTTTTTACTCATTCTATGACTCCCCTGTAACTTGTTCCTATTTCTCATCAATCATCTCTTCTGTAACTCCCTGTGCACCATTGGAAGTTCTGACTTGCTTGTGGTGAAATGATTTTTAAAAAATCAATAAAATTTTTTTTTAGCTATACTGAATTTGTTATGATTCATCCATCGAGATATTCAAAGTGTTTAGAATTTAGTTATTCTGTATTCTAAATTTTGTCATGGATCCTGTATTGGATCCTTCATTACTCTTCAGAAAAAGAGATTGATTTTCAACAAAAAAGACATTTATTTTTAGTGATATTTTAATTACTCTATCCTGAAAGTAAACTATAAATTTATTAATTCATACTTTCCAAAAATTCTTACTTATTATTAATGGTTATTATTTTTACCGAATTTTGATGCATCATTATGAATATAAGAAGCTTCCATATATCTTAATAAATAACATAATTATAGAACAACAATAGATCATTCTAAAAATAAAAAAATATTTTTTTATACATACTTCGTTTTTATTCAAGTAATGGCAAATGTTTGTGTCCGATTAGAACATTGAAAAAAGATTGCATACTCAGTAAAAAAATATTAGAGAAGTATAGTTTCTAAAACTGTCTATCACTCATCTACAAGCTTGATAATGCGATTCGCTTTTTACTAGAAGTTTGTGATGTAGTTGTTACTGACTACACAGTTAAATGTTTTGTCATTTAAATTGTTGCGTAGAGTCCGAAACAAGCAGAATAAAAAATCAGATGTTTCTCTTTAATAGCTGCATTCAGATCTACATTTATTTTTTTGCAAGTTAGAAGAAGATCGAAGTGAATTAGCCCTCGCAATCATGCTAAACTGATAAAGCAACTTAACTGGATGAAAGTCCGATAGACTCGGCTTCTTCACATGTACAATCGTGTTTTCTGTTGCGTTTGCATCAAACATTATCAAAAAACAATCTTTTTTTCTTTTCTTGTGACAATTATGTCTAAAAACGTTGTTTGTAGCGTAACACTAAAGAAATTGTCTCAGAAACACACTCGTGCTTGTTCTGTTCCGTCAGAGAATGTGTCACCGGCGTACTGAAATAGAAGCTATGATTTTTTCAATGGCGAATCTGTTCAGAAATTATTCACCAATCTCATTCGTTGAAATCTTCAGTTTATTTTCCACGATGTCAAGCAGAACATCTTCATTGATGTCGGAAGGTCAGCCGGGGCGTGATTGATAGTTTATGCTAAAATCACACTAACGAACTTTCTAAAACGCTTGCCTGGCCGTCCGAAGAGTATGACCTGATTATTTTTGTCACTGTTCCGACGCTTATTTTCTTTCGTCAACATTAAACAAAATATGATTTGCAACAGAACAATGCAAGATTTCAATCTGGAACATACAAAAAATCGACACTAAAGCAAACACCAGTGTCAAATTGCGTTCATTTTATATTAGGAAAGATATTTGTGCACAAATGTTTGCAATTTTCGATAGATTATTAAATTATCAGTGTTGAATATTCACTATATTTAAGGTTTTCTGAAGAAGAATATTTTAAAATATGCTTTTAATCTGGAAATCGATTAAAAATTTAACAGCCTTAACGTAAATACTTGTATCATTTTTACATGTAAGTCTACAATAATTTCATGTATGAATAAACATTCAATATTCAGTTTATACAGCAGTTTGATCTTTCAGTTTCAGGGGATCATTAACCTTGAGAAGGTTAATTTAAGAAAGAAAATTTAAATTGAATTAAAGTTTTTAGGAATTTATCTTTAAAAATAAATACACCTTTAGGCTCGATTTGATATTTATTGAGATATAAAATTAATTATTGAGAATTTACGTCAAATATTTCAGAAAGTTATTTATCTAAATTAACCTTTTTATATCGCTCATGCATGAATAGATATGAAAGGCTTTACTCTAATCTATTAATCTCATGAATTTTAGAGAATATCTCGCAATAAACATTTTCCAAACAACTTCTACCTGAGTGTTTTGCTACAAGTTTCATTAACTGAAATGACAAGAAAAAAACCCCAAAACCCTCAAACCTACGTTAGTCTATTAAAAAGATATTTCAAAGAAATATTTTTCTTTAAAGATGGAATTTTATTTTGTGTGTAAACTGAAACAAACCCCTAAAATGATACTACATCGAGAAACGCCAAAAATAGAGAAAAAGTTAAATTTCCTTTTCTGTAAGGAAAAAACGAAAATGAAGAAACAAATACTATATAATATATTTTATATAAAATTTATATGATAATGTTCATTTATATGTTTTGTTCTTTACTGTTCCATGCTTTTTCAGGTGATGGCCGCTCATGACAAGCGACAGTTACTATTTTCTAAGATGAGTTAGATTTTCAATGTATATTATTAATAATGACAGTATTATTTACCTCACTTAAATTTCTCTTTTATAATTTATTTTCAAGCAGTGATCAAAAAACTAAATTGGTTGGAACTTTAACGACAGAAATTGGCTTTATTTTCATATCTAAGCAATTTAATTATGAAAGCCATCAGCAAAATTCTTGTTAATTTATGAAGATTACAAAAGCACAGGTGCAAAATAACTCGCAGGAGTTAGTTTTTGACTTACTTGTTAAAGTTGTTCATTAAAAACGCAAAAACTTTTAAATTCAGTAATATAAATGGTTCGTGGACGAAACCGTGATTATTTGATAACGCCAATTACACTCGCATTCTTAAATATATTTAATTAATTTTCAAGAGGACACAAGCAAGATTAACTAAAACAAAACATGATTTGATGACAATTTCTTCGTATCAGTATCCCTAGAAATCTAGAAATTAAGTGTTTTAAATATTATTTCTTTCAAGTATTTTAACTGAGAGCTTTTCTCTAAGTCGCAAGATAAGGAGTTCCGTAATCGTAGACGTGTATGAGTTTCATATTTGCATTCATGGGCACTGTTCAGACTGGTTCTGTGTTCAGTGTTTTCATTCTATTAAACTGATTACTCTACGAAGGCTGAAAGTACCACTTTTATCCAATTATTTTTAAGGATTGAATTCAGTTTTCTTCCTCCTATGCCCAGCTTCCAACCAAGGCACGAGAACTTTGTTTAACCTATAGTTGGAAGGGGAGATAAATTCAAGCCTTTTCCATAGGGCATATGGCAAGGGTACAAAACATACTTGCAGTTTCAAATGCCGATAACATATATTTCATTCACCCACTGTTTTTAATTTTTTACGCCAGGCACTTATGCACCCTAAACATATTGACTGTAAACAATATCCGTAATCTTTTAGTTGTTAAGGGATTTGATTCGCTATTTGTTTTACCTATGATGATTTAAAAATAATACAGTTTGGAAAAAATGAAAACCCATCTATCAATATGTATTTGATTCTAGTATTGTGCCCTCTATTGTAATATGAGAAATAGTATCAATATTTAAAGATTACCATTTTTACCTCAGATAGTGTTCTACTTTCTTCCTACTAAAATTCAGATTACAGCTATAGCACATTGTGACTACTGATTCCGTACGATAACCGAAGTTAAACAACGTCGAGCCTGGTCAGTACCTAGATCGGTGACCGCTTGTAAATACCAGATGTTGTAAGATTGGTTGTGCGGATGTAATTGATTGTGGCTTAGAATTGTTAACTGGAGAGTCGAGTATCAATTCTCGTTGGATTCGTTTACACGCTCTCGCACAATTATCATTGGGTAATGGTATAAATCTATCTAGGATCAGAAGGTATTGCAATAGAGATGATGACAGCCTTAGAGGATTTCGGCATAGACAAAATTACAGATATAATAAATGAAATCTACAGCAGTAGCAATATACTGGAACATCTAAGCAGATCGATTTTTATAGTACTACCTAAGAAGCTAGACGCAAAGGAATGTGAAATCCACCAAACAATCAACTTAATGAGTTACATAACAAAAACTATCATCCGAATTCGGATGAATAGAGCGCGCAGAAGAATCAGGCAAGAGATAGATAAAAGCAGTGGAGTTTTTTCAAGATCACTGGCACAAGAAAACGAATATATATGCTCAGAATATTATCGGAAAGACAAACAAAATGCAGAAGAACTTGTACATGTGTTTCATAGACTAAGTAAAGGCGTTCGAAAAAGTATGCCGCAATGACTTGATAAAGATGATCGGCAACCTAGACATAATTAGGAGAAACATTAAAATCTGTATCAGCAGCAAATTACCTTCATACGGACAGAAAATGAGTTCAGCAGATATAAAAAAGAAAGGGGTGTAAGACAAGGATCTCACCGGATGTATCCATCGTGGCAATTCTGAGAAAACTAGAAGTTCTACCAGAATTCCTCATTGGTACCTACAGTCTGAACAGTACTAGATACAGAGATGGTACAGTGCTGATAGAAGACATAAAAAGAAATCTACAAAATCTTCTACAGAAGGAAGCTAAATAAATCTAAGAGAAATGACTAAACATAACTTAAAAGAAAACTGAATGCATGGTCAACAATAAAAGGTTTAGAACAAAATGCCAACTACAAGTCGGGATACTGAAATCAAGCAGGTACAGAAATTTAAATACTTGGGAAGTCTTTTAACAGAGACAAGGAAGTGCGACACTCAGGTCAGAAGATGTATTTGCATGAGCAAGGAATTATTCTAAAAGCTGAGTAGAGTATTGAGAGACAGGAAAATTTCGTTAGAAACAAAGAAAATAGTACTGGATTTTTTTATGTCTGTCCTTCAATTTGGCAAATGAAGATGAAGAAAAGATTTTAAGCAACCGAAATGTGGCTCTACAGAAAGATGCTGAGGATGGACCAAGCATGTGAGCAAATAGAAACTGAAAATAGAGGTTTGATTAATGAAGTTGTTTTTGGACGTAAGGGAAGAGAGTAATTGCAGATAATGGAGTTGATAGATAAGTTGGAGAGAGAGAGAGAGAGAGAGAGAGAGAGAGAGAGAGAGAGAGAGAGAGAGGGTGGTTAAGACCGTAGTGATTACGAAAGCATTTTATAGGGAATTATTTCCACAAAGAAACGGTTATGGAGAAGAAGTTTCCTGGTTAGCATTTTCATCTGACCAATAAAGGGAATGATGGCAATTTGACCCTATATACGTGACATTGCGTGTCTTATCTGTAAAGGTATGACCGGCTAGAACTAAGGAATTAGTCTCATTTAAACTTCTTTCATCGAAAAAAGGATGGTGTAGCAATCGGAATACGATGTTACGTCTGTGAGGAAAGACGCTATAGGACTGAAAATAATTCCTATCCCACAAGGTCGCGTAATTACTTTTGAACATTATCAAAACTAAAAAGTGAAGATCAGGAAGCTCCAACCATGGGATGGCAGCTATAATATATTTTTGCTTTGATTAGACTTTTGGAAAGATGAAGTATAGAAGGAGGATCAACTACTTTCTGGAGCGGCAAAAGGAACCAGCATGTTTTCTATCTTGTATATCCTTTTTGAAAGCGAAGCCTGGCCGGAGTTCATGTTAGGCACTTTTTTAATTGAGTATATGTTTCCTTTTTAATAATGAGAATCAGGAAGAGACAACTGAAGTTCCTGGGACATGCAATGAGGAAGGAGAGCTTGGAGAACCTGATACTGACTGGCCAGATAGAAGGAAAGTGAGACAGAGGAAGGCAGCGGATAACATATTTGCAGGGCCTGATCAAGTGGATGACGGAACGGGGGTTGCAAGGAGTAACAGGAGCAAACATACTAAGAGCCACAAGGGATAGGGAGACGTGGAGAACCATGATCGCCTACCTCCTGAAGGGACAGGGCACATAGAAGAAAAAAGAATGTGTTGCCTATGTGTGCTCGACCGTAAAATGAGCAAAACTGAAGGTTCGAAATAACTGATCAACAGCAATTATTTGTAGTTCAATAAAAATAGTTGTAATTTTCTTCGAAAATGAGGAGTTCCAAGTTAATAAATTTCTTTCATAGATATTTTTCTTTGGGGAGATTTTTTTCATTATTTCCTACGAGAGGAACGTGAAATTTGAATAGGAAAATGCTAGGACAGGCTCCGTCTTATATAACGTGAGTTGTGTGTAGTTTTCTTTCAAAAGATTTCTCGAAGCGAGATTTCCTCACTGATTCCCACCAGAGGAACGAAAAATTTGAATCAATCTGCCAACACTGCCTCGTTTTCTGCAGAAAGGGTTGTATGTAGCCCATCGATTTGAAGATAGAGACCGCTGAAATTTAAAAGCGGTAAATAGTGGTATTTGAGTCTAGAGGCCGCTGAAATTGAAAATGTAAAAGAGAGCTGGTCGTGAGGAAAAGGAAGATGAAAAAGAGGGGAAAAGGATTAAGTTAGTGTTAGTGTTTGTCTGGTTTTACTCTGCTGATGATTTCTATTGCTGCTGCTTAATGAAGCAAAGTAAGGAAGGTCTTACATGTCACAACAGCCAAGGTTTGAGATAGTTTCCATAATCTAAAGCATCTTATTGAATATTTTGCTTAATTTCCTATTGTAACTTAAATATATGAATACATTCAAATAGATAATCATACTTAATTAAACAAAAGAAATAAATATATATATAAATAAAAAAACATTCAAATTTCCTAAAGCTAATCCTACAGAATACGTCATAATTCTCAATAATATTCTATTCATGTTTATTATATTCATGATTTCTTCCTATCAAATTTTAATATTCTTTTTCTAGCTTCTACTGTCTTTTACTGAACCTTTTAAAGAAATAGACGAAAAAAGAACTGTGCGAATAAACATTTATTTGTCATCTTTTAGTGCGTAGGCATTGATCAATAGACTGAATATTTAAAAAATATGTATTTCTCTATTGTTCATTATCAGCTCTCGTATTCTCGCCTGTTGAATGCGTTTGCTTACAAAGGTAAGAAATAAATTAATGGAAAAGTGCAATCGAAAATTATGGAGAGTTTTTTTTTAAATTCTTTGTTATTTCTTTCATTTACTGATTTTATTTATTCATTCCTGCTTCATTATTTCACTTCATGAAATTCTTCTATGGCTCAGCCTGATAATATTTACCTCTTCGTTCAATTATCTCTCCGCTTACTTGTCTTCTTCCTTGTCTATTTTATTTCATTTCATGCTTTTTCGAAAACAACAATACGTTCGGCTTCAGCATATTGTTTCATTTTATTAGTAATAATATATCTTGAATTCAGAGTTCTGAAATAGAAAGCATATTCGTTCGCATGTAAAAATATAATTACTGACAACCTTTGTAGCCATGATTTACGACATACAAATGTAAAAACGCATTCACAAATTCGCATGCGTAAACAATTGTTCTATTGTCTTTTATGTGTGCAAAACGAGTTGAAATCAAATTTCTCAAATCTTTACTCGATTCAAGCAGGCATTTCTGTTCACTAAATTTGAAATTTTAGAAATAGTTTTGAAATATGATATCACCGCTGTAATTCTTCTCTCTCTGTTTCCGTAGTCATTTTATCACTTGTGGTGGTGGGGGAGTTGAATAAAATGTCTGCTGATTTATTTCATTTTTTTAAATAAATACCGAAACAATTAATGAGAATAATCTTTAACAAATCACCAATGAAATAACGCTTTCATTTGATAACAACTTCAGATGCTGGTTGCAATGTTAATAAATACAACTGAATAGTCAACGGAAATGCTTTTTAGTTGAGCAGGTAAGACAAGTTTGTCGCTGGTTAACTTTAAAGAAGTCAGTGAATTTCATGTAGCTCCTAAATATTTAAAATCATCTTTTTTCTTCATTCAAGCGAACAAGCCTTCTGAGGTCACTGATTTGTAACCTACTGAGCATATATTTCATTATGAGTTCAGGTAAAGAAAAGGAAAATCCTTTTTTTATCTCCGTATACGGGAAGATTTTTTTTCGAATAAACATTCTACTAATTTACTATTATTTAAGATTTTTCAAAATTTGTTTCATCATTGATGTTTCACAAATATCTGATATTTAATATTTGATAAGTTGGTTTCTACTTATTTATGTATTCCAGCATATTTTCTGTCTATTTGATATTTTCAAGTGCGCTTCTTTAAACTGGCACAAAAATGTACTTTTATTAATTGACAGATTTTCAGAATTTTACTTTTCTGTTGGGTTGCTTTCTTTGTTAACAGTTTGATGTATAAATGTTGTATTAAATTCTTCCTGTGATATTGTCTCAATCTCTGCTGTGTAATCTCACCCAGAGAATCTTACTTTTCCGGACACCATACAGAGAACATATTAAGGAATCAGTAAATAAACAAAGAAAGAAAACTAATTTTTGATAGGAATGATCATACTGAAAGTAGCAAACGGTACAAACTACAGATCATCAGTCAAATCACGAGATACGCCCTTACGCATTCTCTTCATTTCCATTTCCGCCAGATATCTTTCGATTGTTGTATATACCTCCTCAAATTTTCTACGCGACGCCTGAATATTTCTTTCGGTTATGTAGCTTCAAGGCTTCCCTCCTTGTGTATCTCCAACGGTAACTTGTGATCACGATCAGGATCATCTTGGAGATCTAGATCACCAGAAAGAAATTGTTTGAACCAATGATGCAATGAATCATTCCAAGCACTGTTGCGAGTGTGGACGGCTTCAGGAATGTACTGGCCGGCTTTGAACTCCTGGAGCATAATGATATCTAAATCACATTTATTGATATTTAGTTTGTTGTCCTAGAAAAAATAATGTAAAAATTCCGCACCCGAGAGAGAAGGCGCAGTGCTTTATAATAGTATATAAATGTTGGCAGAAACTGAAGGAAACGATGCGTAAAAAGCAATAATACTATTGCAACGCAAAAACAACAATTTATTTTGTATGTTTCGATTATATATATATATATATATATATATGTGTGTGTGTGTGTGTGTGTGTGTGTGTGTGTGTGTGTGTGTGTGTGTGTGTGTGGCAGTTGTAGCATAAATAAAATCTATTACGTAAAATTTAACCATTATCTAATCATAAACTGAAACATTCCTATTCTTAAAAAGAGTTTTAAAAATTTGCATACATCTCCTTAACATTCTTTTCTTTTATTGAGTAGTTTAATTAAATATGGCGGCGAAAACAAAATGTGATCAAATTGCCGTACTAAAAATTGCTGGTAGGAAAACTTTTGAGGTGATAAAACTATTGGATATTTGCGGAAATAAAATTCCAGAAAGACACGATTAAGTTCTCACCAGGAGAATCACTGAAGCTATGAAGAGAAATCTACAATGCAATGTGTAAAAGATAGCAAAAGAGCTGGGTAATTTGGATAGGTCGCTAAGCTTCTCCTTGGCGACCTATTTTGCGAAAGATGATTCAGGGTTAAAACCGTAAAAGATACGACGATGTCAAATGAACCAAACAAAAACTACTTGGCTGAGGGAAAATGCTGAAGGAGATGCAGGATTCTATGGAAAAACGTTAGATTTTCTACTGAGAAGGCAGCAGAAAACGAAAGATTACATCACTTCATCAGGAAACATACCCTATTTTTTAAAAAAAATTATTTCACTCCAGCAAGGCGAAGGAGAATGAGAAGACTGAAAGAAAGACAACAAAGAGCAGGATTCAAGTAGATAGAAGATGGCGACTGAGATTGTATTTAAATTTTTGAAGATTGTAATTATCAGTGAGGCAATAAAAAGAAAGTGATTTCCACAAGTAGGAAGCACGAGTAAAGAAACTGTTGGAGGGAAAGTGGCGGTTGCATTTAGCTATTTTGATAGTAAAAGGGTAGCAGCTATACATCAATTTTGTAGTATGCTTAAAAATCCCGTAATCCAAGTTGCCATGAAAATATTTGTAATGAAGCCTGTGAAAAATTGACTGAAGTCGAGAGGCCTGATCTAGAGCGATACCATTGCAGATTCTTCTTTGGATTTTTTCAAGAATCTCGAATGTACAACAAGAGTACAACACTAGATATGGCGACAGTATTCAATGCACGGATAATAAATACTTATGAAGTATTACAGACATATGCATTGTTCTTAACATTATATTACATTACATTGTTCTTAACATTATATTACAGGCATATTGTTCTTAACATTATATTATATTACATTGTTCTTATATTATATTTCATTGTTCATTATATTATATTACATTGTTCTTAACATTATATTACAGGCATAGTGTTCTTAACATTATATTATATTACATTGTTCTTAACATTATATTACAGGCATATTGTTCTTAACATTATATTATATTACATTGTTCTTATATTATATTTCATTGTTCATTATATTATATTACATTGTTCTTAACATTATATTACAGGCATAGTGTTCTTAACATTATATTATATTACATTGTTCTTATATTATATTTCATTATTCATTATATTATATTACATTGTTCTTAACATTATATTACAGGCATATTGTTCTTAACATTATATTATATTACATTGTTCTTATATTATATTTCATTGTTCATTATATTATATTACATTGTTCTTAACATTATATTACAGGCATAGTGTTCTTAACATTATATTATATTACATTGTTCTTATATTATATTTCATTGTTCATTATATTATATTACATTGTTCTTAACATTATATTACAGGCATAGTGTTCTTAACATTATATTATATTACATTGTTCTTATATTATATTTCATTGTTCATTATATTATATTACATTGTTCTTAACATTATATTACAGGTATAGTGTTCTTAACATTATATTATATTACATTGTTCTTATATTATATTTCATTGTTCATTATATTATATTACATTGTTCTTAACATTATATTACAGGCATAGTGTTCTTAACATTATATTATATTACATTGTTCTTATATTATATTTCATTGTTCATTATATTATATTACATTGTTCTTAACATTATATTACAGGCATATTGTTCTTAACATTATATTATATTACATTGTTCTTATATTATATTTCATTGTTCATTATATTATATTACATTGTTCTTAACATTATATTACAGGCATATTGTTCTTAACATTATATTATATTACATTGTTCTTATATTATATTTCATTGTTCATTATATTATATTACATTGTTCTTAACATTATATTACAGGCATAGTGTTCTTAACATTATATTATACTACTGACATATACATTGTTCTTAACATGATATAATATATTTGCTATGTAATTACGAGAAATAGAAGAATCAAGTTCGAATTCTAGTCGAGTTCATTGCATTTACTTACGGACATATAGCATTGAGAAAGATATATATCCATTTCTTCTCCCCTAATCAAGGATTACATAGCAAGAGTAAAGTAGGCTCTTCAGCCGAGGTTGATAACCAATCTAAGAGAAGGCTATCTAATTCAATACATGCTAGTCATGAAGCTAGCAACTCCGTCCCGTTAAAACCCACGCTACGAAAGACAGCAGCAAGGATTAGCGTAGTGATAGCTATAGTCTCATAAACTAAACCTATACAGGATAGGATAGATAAACTGTCACCATTTTATATTTTTAATATTGTGCATACGCGTTGTTTTTATTATTTTGTTGACTGCACAATATAGTAGGGTCAGTTGAGCACCGTCTTTGAGCAAATTTCACCATGACAAAATTCACTCCGCTTCTTGAAACGGCATGATAGTATTCTTGGCATTCGCGCCGGAAGCTCCAATACAAAAGTTCAGAGTGTTTGGGTGTTAATCGTAGAACTGTGCAGAGGATTTGGAAAGAGTTGGATGAGTCTAATTGTGATTACGAAGATGTTTCGTGCGATTACAAGTGATGGTGATGTTATTTCTCCATTCTTCTTCTCACAGAGCCTGAGATCCAAAACTGTTGGGTACATCAAGTTACTTGAGAAGGTACGACTGCTCTGAGTCAAGATCGTTGTTGCTGGAAGACCATTAGTTTTGCAAAATGTATCTTCAAAATACAAAACAAGCAGGACGACACAGATGTGCCTACCAGAAAGATTTTTCCACTGCGTCACGGGTTACATCTGTCCCCATAACTCATCGGGCTGCATTCACATTGATTATTATATATAGGGTACAGTTGTGTGAGAGACTATCAATACTCCCTGAAACACCAAAGATGAACTGGAGGCAAGGTTTATGCTAGCATTCACAAGCTAAAACAAGGGGACCTTTCAAAAGAGACGCAGGAGATTCTGAAGTCGTTTTTGATAGAATAAATTACACTTCAGTATTTGTGCAATTTTGGTAAATACATATTTTAAAATGAGATATCAGTGTTTTTCCCACTTTTGCGTAATTCAAACGATTATTTATCCATCAGCCCCTGTATTCTTTAAATGTTTTCTAATTAACTCAATAATTGAGAATTTTCTGTCATGTTAGCTGAAATTAACATAAAACAAAAGACAAAATTTGTTCTTTGTGATAACGAAGAATTTACATTTGAAATTATTAATACGATTATACGTAAAACTTAAGTGTATGTTATACACTTTCTTATCTATTTTTAAATATGGATAATTTTAATCTATTAAATCACATACATCCTAGTGCGCAATGAAAAGTTCAATTGAGTCTAAATATTTCTAAGAATTTTTAGGTTACATTTTATTTTTCAAAGGTAAAAAGAAATTGCACAGTAATTAAAAACCAAATCTTAATTAAAATTACTTACTACATTTACTTACTATAATTGCTAAAATGACTTACTATAATTGTTCAATGTAAATTAAGATCAAAATAGAAATAAATGTATATTCTTTCTGCTTGAAATTATGCACAAGAACAAACGATTGAAATATATATAGATACACAGATGTGCATTTTTCCCGACACAGACTATTTGCGTCAAATTCCAGGTATTTTCTCGGGTTATTCATCAACAGTTTTAGATATTGATGTCTGTCTGTCTGTCTGTCTGTCTGTCTATCTATCTATCTATCTATCTATCTATCTATCTATCTATCTGCAGAAAATACATTATAGTTTTAAATATGAATCATTCATATTAAAAGATTGCTTTTTCTAAAAAGAAAATTCATAATTTACATTAAAAATTATTAATTAATTACAAATTAACAATTATTTATTACTATTAACCAATTTTAGTTAATGTAAATAAATGTATTTAAGTAGCTATTTAATTTTATGTCTACATATAGATTTTAATTCATTTTTCTTGGTCAATAAACTAGTAATATTTATCAAGGATGAATTTTATTTTACGTGTGACTGAATATTTGTAGGGTTTATATGCGTGTAGATTTATGTGTGTGTTTTATATTCCGATTAAGCTAATCACATTGTTGCCGTGTTCATAGTTGATATTATTAAATGTTGGATTCCCTTTGTCATTTATAATGCTTCTATTATATTTTTATAATGTCCAAAAGTATAGCCGATAACGCTCGGAAAAACAAAACATTTGGTAAATTTTAATATGATTTATGTTCAGAAAAGAAAGAAATATAACATCTTATGAAAAATCATATAAAATATTTAACCATAATACATTGTCATTTTCAATGTAATCTAAATAATAGATTGAATGCTATATATATATATATATATATATATATATATATATATGTGTGTGTGTGTGTGTGTGTGTGTGTGTGTGTGTGTGTGTGTGTGTGTGTATTTGCATAACAATCCCTCTTTTATACAAATTTTATAAAAAACGAGTGAGATGGTACTGCGATTAAGCTTCTTGCAATCGTACAATTTTTCTTTTCTAGACAAAGTGTATATATATATATATATATAGCCTTTGAGATTTGAAAAGGAAATCACTTGACAGGCGTCGAGAGCGAGGGAAAATTTACTCGCCCCAAAATCATTTTTCTCGACCGACTCCATTTTCTTAACAATCGCCTTATGTAAACATAGCCTGAATTGCTGACGGATAACAAAAAATGAAATTTTAATTATAACTTCGAATGTGTTAGAAAGAAGTTTAAAATTAAAAAAATAATAACAAAATTTGATTTTTCTTCTTAATAACAGCATAAATATTTTGATGATAAAACTTTGTTATTATTATGTTTGAGCCCTTTTTATATCATGATTTGCTGTTTTTTTGTAGTTGAGTAGAGGTACCTAAATTCGTAGTTTCTTTTTTCTGTTTGACTACAACCTCCATCTCATAGATAATAAAAATAAATCTGATTTTCTCAACGATTTTATATAAAAAATTACTTATTTGTATAATTTGTTTTTCGGTACGTGGTTGAAAGATGTATGCGCTTTTTTTTTCTTTCATATGTTTGTTTTTACTTTTTGTAAGCGGGGAGGAAATATAGAAGTATATTTTCCTAATCAGTTTCTAGAAATCTGTGAGCGTCTTTAATCTGGGCGACAGAGACCTTTTGGCTCTACTCTGGAAACGTTAATTAAACGAAGGTTTACACTGACCGGGACGATAAAAGAGAGACCAAAAAAGTTCACTAATGTCATTGTAGGTCATTCTCAATAACTTGTAAACCTTCAGTGACATACTTTTTGGGTGTAAAAGTAATCAGATTACTTTTTTTTATATTTGAATAGACACGTTTCATTGCGAGATATTTAATCGACCGCGGTCGAGTAAAGCAATAAACTTTAACCGCTCAATTATGTTTTAATCGACTGAGTCGATCAAAGGTTGAATATATATATATATATATATATATATATATATATATGAGGAAGGTTATGTTTGTACTAATGCCATGTAATCTATATAACAGTCGTATAATGACGTGATCAGCGACTAAAAATATTCTTTCACCGGAAAGAGAAGTAGGTTAAGATACCAAGCAGCATAAAAATAAGTCCTGTCAAGTGGCTGATGAACCTTATTATATATAGGGTCAACAGACATCTAAAGACAATAAAGTAAAGTGGGCTGGATAGTTATGTATGCAACCGTTGCTATGTGGACACAGCTTCGCTCGGTAGAGGGTTTGGTAGTCAACGGCCAGGGGCGGAAAGTTCGTTGCATGTGATGATAGGGCTCAACATATTCATCATTACATTATATGAAAGTTGTAACGTTTACTTTTCTTCGACAATCAGTTTGAATTATTAGAAAACTGTTTTAACTTTGAGTTGATATTTCTCTTTTTCTTGGAAAACACTGATCTATGAAATGTCCCCTATCTTTCCAAACTTTGATATGACAGCAAATGCGTGAGCTACAATGGTCAGTTGAAAATTATTTCTTCTTTGAACAAAGAAATATATTTCAGGCAAATTCATTTACAGATGAGGCTTATTTCTGGATATGGTTTGCATCTTATATAAATAATTTATTAAGTATTATAGCAAATACTGCATTAATTTCCGATCGCTTATTTATATCAAGTTCAGTCAGAAATTAGTCAACCACCGTGATCTACAATCTCCCTTTGTTCATTATCTGTGAATTGTCATGCCTTTTTGGCAAATATAGTGTAGTAGTTACCAGCTGCCTTATTCGCACGTTTGATTTTACATGTTTACTTCTCTTATATTGTCCCAATAGCATTATTTTTAAATCATAGTTGGGGAGGAAGAGATGGATTGTTGATTTTCTTAAAGGTGTTAGTGTAAAATAGAACGCAACAGAATAGTTCATGTTGTGTGTTTATTCCAATTTCCGTATGGATAACATCTCTCCTGAAGACTAATTATCCATTTAACTGATTTCTAAATGAACCTTATTTGAAGGAAATGTCTTTGATTATTATTTGCAGCAATTTTTATGGTAAAATTTTAATTTTCATATATACAGGGTAGTGCAAAAGTCTGAACCCATGGGCAATTTATTGTATGACAATTTACAGTTTATATATAGCAATCGATTAAGTTATGAAGATTATTTATATAACAATTTACAGTTTACAATAAGTGTTCGAACTGAATTCCACCGTCTTGTAAACACTTTCTTACTCGGGAGACAGTTATTCTTTCTACATTTCTGAGAATAGAGTCATTACTTGCTATGGTTTCAAGTTTTTTTTGTGTAATATTATCTTTTAGTGATTGTAATGCTCGTGGTTTGCTAGCATAAACTACTGACTTAAAATGTTCCCATAAGAAAAATTCCAAAAGACTCAAATTTTATGGTGGCCTATTCGACTCATAAGCCACACCCTGTATATACAGGGTGCGTAAAGTGTTTGGGGACATATTTTTACTATAGCAGCATATTATTTGACTTACACAAGAAAGGAATAGGCATACAGTTCTTCTTCTTCCATGTGCCGTGTCCTTTCAGGTCGCAGGCAATCATGGACTTCCACTCTCCCTATTTCTTGTGGCTCTTAACGCCCTTCTCCTGTTATCCTTCTTATCTCTGCACTGCTATCAGTCTGCTCAGTTCAATCAAGTATGACACGCGTTGCTTTTACCTATCTCTCCTCCCCTGTATTCGTCCTGTGAGTATCAGATTCCTAAAAATTTTTTTTTTTTTTAATCATTTCACCCCGAGCAAGGCGGAAACGCTACTGATGTGCAGGGGGTTACATAAATGTAAAAAGATTAATTAGAAAAGAGTGAGGAGTACAAACTAGTTAGAAAGGAACAATAGAAAGCTGAGAAAGCAGGTGCGATGACAGATACATAGGTGGAGAGAAAGGGAAGGTTATACAGGGGAGGGGAGAGAGCTAGAGGCCAGTGGTTAGTAGATGAGTATTGACTTTGCATTTAAATTTCTGGAGGTTGTAGCCGTCAGGAAAGCAAGAATACGGGAGTGAGTTCCACAGGCGGGAAGTGCGAGAGAGGAAGCTGCAGGAATAGAATTGTCGTCTGCATTTGGCTAACCTGACTGTGAATGGGTGGGACCCAGTTGCCAGTCCTCCTTTCTCATTATATGTCCCAAAAAACTCAAGCTGTCTTTTTCTGATGTTAATTATCAGTTTTCTTTTCGTTTCCATCCTCTTCAAAGCCTCGTCGTTGCACTCATGTTCGGTCCATGGTATCCACTGCATGCTTTTGTAGAACGATATTTCCGTTACTTCCAATCTTTCCTTCATATTTGATAAGATCGTCTAGTATTCACTACCATATTGAAAGACAGACACCACATAACACTCCAGTACTCCAGCAAAAATTTAATATATTTCAATACTCTACTCTTCTTATGGAATGTATCCTTGGCCATTCCAATTCGCCTTTCGATATCAGTGTTGCACTTATCCTCGAACAATTACCAGGTATTCAAATTTCTGTACATGCCTAATGTTAATATCCCCGGCCTGTAGTTGGCATTTTGGATTCTTCTTTTTACTGATGACTATGTCATTAGTTTTCTTATAGTTTATATGTAGTCCTTTCCGCTTTCTTTAACTACTTCCTGTAGGAGGTTATGTAGTTTCTTTTCCGTATCAGCTATCAGCACTATATCATCTGCATATCATATATTATTCACATTGTGTATGCCAATAACGAATTCTGGTATGACGTCTAGAACGCATCGTCACTATAAAGGCTAAACATAGTAATTTAGATATAGGACAATTTTTAGTAGTTGCTAAATCCTTCGTCTACAAAGTTCTCTGACAAGAGTGTTTTGACCAAATTCAGAAATTAAACAGAATAAATAACACATGATTAGGTGCAGACCCTTTTGAAGTTTCAAGGCAAATGCATACAAAGCTTCCTGAAACTGTCATGATTTTGGGGGGTTGTCAGCAATGAAGGACATGCGATACCTCCGCTTTTACCAAATATCAATAATCTGCAAATATCACCGATGATTGTGATATCTGCAGATTGTGTCTGAAGTTGGCTATATCATTATCCCAAAAGCTAAATGAAAGGTCCGAAATATTTTCTTGGTTCTTACAAAACCGGATGAAAGAATTCCCAATAACAAACAGCTTCTTTACTTCGAACTTCTGATTACGAACTTATAAAAGCATTAATCGTTAAACCAACAGTAAAAACAAATCGCTTGGCGAAACCGAAACGGACGAAACAGTTGTAGCATAAGAGGCTAATCTTCCTGACATAAATATCTAAATGCTCTACATGTAGCATCTTCATCTTCCTTCAAACTTTAAGCACTTTCTAATACAAATTTTTAATGGTCTAATTTAAATCTAAACTAATTTTAATATTCATTTCATATTTATACTCTAATATTACATAACAATTATTTTAAAAAAATAATGACCCACACAATACTTATTTCGTTTTCATAACTCCAATATACCGTAGTATGCCACAATGATTTTATTCAAGTTTTAATCTAAACATTTTAGCCCCTTTAATAAATACAGAAACAAAAAGTTAAATTTGAAAAACATAAAATCTAACCAGCTGTCAAAAACCAATGTCTACACTTTTGAATAATATATCTTCTTAGTATGTATCTTCCCCAGACAAATAAAAAGTGTCATCAATTTTCTTCATGCGACCTAATTGCTTAACTTCAGAGTTCAAACTAATTCTCACTTTGGTTTAATAATACAGACCCACCCATGATTATATTGTTTAACTTCTTCCAACCACCCATCCTTAACATTCTGAATAACCATAAATACTTTTTACATTTACGAAAATAAATCATTTTCACCATTTGTTAATATAATGTTCAATAAGGTTTGCCATAATTTATCAAAAGAGGATTACATCACGAATTTAAATACACAAAATACAGATTGTTTCTAAATTTAGCGCGCTTATCTTTTATATAATATTGCAAAACTATACAGTTTCTCTGGAATTAATGTTTTTATTTTTAATCCGCCTTTTTTATTACTTCAAAAGTTTTTATAGTCAATAAATTGTGTTTGAAATAGATACTACTACTATTATTTTTTACTAAGATTATTTAAACTTATTGGCAGACAGTCGTAATACACTGTTTGAAAATAAATACGAAGTTCCATATTTAAAATATAACGTATTCGTAATATCATTTAAAGTAATGAAATATTTGGTAGTATGCATTTTTACTTGTAACTCAATATATTTATTCAGTGCAAAACCTGAATAGAGCAGATTTTGAAACTGATGTATTTCTACTAATTCAGCGAGAAAACTTGACGACGTAGACTTGCTTCCAATAAAATTAGAACCGAAGAAAATTGTGAGTACTATTCATCATTCAATTACTACCAGATCCTTTTATCTAAAATATATATTCTTCAGTATTGAGTCAAATATTTCATTAGAAACAAAGAAAAGAGTACTGAAAGCTGGCATATCTATCCTTTTGTAAGACAGGAAATGATGGACAATTTTCTTCCAGATGATTGGTTGGTTGGTTGTTTTGTTTTTATGGCATATCAACCTCGTCGGTTCATTTATTGCCAACTAAATTTTATTTATTTATTGCTGGTAATACCTTTTTTTTCTTTCAACAATTTATTGTTATTTTTATATAAGTTTTATGTCTAGTGGTACTTTTTCTTTTTGAGTATCAAGATTCATTGCGATTTGTTTTTAAGAGCAAGATCCCCAAGTCCTACCCTTGTTGTTTAACCCATAACTGGAGGGAAGGGACGGATTAATACCTTTCCCAAGGGTACCAGTGCTTAAGTGAATGTAGGGTATTCAACTGGAATTCGAGCCGATGTCCACTGCATCACAACGCACATCCGTCACTAAACGCTTACAGCACCTGGTATTCCCAAGCGGTCACCCATCTAAGTACTAACCAGGCTCAACGTTGCTTAACTTCGGTGATCAAGCGAGAACCGATGTATTCAACGTGATATGGCCGTAAGCCTCTTCCAGATGAAGAAAAGTCTCAAAGTGGGAGTAATGTTTGTTCTACAGATGGTGATCAGAATAGCATGAGAGAGTTACGTGAGAAAGGAGGAAGTTTTACAGAAAATGAGAAATAGACAGACCCACATAATTTAAATCAGAAAGATAAGGTTAAAATTTCAAAGACTAATTATAAGAAAAGACGGTTTGCAATATGTAATACTAACAGGGCGTATTGACAGAAAGAAAAGTAGAGGGTAAAAGATAAATTAACTAATCATGGAAATCAGTAAAATATCAAATGTTGTTTAGAGAAACGAGAGATAGAAAAATGTGGATAAACAGGATTATTCAGATTCCGAAGGAACACGTCATATTAATAACGATATGGTTTAGCGTGAGGGAATATAAAAATGTAAGGTGAATTAATCTGAACTGAGGGTTACTAATCTGCCTGTTTGTCTAACTGTAACAGGAATTGAAAATTTCTTTCTACAGACAGGTTTTAATGTAATTAAGTGCGCCTGTACATATTTGACAGCAAGAGGGGAAGGTTTAGTCTGGCTTACAGCATATCAATCTCAGTGGGTTATTTAATGTTGACAAGAGTTCTTAAAAAGATATGTATCCTTTGTAAGAAATTACTTTGTAGATCAGGTTTCATTGACATATTAAAGAATATTTTTGAGAGCCAGAAATATAGCTGGCATGTTTTTTTCAAAAAATAATGCTGGTGATATTTTTTTCTTCGATGTTCTTCAAAAATATTTTGTTGGTAATATTTTTCATTCAAAAATGCATTTTTAGCTCAAGTTGTATTTTCGATAGAAGTTGGAAATGTTTTGCTTTCTTCAAATATCCTATATTTTTAAAAAATATATCAAAATTTTGCGATTGGTAAAAGTTGCTAGATACTTTCTGGTGCTTCATACATTCTATCAGTATATGCGTGACGGCTAGAAATTAGTTCCAGTGGGTTCGTTGAGGTATAGTTTCTGCTTGGAGCATGTGTATGCGTGTCAAGTGAGTGTGTCCCATTCATATTCTGTTGCGCACTAGGTGTTGTCTACGGTCAGCCAATGGTTCTAGATTCTTCTTTCTTATTGTCGGCTGATGTTCATATAGTTTATTGTTTTGGGGCATGTCCCAGATTGATTGCCATAATCAGTATACGGGAGATTGATGTTGTTTATTTTCATTTCCATTCCTTCTTTTACCAGTGTATCAGCATCATGGTTTTCTATTAATGCCCAAATGGAAAGGAATCCAAGCCAATATTACTGATTTGTACTTTATTAAATGACGGCATGTTTCTAGCATTTATTGACTATAAGGATGATTCGTTTTCTTTTCTTAAATTGCTGGAGACTGAGGATATTATAAATTTTTTATCTTCTGAAAGTTCTATCATTTTAAGTTCCATTTTAATAGCCTGTAGTTTAACTCTATAGATCGATACATTTTTCGTTTATTAATTTGTCTGTTCCTGGCTATGGCACCTCTTCTATCTAGGATTGTTTATCCATCTGCGTAAAATGGTTTATAGTCACAGTATTTGTCTCTTAATTCCCTGTACATAATTTTAGTGGTCGTTTTTTTTTTGTTTTAATGTTAGATCTATCTGAGATATTAAGATTGTCCATAGATCTATCTTGTTTATTGTGAGTAGTGTTACATTATCAGATCTCTTTTTATTTGTTCTAGTGCTCAATTAATTCGAAGTTCAAGTGAAGGGCTGACTATTAATTTATTTCTATAAAACTGGATAAAACTATTGAGGTTTAGTTTTGTTATAGTGAGTTATTTCGGTTGGATTATAGTTTTAGTGTATCTTAGAGGGATATCTTCTTTCTCTCTGAGAGATATAGGTGTTTTATTGGATTTTATATATTGTATTTGTGAGATCCGGAAGGCCCAAAGACCTAATTTCAATCTTTGATTTGCGATAGTTTTTAGTTTTTAAATAGAGGATTGGTGCCTAATACTGTAAATAATGCATCCATAGCCTAATTTTTATCTGATGTGTGACCTATATATTCCACTGCATTACGTTTTGGCCGGCACCACAATTCAGTTTTGATATTCTGTTTGGAAGTTTTTAAGCTTTTTGACATTTTTGTTATAATAATTATATTATAATCAGTGTGCATTTTTAAGCTAAGTTTTCTATGTATTATGTTTTCTATCTATTTTATTTCTTGTACTGTGGGAGTTAATGTCTATTTAATTTTAATTCTGAATCGAGGTGATAGGCTCGTTATTTTGCATAAATGCCTACAAACACTTTTTGTTTTTAAGAAACGGGATCCATTTTCATTTGTGCTTTTTTTTCCTACTTTGTACATATCTTTTAAGGGAAAACATGTTTTGTGATAAATATGATATTGAGAGATCATCTACATATGGATATTTTTTAATTCATGTGTTATTGGTTTCAACAAGATGAATAGTAACTGATAAAATGCTACTTGAGCTCCTCCTGCCTTCTTTAAGTATATTTCTAATATTGTGTTTCAATTTTTGAATGTTCGGTTTGATAGAAAGTTTCGGATGAATATAATCATTAATGAATATAATCATTTTATTCCCATCTTGTGCATATCTTTTAGGATACCATACTTCTATGTAGTGTCAAAGGCTTTTTCAAAATCGAAAAATATTGATAGTACATGATGATTCGAACAAGATCATCACGAATAAAGGATTTAAGTTCAAGGTGATCATTGCTTCCTTGGTTTTTCTAGAATCCACTATGGTAGCTAAATAAGAGATTGTTTCTCTCCAAGTAACATATTAGTCTAGCATTTACCATTCTTCCCATCGTCTTGTAAAAAGAAGGTTGTTATTGCAGTGGGCCGGTAGTTTTTTGAGTTGGAGTGGTCTTTACCGAGTTTAGAAAATGGAAAGATGATAGATCCAGCAACAATTTTAGAACTTTGTCTAAACACCATATACCAATGAAGATTTGAAGATTTGAAGAAGTATCAAAAGAGACTTTTCTGGCAGGTGTTTTAAAAATTAGGAATAAATTTCATCTAGACAGTTGCAAAGGTTTTACTTAGGTTTATGGAGTCTTTTAATTCAGTTATAGTGAAGAGAATATTGTTTTCTTCTTTATTGCTTAAAGTGAATGTAAATTTTTTTGTTCCAAATAAATTTAATATGTTTTATATTTTGAAGAGTAGTGATTTGTTGAGCAGTTTCTTTGAAATTCTGTTGCTATAAGGTAAGATATTAATTTTTCCACTGCATTTATCACCATTTGTTTCAGTTAAGTGGGCTGTTGCAGTTGAAGATGTTTTTCCTAAATTATCCTTATTATTTGTTATGCTTTATTTATTGGGATTTTGCTGTTTAGTCTGGGGACATAGTTTTGCAGAGATTCTCTTTTGGATTTTTTAATCATACAATTTGCTTTTGCTCGAGCTTGCATAAAGTTTTGTAGGTTGATTGTGGTTGGGCTGTGTAAGAATATCTTTAGCATTTTTTACTGGTTTTAACTGCTTTTCCTCATTCTGATTTAAACCAATGTTTTGATTTAAAAGAAGATTCAGGTATTGTTTGTTTTGCTATTTGTGTTAATATGTTTGTAAAGGAAGCTATCAGTTCTGGTTCATTGAGAATTTTCATGTTGATTTAGGATGAACAAATTTCATCTAATTTTAGCCAATTAGCTTTGCGCAGTTGCCATTTTAGAT
>JBBBDQ010000344.1:6245000-6390000 GCA_037127315.1 Ascarosepion bandense
TAAAATTTATACTATTTAATAGGGAAAATTTGAATACTGCAAAATTATACTAAATAGTACCTGGTTTTGGAATGTAGGATACTACCTAGATGAAGTCCTAAACAAGGTAAAAATGCCTAACAATGCATCTCATTAGCGATTTATACAGCCGTCATTGTGAATAGCTTAAAAAATTGCCTTTGGAATGATCGATATAACTGTCTGCGGAATACTCGCTGAAATGTTATTCCAAGAGTTGAAGATGATTTGACGAAGATCATACACTATTTCGAATTGAGGTACATTTCTATAGACTTCTCTTGCTGTCTATACACAAACATTTTTAATTGGTTTAGGTATACGCGAAATGGTTCAAAAGAGCTACCTTATTTGCCATGAAAAATCCTTTGACCTACGGACATTATAATTTGCAGAGTTTTCCTACAGAAAGGGCCTTCAGTCAATGAAACTGCTGTATCCAACATACCAATGTAATCAGCTGCAGTTTGACGCCCATATAAAACTTGAAGCTTCATTGTTATTTGGAAGGCGATAACATTCCGAATAATGATAATGTCATGTAGAAACTGTCTCCGGAAGGATATATTTATCGTGCTAGTAGAGTTGGAAGCTATCTGGTCAACCAAGTTAATTTTTTCTCATGATAGTATAAAGCATATTTGGCGCTTCTAAATAAAGTTTAAACGAAATATTTTGCAGTGTAGAACGAGGCATGAACTTTGAAGATGTTTACGGTTTGAAAGACTTTCTCTGAGATGTTGTTTGATTGATATTGAGCTACATTCAGCGTCTTTAAGAATCCCATTTTAGGGCGGGGAAAGGCTTGTGTTTTGCTGGAAAGACAGTCGGATCTTTCTGCTCAACACCGACGAAATTATCTTGGCTCGACAACTTAAAATTCTCGTTTCATCATTACTCAGAGACTTTTAGAAAATTTGCGACATCATTTTTTTCTACGTTCAACCCAACCTGGGATGACGCGTTATGAGTGACCTTACTTTTACAACTCGACAATTCTGCTACATTGAAACTGTTAACTTTTAACCTCTTTCCACGTTTTTACCTAACGTAATGCAAGAGATGCCACGAAAAGATGTCAGACTACGCTAATACTTGAACACTAATTACTAAATTTCATTACGTGTTTACGCATTAAAAGCTTCGTTTAAATGTGGTTTTAAACTTCTAACCAGTTAGCATTTCGTTTAATTTCGTAGTATTTAAATTTCCCCTATTAAATATTAAAAAGTTATATTTTTTCTTTGCCTTATTTTCATTGTTTAAATGCGCTACTAAAGTAGTTAGTTGAATCTAACGCAAAAGGTATATTGCTTTCAGCTGAATATATATATATATATATATATATATATATATATATATATATATATATACAGTCACTTCAAACGTTAGTTTCACTCAATAGTCACATTTGAGTAGTGGCACATTTTATCTATTAAAATATATATTTATCTGATTTCATCTATAGGTCAGAATATTCGAAACATCTTAACAAAAATATGTATCCTTCGGCAGGATTTGAATCTGCACACCACCTCGCCAATCGAGCAAAGCCGAATGCTGCTTTATAAACGTAAATGTTCCTCAGATTCTGGAACTTTCATATCCTGATGTAGAAAATAAATATCTAATGTAGTAATTGATCTTTCATTTATTACTCCGAGAGATGTTATCACTTTAAACCTCGTTTTTAGTGGATACACATTTTAATGTGAGACAATCTGTTCGATTGATAAATTAAAAAAATCATTATTGCTTATATGTAAAAATGGGCTAAATTAGATTGACAGATAAAATATTGCTAATAGACCAGTAGAAGAATGAGTTAGAGGGAAAAATTCTACAGTCACAGGATATCAACCAGTCACGAGACTGCACATCGTATTATATGCTAAAAATAAATATTCAGCATTATATTGAAGTTGAAAACCCTTCCGAAATTATTTCTCATCAAATTAGTCGGCAATTATAAATATATCCATTGCACTATTCATAATTATCATAATTATGCATTCTAAAGGAAATAACAATTGATTTTTCTTTTTTGTCCTGGTATAGTTGAATTTTATACTATATTCTCGAATGATTATAAATAATATCTTTACTATTATTGGATTTTACGCTCCATATTTCCCTATTCTTAAAAGTTTTATTTTATGTTGAAGAAGTCAATTTGTAACATGTTTTATGTCCTTAGTGTATTTCTTTTGCGAGATGTTTTCCAGTTCTCCTTTTTTATTACTGAAATGCTACACCTTCTTATTTTCTGATTATTAATGAAAATATGACATTCTGTTGCTCCTTTTTTCTATAAAAACAAGAATTTAATCAACTTTTTTTTATTTCCTGATTTTAGGCAAGCGTTTCTCTTGTTGCTGAGCGACGCAGTCAGTATTCCACAAGTTACTCTTACTTTTAAGACTGAATACAAAATATAGTGTGGTTGTGCATTTTTTTTTAATTAGTGAATTTTCTTTTACTAATTATAAAATTAATAATAAAAAGATCTGATCTATTTTTAGAATATCATGGACTTTATAAAAGAAAAAAGGGGTATGAGAACATGTTAATCATCACGAAATATTTCAAATAAGCTTTGCAACTTTTAGAGTTCCACGGTCGTGAAGACACATTGAGGTTGATAACGATAGAATAACTTAAGAAAAATCAACCTTAAATAATACAGAGAGTAGCCAACACATTAAAAATATCCAAAGAAAGAAGAGAATGTTGTTTACAAAGAAAAAGCAAACGGCTCATTCAAACTTATTTCAAACCCAACTGAAGAAAGAAAACAAGGAAGATTTTAGGACTTCATTAAAATATTACATCAAAATAAAGTTTTAATGTATTTTCAATGTAACATGTTAACATATTAAATGAAATTTTAGAGACATTTTGATTCAGCTGGCATATTTACCTGATATTACAAATTCTGATAACCATTTTTCAAATTTCCTTTTCAGAAATATTTTCATTTCTCTAGAAATTGCACCCAGATCAGTTTTCTATTGAGCAAGATAAACATTTGGGAGGGGTGGACTTTTGACGTTGCTTGAATGATAGCGGTAGATAGAAGCATAAACCTCTTAATGATCGTTCAAGAAATGGAATATCGAAAAAAATTATCTTTTATATTTACTAAACTAACCAAACGAAATTTACATTAACCAGTACATGCAACACTCCTTTTCTGAAAAGTGTCCGATTTACGAGACCCGGATAAATGTCAGCTCTATTTCATTTATCTATCTAGGTGTGGATATAATGTTGTGCATTCTAGGATCTGTTCGCATCCTCTCTGATTTATATACATGTTTTCGTGAAGCATTGGCCATGAACGAATTGCTGTGAGATGAGCAGTATTAAATAAGAATCTTTTTAAAATCTTGGCATAAAATTTATTGAACTCGCCACGGATCCATACGGAATAAAAAAGCATTGACGTTGCCTCAATATTCAATCGTTATCTTGCCCTCTATTATATTACATTATTTGTTCAAATTAAATTAAGACACTGTTATTCCAATATATATATATATATATATATATATATATATACAAGAATGATGGGAGTAATGAAACATTAAAACAAAAGTTCTAATTAAGTAAATTATAGAACAAATCAAAACGCTTACTTAAACATTCAAATACTCTCAGCCAATAAAAATCCTGAAGATTTTTTTGATAAAATCTTTGTTCCGTGTTGTAACAGTGTCATGTACTCGAAGCAATTTGGGCGACAATATTTTTCCTAAATTTATTTAAATTGAGGTAATAAATAATGGGTGATTAACTATAATACGTAATTATGTTCAAACAGAAATCTTATTAATTAGTATTTTGGAATTGATCATCGAAAATGTTCTGCCTGCTTTAGTTTTTGAAACTTGTTTTATATTAATACTGGTAACTTTCCGTAATAGAGATATTAACTGTATATGTTTTGATTTTAAATAAAACTAATTTAATGAAAACAAACAAACTTGTATGTAACAACTAAATTCTATGTAATATTTAAATACACTAGTAAAATAACTGATAAAGAGTTTCAAATATGTGATAATCAATAAATTATCATACAGAAGATTTTAGTGCATTAGGTTGCTTTCTGCGGTATCCCGGTTGCCACCCAAGGTGAGAGGAAGAAGAAATGGATTAAAACTTTCCGAAGGGTATTTGTGCACAAGTGAATGAAACGAATTTGATTAGACTTTTAATTCCGAGCTGATGCCTCTTACACTACAATGCACACATTTATGTACACAAGTAAAATAATTGATAATAAACATTTCTCAAATATGTGAGTAATTAATAATTTTATACAATGAAGCCCTGTGGTTGATACGGCTTTAGTAGTTTTGTTTTATATTTGGCTCCATCAATCCCAATGATCTTCGAAGATCATCACTTTCACAAGGTCGATTCTATTAGTATATTAGTTAATATCATTTATTATTAATATACTAAAATAATTTATGAAATACATTATAATCTTCACACACACACACACACACACACACACACACACACACACACACACACACCATATATATGTGTGTGTGTTTAAAACACACAGTTTTCCCTTAAAAATTTAACTTAACTTAGGCCAACACCCCATCAGAATAAATGTTATCGAATAGGAAAATTTAACGAAAATGGCAGGATAAGTAATATACAGAGAGGAGATGAGGAACTATAATTAAAATACGATTAAATATTAAAAAGTGTGGAAAAAAGGGAGAGTAGAACAAAAAAAAAAGACATTATAAAACAGTTCCATTGAGTTTAAAAAGGACAATATAAACTCAAAATCCTAGAAAAAGAACGAATAAATTTTTCTTTTCGTTATGACAAAGCCGGTCGATGCAATTTAATATATACTGTTTGTAAGATGTGCAGATGATTAGCCGACCGTGATTTGCCTGAAATATAAATCTACGAATCACTGTATTTATAATGCACACTCTAGATTATCCAAGTGGTATTTCTCTATCGCAGAATCCTGTACCTTCTGCGAAATACGTAAATTGCCTGTATTCATTTCCGCTTTATGTAGTCAGCGTCACCCTGACAAAGTGGTTCGACACTTTGCAGACATCTCTCCCGAGGAAGACATTCCACAGAGGAGAACATGACTGAAGATTTTGTGTACGGCATTCCATGCAGCTGCGACAGGAAAAAAAAAAAAGGAAATAATGCTGCAAAAACACTACAAAATCGTAACACTAGGGGAAATAAAAAGAAAATCATGCGAAACTGACCACATATAGAAGAAAAAAAGAAAATTACTGTGACAGTAGTCTTATAAATCTTAAGAATGCCTCAAGGACACATGCTCAGCATTGGTTGGATTCAGTGACTTGCCCCAAGGAGTTGTGAGTTCAATAACTGGCTAAGAAAAAAAACAACAAAAAAAACAAAAAACAAAAAAACAAAAAACGGAGAATTGAGTTAAAAAAAAGTAATTGATACTCATACATCAAGAAGAGGCATGACGCATTGAACTGGAAGGATCACATAAAGAAGATCGGGGCGTACAACTGATAAAACATCATGAATATGTCAACACAGATTCGGACATCAGTCCGAACAATATATATTCCAGTGATACGGAGTGCTAGAGAATATGAATAGATTAAAAAATTGCAATATGAGCTCTGGTAAAATATGTTACTGAGATATTAGGTCTATGAATCCTGAAAATTCACACTGATGTCTTTAAGTGGATATAAGCGTTTGTTGATTTCAGTGAATTGACCCAAAGAGTTGTGAGTTCAATACCTGCCTACAGTAGTGAACAAATAACTTACAAAGTTGACATAAGGATGTTAACTACGTGGAACCCGGAAGTGGCATTGCACATGGAATGAGTGATCTAAATAAAGTGTTTGGTTTGAAATATCTAGCTAGCTGAGAAAAAGTCGGAGCGTACAACGGCCGAAACATAGTAAACATGACAGTAAAGATAAGGACAACAGTCTGAACAATGTAAATACTACACCATCCCAGAAGGATATATTCACACACACACACACACACACACACACACACACACACACACATATATATATATATATATATATATATATATATATATGTCCTAATTTTTCATTCAACTTTGACAATAAAAACATTAACTAGAGTAAAATGGACGCTAACTTACATGACTTGATCTCGTTTTCTGCAAATTTTAGGGTTATTTTAATTTTTAGTAACTTAATATGACGTAGATTACTGTAGAAATTCCAAGTGTCAGCCAATTGTAACAAGCGTATACAAGTGAAATTTCTCTATGCGCCACTTAAATATTACTGCGAACACCCATTACTGTTACATAGACCATCCATGGTCCATATGAGCCCCGGTTGAATACTTGGTATAAAGTTTTTTTTGTAGTAAGGCACACAAAAGCGTATTTTCGTGGGAATTCTTTATATGAAATATAGATAAGGACAATTATGGGCGTGCATTTCCCTCCCCCTTTCTCTATATATACGTGTGTGTTTGTGTGTGGGGGTGGGTGTGCATAAATATGTGTGTGTATGTGCGTATGTGAATAGATGCCCTTTCAATATTTATAAATACGAAAGAATCAATTTATCCAGTGAACATGCAATGATTACCGGCTTCACATGAACAATTCTTTCTTCTGCTCCGTTTCTTTATTTACCCTCAAGCAGTGATTGAAATGCTGAGACACTTTCACCTTTGAGGAAAAAACCTTTGCATTGAAATAATTGAATTATTGAACGATAAACGCTATTAACAAATCAGCCGCTTATTTATTAAGGTAAAACATCACAGTGTGGTATTGAATAAAAGTCCTTCCCCCAAAAAATATTTTCTTGTTAATAGTATTATTAGTTTCCTTTAAAAAGATCACTAAGTTTATTTACTGAACCTAGCTTAGCACAAAGCCGTGAGTGTATATCAAACATTGCTGATTGAACTTATTACGAATCATCAACCAGCAGTGATCGGTAACCATTACTCCACATCAAGAATCCCAGAACCCCCCCCCCCAAAGTTGAGAAAGATAAACTCTTGCTTGTAGATATGACAAAACCGCCTTTATTGCGTATGGTAACATCTTAGAGACAACCCACCTGCTATCTCTACTCTCATTGCATTTAATGAGGATTTAGCAGTGTCAACACCTGATGTCTTTTAGTGCTATGTTTCTTTAAGATGTAGGCGATTATGGCTTCTCACAAAAATTGTTTTTATTATCAGTGATTGGCATAGCCAAAGAGGCATTCCAAAGGCTGAGTAGAGTATTGAGAGACGGGGACACTTCATTGGAAGCAAAGCAAAGAGTACTGGACTGTTATGTGATATCTGTCCTTCTATATAGCAGGATAGTTTTCTCAAAGATGAAGGAAAGGCTCGAGGTAACAGAAA
The DNA here is from genome assembly GCA_037127315.1 of Ascarosepion bandense. Taxonomy (NCBI): domain Eukaryota; kingdom Metazoa; phylum Mollusca; class Cephalopoda; order Sepiida; family Sepiidae; genus Ascarosepion; species Ascarosepion bandense. The sequence continues at coordinate 6,252,423 of JBBBDQ010000344.1, forward strand.
TGTGGTTTTGGAGAGAATGAAAACAAAAGGAAAAAAATACTTAATATCAAGAAGAGGCAGCTGAATTTTCTGGGACACGTTACGAGGGGGGAGGGTTTGGAGAATCTGATGCTCACAGTGTGGATAGAGTGAAAGAGAGACACGGAAAAACAGAACGTGTCATAATTGATGATTTTAAGCAAATGGATGACAGAACAGGGTTTTAAGAAAACTAACAGGACAAAATATATTAATAGCAATAATGGAAAGAAAGATATAGAGGACCATGATCGTCTACGTTCTGAAGAGACACCCTACATAGAGAAAGAATAATTACCATGATTTACTGGAAAAATAATGGAAAGATTTGTTACCTTCCCTATCGTTTATAATTCGGAGTTTTCAATTTTTTTTCGAGTTTTCGTGGACTCAATCTTTTTTCAAGTACATTGAGAAATGGAACGTAATAGATAGCGGAAAATTCACCTCGGCTGGTCGACGATCATCTTAAAATATAAGTATTGGTGGAAATTGATTTAGGTTTGCTTCTAAACCAATGTATGCATGTAATCCGAAAACGGGTCGTATTTGTCCGTATATGGAGAAACTTTACGAATTATGAAAAAATTTAAATCCCAAAATCAAAATATAAAAAAATATTTTATTAATTTTGTGCAGAAAATTTCATTTAAAAAAGTTGAACAGAAGCAATAAGAAAAGAGATATGTTGGTGAAGAGCTTAAGCGTGGCAGAAGTACCTGCTGCATCAGCAGAACAACAGTACGTTTAGAGATCCACGTTCTAGGCTAATGAATTTTGTGTTTAAAGCCTAGTGGATTAAAAATCAAAGTGAATGCCGCTTAGAAGTCCGAACTTAAAAAAATGTATATGCTGTTCCATCAAATACAAACATTTAAAATTCAGATAAAACCATATCTTTCTTTTTACGCGGTTGTTCATAGTATTATAGTAGCTACGGTTATTGCTTGAATGTTGCTATAACAGTATATAATTTAAATACTAAAACAAAATACAACTGAAGAATATGAGCACTTCGATGTTGTGCAGTGGTTAGCAAGCTTGTCTCGCTAGATCAATTATGACTGAGTAGTGAATTAGGTTCTCACTGGATGCTTCACAATTTCGACCACAATTTGTGTTACATCTAAGCTACGCTTAGAAAATAATTTTAGCGTCTCGACGGGCTGTGATAACTAGCAAGGTGGCTTCGCTAGAGCAATTGCAACTGAGTGTGAGTTTGAGTTCTGTTTAACGGCATATAAACCTATGTGGGTTAATTCATGCCAAAAAGGTGGGATTTTAAGGTATTCTTTTAATGATTGGTTATAGTGAGAAGGTTAATTTAGTCAGATTTTAATGATTCTTTTATTTTTATTCTTTTTTATTTTAGAAAACTGAAAATGTCTTGTAGTTTTGTATTAAAAAATGTTTTGCTGAGAATAATTTCTTTCCTTTTAAAATGTGTCATGGTAATAATTTTTTCTTCAAAAAAGGGTTGATGGTAAAAGTTTTCCTTAAAAAATGTATATTTAGTATGTAAAGTCTATTTTTATGTATATATTTCTATAAAAGTGGATTTTTATACTTTCAAAGTGTTTTGAATACATGTTAACTATTTACCAATAGCTAGGAACCTAACAAGTGTTACCACTCCTGGTTAGGTTGGACCTAAGAACAACAGCAATTAAGAGGTGGTTCCACGATCCTCCTAACCAGAGGCCTAGTTGTCAGATGTAGTTTACCGTCATGCCCAGGACCGACTGAGTGTGAGTTCTATTCTCACTGGTTATGTTCTACTGATACAACTAATCCACTCAGAAAGTCAACACAACTGAAAATAAAGTTGAATGCATTTTATATCAGTTTTATGGAATATTTTGCTCACACACGCAGTCTTATACTATAATTTTTCAGGCTTTTGTGCAGACTCCCACACATACATTTTCAGCTTTAGATACGAGTTGTCTACAAAGTTACAAATTCATAGTGTAAATCTCGAGAGAATAGTAGAGAAAAGAAAAACAAATTACGAATTTTAAGATTTTTAGTTTAGTTTCTGATGATGTTAATTCAGATCTTAAAATTCGATTTTGAATTCAGACAAACTATAAACTTTTGAAGACAGACATTTTATGAATATTGAAAGGTTAGTTTCTGCTGTTGAGATGCTGTCATTAGTTTACCCGACTGGGATTAAAATTTGTGTTCGGCGTAAATTTGCTTAGAGATATTAATGCGTGATTGGCTTATATCGAAGTAGATTTCTGTTCTTCGACTTTAGATGTATCAGTGACAATTAAATAACAGAAATGAATGTGTTCCGTGTTGTCGCTTCTAATTTTTCAGTTTTGGAATGTTTGCATCTGTTCAGCTAGATAATGGAAATGATTGCGGTAATCATAGTAAAGATAATTCCATCAACAATTTATTTCATTTGATAAAATCAATAGAACAAGGAGGATTTGATAAATTCACTCTGGATAAGAGTACCAGAACTTTTCAACCCCGAGAAGAACCAAAGTAATTGCTATTGAAACTGTTCTTCCTAGTTGTTCAGCTTAGGATTTCTGTGATACCTATGGTTTAAAATGAATTAAATAAAATGAAAAATCCTTATTGAAATTTTTTATTTTTAATTTCAAACAATTACATTAAATTTAACATTCACAATAAGCTAAATATTTTACTGTATTTCAAAATTAATTCGAATTGACTGGTAGGAAATTTTTGTTTTGAAACCCATAAAATCGCTTATTTTGATGCTATTTGTAGCTATCATCAAAATGTATTTCTATTTATTAAAAAATCTTTTTAAAAAAAGTATGTTCTGAAAATTTAATTTTGGAATGTTAATCGATTTAATGGTTAATTTAAAACATTACTTATAACTAGTTTTTAAAATCACAGAAACACATTTTTAACACGGAGAAAGGTGTTTATCTCAGGTGATGTGAAGTTGACTAAAAATGTAAATTTATCTAATTTTTTGCTATGAAAATCTATGTTAAAATTACTTTAAAAATATAACGCAAGCAGTGCTTTTATATTATTTTTAACTCCCCAGCAAACTTAAAAATTAAGAAATATTCTCCGTATTCTAATGTTTATTGCATTTTAAGTATCTTGGATTTAAATTTACTATAATTTTTGCTCTTATTTTCTGATAATATCGTGTATATATGTCCATATTAATAGGGATTTTTAAAGTTTATTAAAAACTTATGATCAATGGTCAATTTTACTAGGTTGGTATAAAAGATTATATTTAAAAATATAAGTTGTTCGCCAATATTCAGTGTTTGATTTGGTAAGTAGACACTCAAAGAAAGCCTACTTGCTTGTAAGTTTTAGGCAGTTTTAAAAATATATATTTTGTAAAATAATTATCATTTCCGAAATAAGCTGGATAATGATTGCTTCAACTTCACAAACATTATAGAAGGAAAATCAAACTGAATCTAAGCAATAAATCCATCTTACGATTTATCTACTTATCTAAGCAAAGGAATGTACTCACACATGCGTTTATATATATAAGATACTGAGTACATTTTTATTTCACAATGCCTGTTAAAGGAAACTACGATAGATTAAACTAATTATTGTTTAGCTGAAATAATTACTTTCATTTGAACGTTAAATGGGTAAATTAGCTTCGTAATCTCTGGGATTAATGCTTGGAAGATAATTAAGGAAGCAAATTAAAAACAATTACGAAATGAAATATATTCCATTTACACTGTCATGTATCCCTGTTGTATTAACACACACACACACACACACACACACACACACACACACCCCCTCCTTACCAGATCAATTTGATAGTGTAGGACACTTTACGTCCCAATGTTTGGCAGATATTGGAAATGCGTTTTTGCTTAATGACGTGAATATATATATATATATATATATAGAGAGAGAGAGAGAGAGACAGACAGACAGACAGACAGGCCGAGAGAGCGAGAGGGGGTAGAGAGTTAGAGATTGTAATCCGACAAGATGATAGAATACATTAAGAATACAAAGTAGGAAATGTATCTCAGTCTAACATATTTTCGTTTTATTAAACTTTCTTCAGGGAACGAAGAGAAAAAGAACAAAATTCAAAGATGCAGCATATTGTATGTTGTACTTTGGGTTTAATTTTATTGCTCAAATGTGTGACGGATAATAAAGCAATAGAAAATTATTTCTAAATGAATGTTTCTATACAAACATGCACATACAAAAATATGCAACACATAACTTACCAATAAGAATTATCTCTAAATTTGTTCATACCAGTATATTATCTCTTTATAATTTATCATTCTCTTTTTTGTCTCTGAGAAAGCTTTAATAAAAGTGAAACATGTTAGATTTAGACGATTTCTCTACTTTGTTTTTTTTTACTTTCTTCTATCATATATATATATATATATATATATATATATATATATATATATATATATAATTTCACCCCAAGCAAGGCTGTACTGCCACTGGTGCGCTGAGAGTTACAATGAAAAGAGAAGGAAGACCGAAAGTAAACGGTACAGGCAAAAGGATAAAAGAAAGGTGGGACTCAAGGAAATATAAAATGGAAATTTACATTGCATTTAAACTTTTGGAAATTGTAGCTATCAGGGAAGCAGGCATAGAGAAGAAATTTGCCCAAGCTGGAAGTGAGAGAAGAGAAAATCTTAGAGTTGAAGTGGCGGTTACATTTACCTATTTTTACGGTAAAATGGTGGGAGCTAGTTATCAATCTAGTTGCACGAGTAAATTCATAAAGACGGGACATCATGGAATAAAGCTTGTCAGATCAAGAGCTGTGGAAAGACTTGTAGAAAAAAACAGAAATATGCCACATTCCGGGTTGTGAGAAAGTGGCTGAAGGCGAGCTGCCTTATCAGGAACGATTACTTCAGGGATTCTCCTTTGGATTTTGTCGAGAACCACGAGATGAACAACAGGAGCTCTTGACCAGATATAGAAAGAGTATTCATTGCAGAGACGAATGGTAGATTTTTAAGTGTTCAAGATGGATTCTGCTGAGAAAATCTTTCTGGCTCGGCACTTCGTCTGAACATTCTTAACAGTAGATGTAGCTAGTGATTCAGTGTATTCGGTTAAGAGAGTGAAGCTTAGGAGTTATGGGGTATTGCTTTCAAGGAGTCTAGTGTGATCTATATTAATAGAAGGTAGAAAAGCTTTTCTATGGTGGTGAAATGAGAGCAACTTCGTCGTGAAAGCATTAAAATTTACGAACTATTTCTTACCCCCACACCATCACAGATTAGAGGACCTTTCCAAGAACAAAGCGAGGTCTACTTTGTCAGCCCTGGCAGATTTTATATTAATACGGAAGTAGATGGTGGTGCCATCAGCGTAGATTTCAACTTTGGAACTGACTACATCAGGAAGAACATTGATGAAAATCAGGAAAAATGTTTCATTCACATGAAAGGAATTTTCAGTAAGCTCATTCAGAATGACAATCATTTTAGGATTTGACAGGAATGATTGGATTAAATCGAACAATCTTCCATTTTTAACTTAACCCTATAGTTTGCATAGATGACCAGCATGCCAAACTCTCTCAAATGCTTTCGAGATATCCAAGGCAACACCTTGGGCTTCGCCGTTTTTATCAAAGGTATATATATGTATTTCGTGATGGCCGTTAGCAATAGAACTGGCTAAGCTGAAGCCCTACTGCTTGTCAGAAAATAAATTGTTAGATATGAGATGTTGAATCATTTCAACATTACTAGTAGCCTTGAACACTTTGACAAAAAGCGGTAAAAAGCTGGTAGGGAGACAGAGGGTCTGGGTCTCACCAGAGTTTTTAAAAACAAGAACTACAGCGGAGGACTACCAACAAGCAGGGAAGGAAGAAGCAGCGAGTCAATTGTTATTGAGTTTGAAGAGGACAAAAGAGAGTTCAGGGGCACGTTTCATAAGAACGATGACTGAAATTCAATCGCATCCACTTGCTTTATGTGTGTCAAGCTTAGAAAATATGTTAGAGACCAGAGAGAGGAAGGGATATATACATCACTCAGTTGGACCTCAGTTTTCGAAAAGAAGTCAGGTGTGGTTACTTCAGATGAGTCAAGTATGGAATCATAAGAGAATTTGTTAGCAATACATTCAGCCTTGTCCACAGTGGATGTGAGAACCTCAAAATTATTAGTGGAGGATCGAAGGCTGGCAGCTGTTAAGTACACATTTCCAGAGTCACCTGTAGTCTTTAAACACAAATTTGCAGGATGATAAACGTTGCGTTATTCTATTAACACACAGCAGCTTAGCATCATTTAGGAAACTCTTACAATTTGTACGAGTAGAAACAAAAAGCGCCTATTGGAGTCAGGCGCGTCATACCGGTAAAGCCGGAATAAGTGATTCTGGTGGGAAATGGCAGCTAAGCAAGCAGGAGTGAAACAAGTTGAAGAATGAGGCTTAAGTCAAAATTTCCTAGATGGAATGATAGCCTCGATGCCGGCTTTCGCCTACGAGGAGACCTCGGACGCGCAATCTTCAACAGCGAGATTAAAAACTTTGTTTCTAGGAAATTTACAATAGAAGTCGTGGAACGCCTTCCATTCCGCTCTTTGATAGCATCAAGATATTCTGTTGGTGGGATGTTCCTTAGTAGGGATGAGTGGAATGAGATATTAATGGAAACCACGGCATGATAAGATTTTCCAAGTGGGCAGAGGTGCGTGGTATGGCAAGAGTCAGGGATAAAGTGAATAAAAAATCTAGCAGTGAGCAGAGTCCATCAAGGTTATTGGGGAAACGCGTGTGAAATCCACTACTTGCATGAGAGATTGAGTGATTGAAAAGTTAACGGTATGGACACCATCAAATCTGTGACAGAATTTTCCAGCCACGTTGAGCATTAAAGTCACCGAACAAAATATGTTAGTAAACGGATGAGTAAAAATGCCCTTGTCTATATTGTCTGAGATGCTGTCTAGCACAGAACAGTCAGTAGAGGAAGAAGAACGGTAGAGAAAGATAGCTAACCGTGTTTAGCAGAGAGAGAGACGGAGACACAAGTATGAATGGTTTAGAAGTTTGAGAGAAATCACTTAAGTTAGAGGGAGATTTTCACTGGCATAAACGTCAAAACCATGCATATGGACACTGGGGTCTTTCATAAAGAGGGAAAGGTAACCAGAGATACAGAACTCAAAGGAAAGGAATTGAAGGGTCAGGGTTAGTTTCACAGAAAGCTAGGATGTCTGGGACGTTTTCTGGAGGAAGGATTCCACGCTGCAAAATTTGCGACTGATAACACGGACATTCGAGAAAGAGATGTTGAGGGGTATGACCAGTCATAGTCCTTTTCACAATCTTTCGTTTGTTCGTAAACAATTAGTATGAGGCCAGAAATTCTGTATGCATCTCTCGAATTCGACATCGACTTGGAGGTGCAAAGATTGCAAACAAGACTCCCTCAAAATTTCGATCATAATCCCAAAGAATTCAAACAAGTTAACAAAAGCTTCATAACTTTTTTCTCTGAATGGAATATGTTTTGCTGGGGCCTATTTTATAAAGAGGGTAAGGTTACCAGGGATACAGAAATAAGAGAAAGGAACTGAAGTGTCAAGGTTAGTTTCACAGAGAGCTAGGATGTCTAGGACCTTTCCTAGAGGAAGGATTCCACGCTGTAAAATTTGCGACGGACACCACGGACATTCGAGAAAGAGATGTTGAAGGGTATAGGTATTTTTGTTTAGCTGGTTTACTGTTACGGCTATATATATATATAAATCTGCCTTCACCGTTCTGTATATATATATATATATATATATTTATATATAACAAAAACACAGTTACGATGAGTGAAGACATCAAAGTCGTCATGAACCTGCTCAGTTAAAGAGGTAAATTCTTTGCATTATTATCCTGCTCTATATTCACCTCGATATCGACTACTTTACGATCAGAAAAATTAGTTTGCCAAAATACCTATTATCATTAAACTACAGAAAAAACAACAATCTTGGCGCCAAAAACTATTACAACTCAGCACTAAATATATAATCTCGATAAACAAAATAACTTTGTTATAAGAAGTAGATACAGTAAGTTAATTTAGCTTATACATTGCAGGAATAAAAGAGCCGCTAAATATTTGAAAGGAAGAATCATTGTTGTAAATTTCCGACATATGAAAAGTGATCATTAAATGCATTTATAAATTTTTTGTAAATGTTGCTAAAATGTGGCACAAGGGTTGAATATAAAGAAAAAAGAGTTTTTTTATTACTATCGTATCATATCCAGTGACAATCCTTTTCACAATCTTTCGTTCGTTCGTAAATAATTAGTATGAGGTGAGAATTTCTGTATGCATTTCTTTAATTCAACATCGACTAGGAGGTCGCAAATAAAAATACCTTGAAATTTCCATCATAATTCCCAAGCATTCAAACAAGCTAACAAAAGCTTTATAACTTTTTCCTCTGAATAGAATATGTCTTGATGAGGCCTATTTCCAATATAGTTTCATTAAATCTTGGTCCATTTCAGATTTGTTAATTTCAAGTTAAACAACTAATTGCCCTTACATCAAAATCGTCTATTTCGAGCAGATATAAGTTCCACTGTCAAGTAAATGCATTTCATCAATTGACCTATCACCAGTCAAAAGGCAAAGAACATAAAATATACTTATCATTTATTAATGCCGACATTTTTATCGAAATTCTCTCTTACTGTGAGTGTGCTCTGCAACACGTACATTTTCTTGCATTGTGTTTCCATGTGGGTAATTATTTTATTTCCCTGAATAATCCTCTTAATTTGAACTCATATGTCTCAGGCTTCACTTACCTACAGGTATGTATATTTTTAGCGTAAGTACAGTACATTATTTGTTCTTTAATTTCTATTATTTAAATATAATATTAAGAAATCTATTAAGTCTTTAAATAAAAAACTTGGAAAAAAGAAAACAAAATAAAACATCAAACGTAAAAAAGAATCTTAGGAATGAAAAAGAAGAACGCATAATGGTGGGGACAAGTTAGACAACATTTGCAGATATATAGAATAATTTAATTCTTGTTTAATTGATATCATATTGTTCATGCAGAAGACTAAACAGTATATACACATCTTATCCAGAATAACGGTTCTTTTTTAGATTTTCCGAATGGAATTTCATCGTAAAGAAAATCCTGCCTATTTTTTTGTTTGACGGAAACGTTAAATAGTAAAAGATTAAATGATTAAATTCCAGTATAGTCTTATGGTTAGGCCCAAAATATAGTTAAGGATAAAACATATGCAATGTATGATATTCTGTTGCTTCAAGATGAAGACTTTCTAGTTGTAAAACAAAACAATAAAAAAAAACAGACTTTAAAAAGCAGAAAATATAAGGTCAGTGCGATAGTTTTCAAAATCTCTTTATCGGAAATTCATTTGACAACGTTCGTCTTATTGTATGGAGTGATCGTAACTGTGAGATTAAATCAGTTGCGTAGGGAATCAGCATAGTAAGACTCGACATAGTGATAGAACAGAAAGTCCATTCCAAACTGCTTCGGTTTAAGATCCAGTACATGACATTCATTCCTAGTAGAAAATTGGCGTGCTGGCATTGCATGAAGACTGATTCCCTCTATCAATCATGCAAAAAAACAAAACAAAAAAACAAACAAACAAAAAAACAAACAAACAAAAAAACAAAAGAGTTAAGAAAAATAGGCCACTAAGATGCTTTTCTACATACCTTCTCCGCGGAGAAAAGACACATTAACAGTATCGTCTGCAACTGCTGGTCAGAAAATCCGGCTAGATATTGCAACATATGTATCATCATGGATTCGCACTTCCAAGAAATCTACGAGGGATTGATGAGCAGTGAAAACTTTTTTAATCTAAACAGCGGGATCTCACTTCCTTTTATAATGATATAATTATGTTGGTTCTCTTCTGACGTCTGTGCATCAGCTTTCTTGTATTATACAGTTCTGTGTAACGTATGTTGTAATTATCCATAATATAAGGAGAATATTTATTTATGTTTTTTTCACACGTAAACTCTACAAGCATCAACGTAAATGAGATGCTTACCGCATTAATGCATACCGTGAAATCCATAAAATTATATTAGTAAATTTAAATTCCGGTATTTTTCCTAAGGTCAATAATTACATGGTCATAAAAGAATTCAATACTGCTTGTAGGTTTCTACCTATAATCCATGAATGTCTCAGCTCCAAGAAATGGGTTTATACAGAACATGAACAAATGATGTAAGGGGTGGAGACATTCTCATTTGATGCCACGCCAAAGAAAAAGTTCCCACAGCCTGATGGTAAAAGTTTTTTTGTTTTTTTTTATAAGCGTTTCGCCCCGAGCAAGGCATGTCACTGCCACTACTGTGCAGGGGGCTACGTAGAGTGGAGAAAGGCTGATTAAATATAGGAAATGACAGGGGGTGGGTGATAGGCGGGTAAGGATACCGAGAATGAGGGTTGGGTAGATGAGAGTGTTGTGAGAATAGTTGGGAGTTAGTGTGATAGGAGGTGTCTATTGATCCTACATTTAAACACCTGGAGATTGTAACTGTCGGGAAAGCAGACTTGTGGAAGGGAGTTCCACAGGCGGGAAGCGCGAGAAAAGAAGCTGTTGGAGTAGAATTTACGGTTATATCTTAGAAGTATTTTTAAATAGTTTACTCGATTCGCGATGCATACGATTTGCCAGAAGTGAGACCAATTTGCATCTTTACCAACTTATCGTCATGCAGTTAGGCTTCTTTCTCTTTTTTATCATTTTTGTAAATAACAGCATGCAACACGGATGCATTTTGACCGACAAGGTTAGTTACAATTTTTATCTGTACATAAATTTAATTGTACCAGTTTTTCTTGAAGAAATGTTTTCCTTGTTTTGATAACGAAAACTAAAGTTCTTTTATTACCCTGAAAGCAGTACAGATTTATAAAATTGATACTAAATATGCGACTACTTTAACTACAAGGCAAAGCATTCTTCTGTAAAACATGTTCCTTTATTAGTTTTTTGTACCGTTTGATTTTGCCCGAAACTCAGTGCAAACCTCTTGCGCGAAAGACATTAAGGTTTCATGTAATGCGTCTATTTATGCTCGAACTTTTTTTTATTTATTTTAGGAGCATTTTGGCATTATTCTGTTATTTACAAATAATGTAAACTTCACCGCCTATCTGAAGAAGTTAATTTATTCAAACCTCTTTTTGCTTTTGCGATTGTATCAAGAAATTAATTCATTCATACTTCTTTTTGCTTTCGCGACTGTATCAACTGCATTGTTTACTCTTTTCTCGAGGCTTTCAAGATTCAATAACAGATTCATATTAAGAAACACCCTCAACTTGGTCGTGTTATCAGTGCTTATAAAAAGGGTCATTATCCACATTATATTTAACATGCAATCGCCCGAACGAATTGATTTAGGGACATTCCATGTCTTCTAACTTGTCGCCTTCGATAAAAGTGTCAGATTGACGGTGAAATCATTGTGGAAAATTTTGTGTTGGTAGACACGCAGCTGTTCAAAGCCAATTACTGCTTTGATGTGTTTCAATCATTTCGCCGAAGTTTTTCTTAAGAGACATGAAAAGAGAAAACAAAAACCCGAGGAAACGACTCGAGATAACTAGGGAAACAAGGATGACTGACTTGGCTTCAATTCGTACGGAAAGTGATTTGTTAAATAAACATATTCCCTATAACTACGAATGGTGTGAGTGACTAAAGAGCAAAAATAATGTTTTCACAACCGAAATGTTTAACTGCTTGTTTAATATGCCTAAATAAGGAGACCTTATAGCAAGGTTAAACGTAGTTATTTGAACATATACTCAAATTCTTCATTCCAAAACTACCATTCTCCTAGAAATAAAAACTTTACCATTACTACAAACTGTACCTCTTACTTTTACTACGAAGGGTGCTTGTGCCTTTTACAAGAAGAAAATCATTGTAAAAATAAAAATAAGGTATCGAAACGTTCCGGCAAAGAAACTGGCATCCTTATTTAGCCGTTCACACTTTTCTAATGATATCAGCTGTAAGATTAATGTTTCTTTAATTTATTCAACTTAAGGCGATAATCACGTTTTATTTCTTGTAAAATGCATACTTTGGAAAAGACGATATGCACTCCTATGCAAATTTAAACGTTTACCCTTGTGTGAAAAGATGACTTAGATATAAATATATATAACTCATTTTTATACACACACCTCAACTATCCGTTCAGTTCCAGAGAGAATAATAAGCATGAAGAAATCATACATATCTGTGAGAAAGATATGACTTTTAGGACTTTCTACCAACTAATATTTAAGATATTTTAAATTATTATATCGTTTAATTTTTGTCAAAGCAACTACATATATTTTATTTTAACGTAAGATTTCTTAATTTCCTTTGTTGTTCGTTGCGGCGTCACAAAATTCTTTAATAGGATCTACGTCTTCATAAATATATAAATATTCACTAAAATACAAGACCAAATGGACACGGATAATAGAAGATAAATGGGGTTGTTGTATAGACATAAAAGGTAGAAGTAAGTGTAGTTTTACGAGGTTATGTAGGATGGATAACTATTGAAGCTAGATTTGAAGATATTGCGACGTAGTCATTAATGAAGAATCTTCTCAGAAGATTTTTCCATAAAGTAGCAGTACATATTAGAAAACTATTTCTTATATCTGCATCTATACTCTTTTATACCGATTGGGGAGAAACCAAAGATAGAGGTTGAAAAAATACAAATACGCAAATAAAAAACTGGCAGGATATTTTGTGCGAATAATGATCTGAAATGAAAAATATCTTCTATTGATGTTAGTAAATCAACGGCGCTAACGAAAATAGCTGTTCCTGTTTAAGTCAGATTTTTCTAACACAGTCATCATTTGTGATAGCCTAAACATCCAAAAATATGCATAATCCTTTCGTAAATACTTCATAAGCTGTCATTAAAATTTCAGTTATCATAAGAATAACGAAAGTTGCCTTCCAATAACTAAGAGATAAACAAATAACCATATAAACAAAGAAAGTATATATTATATCTTATCACCTATATGCCAGTGAATGTTGGACAACTTCATAAAAACTAAAAGACTTGAAGAGACAGAAATATAATTTTACTGAAGAATACTAAGAATATTATTGATCAAACTTAGAATGTAGTAATGATGCGAAAAGAATACAGAAAGCATTTCACCCCAAGCAAGGTAAAACCGCCATTATTGTAGAGGAGGTTACAGCGAGGGATAAAACTGGTTACAGGGAATATTTAAGAAAAAATAAAAGTTGGTGAAAGTGATTCAAGAAGATAGAAGATGGTAATTGACTTTGCATTTAAATATATGGAGATTGTAGCTATCAGATGAGCAAGTAAATGGAAGAGAGTTCTACAAACGGAATGTGCGAGAAAAGAAACTGTTCGAGTAGAACTGAGTTTTGCATTTAATTATTTCAAAGGTAAAAATGGTAGGACCTAGATGCAAATGTAGTAGTACACTTAAATTCACGTGGAAGAAAGCTCATCACAGCAGTTGCTTTGAATATATTTGTAAAAAGGACAGAGGAAACACCGTCACGTCTGTGAGAAAGGGACTGAAGTCTAGATGCCAAGTCAGAACCGATTACAATGCAAGTTATCTTTTGAATCCGACCAGATATAGCAACATTATAGGACAGATAATGAGGAAAAATGGCTGAAATAATGTAACACTCAAAAAGCACGAAAAAAATCGGGGGAATTAAGTAGTGTAGTTGGTGATTTTTTTTGTTCTGCACTCCCCTAAAGTGCAGAACAACAGCAATAACAACAACAGTAAAAAAAAAAAAGTGATAAGAGAGTTAGACAACGAATTGAAGAAGCAAAGGTCGTTTACGACTTGTAAGGTTATGGCACATAAAATAAGAATCATCATAGACATTGGAAACTTTTATTAATGTTCATGCCTTAATTTATAATAGCTAACTTAATATTCCAACAGCAAAAGGAAACCATCAATGTATCATAAGAGTATAAGGGGTAAAATCTTCCTGACATGATGAGATATTCTAATTATTTATATTATTTACATCGTTCGGACTGTTGTTCTAATTTTTATTGCTATATTCACGATATTTCGGCCGTTGTACGCTCCGACCTTCTTCAGGAAGTGAGGGAAATTTTGAATATTTTGATCGCTGACGTAGAGTGCTCTTGTTTCATGAATCATGCCACTTCCGGATGTCTCTCAGCTCTCTAATTTGTTCTCCGATGCTTTTGATAACAAAAAAGAGTTGGTTAGCTCCAGTGACTTAATAAGTGGGACATTCGGAAGAAGCATGACTCGTGGAACGAACACAATTTACCTCAGTGATCGAAATAAAGAAGTCAGTTCGAAATTCCAATCCACTGAAGAATGTCGGAGCAGACAAGGCCGAAACGCCCTGAATATGGCAATAAAGACGAGAACAACTGTTCAAACAATGTAAATAATCATTTTCTTTTCTAATTATAAAATGACATAAGAGTAGTTTGCTAGCAAACTTAAAAATTAATAATTACTTATATTAAAACATCTTTATAAAATAAGAACTGTGACACCGATTCCTATAAAGAATAATATTTAAGTTCCTCTGTACAGATTCATTATTACCCGTAACCATCAACGACTGGTGCATTTATCCCCTTTCCTCGAAACTGACAGTGTTTGCTCGTGCTAGGCCAGGCCTCGACTTTGCGATACCTTCCCAGTATCGCTAAGGGACTGCTCAAAGTGCGCCACATCGACTGGGCTAAGACTGCTGACTGGCATCCATTAAATCTTGCTAAAAGGAATTTCGACGTTGTGTGAATGTCAGCAATCTTTTCTTCTGCGATCAATTACAACGGAGTATGATTCTTACTGGGTGCTCCATACATTCGACCTCCAGTTATGCTTAGTAAATCGCTATTAAATATTACTAACAAGTAAATATTGATACATCTCATTAGTGAACCCACTGAATTGCAGGAAAAGTAAAATCTCAGAAATTATTTAGCCTAAGAAACCACAATGATCAGGTAGCTATGTCTCTATATAAATAACTTAATCTCAAGGGTTTTCAGAAATAATTTTCAATTTTGACTGAGGAAATCATTTCTAACTTTTCATCATTTTTGCCTGACTTGTTGTGAGTATGACACAACCGTACTCAGTTGTAATGAGTTAAGAAGTTATCTTCGAGTTAACATTAATTTTAGATTTCTTAACGATATCTCTATCCATCTAATTACTCGAAACTAATTAACCTTAATTTGTTCTAATTAGTTCCATTTTCAGTAAATGTAATCATGCATTCTCCTTCAACTTTTCCGGCTCATGTGCCATGAAGCCTG
Organism: Ascarosepion bandense; assembly: GCA_037127315.1. NCBI lineage: Eukaryota > Metazoa > Mollusca > Cephalopoda > Sepiida > Sepiidae > Ascarosepion > Ascarosepion bandense. The sequence continues at coordinate 6,267,817 of JBBBDQ010000344.1, forward strand.
GCCTTTCTATATTTAGTGCCTCTTCGTTGGTTGCCAAGTCTCATTGGGGCTTTACATCTGAGTCATGCGCGTGTATCTGCTCATTTCATCATACCTGAAACTATGCCTATTTCCATAATTACCTAAATCTAACCATAAGGGGAAGTCAAACAGTGACCGCCACCCTATAAGTAACAGCTCACATGCTATACCTAATTATTAATTTTAAATATTAAAACTAAATACTGATACAAAAAGAGCAGTTTTATGCTATAAAAATATATTCTATATACGAATTGTTAACAAGAGATGCATTAACTCGCACAATAACATGAATCTAAAGCAGATAAATAGTATGAAAGATGGAGAGAATGGAAATGTTTTCAAAAATGCAACGTTCTGTGGAATTCGTGAAAGAAGTTTGGCAAAGGCACAAGCAGCATCCACCGGAACACTTAAGATTACAAATGTTTCAATGAAGCAGGAAAAAAGAGAACACATCGCGTCGGAAGTTAGAAAGAGTCGGATGCTGTGAATATCTTATTGCGATTCAGGTGGCCGTGATTTATACGACGAGTAACATGTCAGGTTTGGATACATGTAAGTAACATAAAAAGATAAGTACAGGTGTTTAGATCAAGTACCTTCTCTCACAGAGCAAACTATATATACAGTGTGCTAAAAATTGATTACATTTGTAGTTTAATAACAGCGAATTCTCGCCCAAATGATGTCAAATATTAACAAAATGTAAAACCTAAGTTGGTGTACTTATCTCAATTTTCAAGGTAGATGGATTAGGCGTGCCAGTGATAATGACAATATGCTATTGGAATGGCCACCATGTTCACTTGACTTAAAACCTTGTCATGTTTTTCTATGTGGCTATGTGAAAGAACATGTCAATATGCCTCCCTCTTCCTACAAGCTTAGAGAAACTTAAGCAGAAAGGCATACTACAGCGTGTTTGTCAGGAGCTGGACTACCTTCTTGACTTGTCTAGTGTCACAAGTGGTGCGCATATTGAACATTAAGGAAGCTTTGTAAACTCGGTTTTAAAATACACCTATATTTATCTCTTTCGAATTTTGATAAATAAATATTTTCTTGTTGAGTATGAAACCTGTTTAATTTTCGTTTCATGCAGTTACTCAAATATTCTGATTTTAAATATTGTCAGTTTTTTGGATAGCCAGAGTTGTGGATACCGACTCGAAATGAGAAAAAGGAGAGGCGGGTTCGCATTCCAGTTGCATTCACTTACGTGCAAACATCCTTGGGAAAGGCATCGATCCATCTCATCTTCCTCTAGCTATGAGCTGAATAGCAGAACAGATTGGGTTCTAGAGATTTAGTTGGTAGCGAGTTTACCGCAGAAAGAAATGACGCCTACTGCAGGATAATCTTTCGCTTAGTCGGTCATAGATCAAAAGAAACGTGATCGCTTAAGCGTGTATAACGTATGGCACTAAACTGACTGTATTTCACATGCACATTCTATATTTCATTTTCCACGCAGTGAGATCATCATAATATAAGATAGTTAAAATTATGAATCAATTAAAAAAGGAACTTTTATGATTGTCTACCTTTTCATTCAGATTGGGTGCTTTGTATTCCTGGTCTTGTACAGAATTTGAAATTTATCAACAAGAAACTACAACTAAAGCTTTTCAGCATAATTTGAGTTTAGACTTTTTGTGTGGATCGAACGCCAGAGAAAACAGGCTAGCACTTCAACTAGCACATATTCAAGGGAGACCAGAAAAATACTTATTCCTCACCTAAACACTTTACCTAAACATTCCAAAGTCACGTATTTTAAGTGAAAAAATAAATTAAAGCTTATATAAATTATTTAATTAATATTATTATTTGTTATTAAGTCTGAAATGCCTACACTTATAAAAAGCCCACTCTTTCCTAGTATTTAATCCATAGCTGTGGGGACTAGAAGAGATGAATTGTTACCTTTTCCAACGGTATTTGAACAACAGTGAATGCAACGAACTCGCCTAGAATTCGAGGTTAGCTCTCCAGTTTCTAATTCCAAGCTGCTATTAATTACACCACCTTCACAATAATAATATTCTATTACTATTTCTATTTTCTGAATTAAAACTGGTGGCTTCTTCCCATTTTTACTTGTTATTAGACCCAGCTCATCTATTTTGTTGATTCATCGCTGAAATTCTCCCGAGACGTTGATATTGCAACTCTCGCCACCACTTGACCTCCTGCTGTCAGTGTCGACTGATGTTTTCTACGTTGCACTAATCTAGCTTAAGAAATCTCTTAGAATTGAAAAGGATTAGGAAAAACATTTTTATTGGCAAACGTCGGTTCGAAGTCTATGTTATGATTACTAATGGAAATTCATAGATATTACTAATAAGAAAAAATATTGTATTCAGAATTAAGACGATAAAGAAATAAAGTTACAACGCATCTTATACTGTTTATCTAACAATTCATTGATCTTTAAATCACCCTAAATTTCTGAAATATTATCATCTAATATAAGGATATAGGCTAAATTATAAAAGCCAACTCATTTCTAAAATAAGCAGCTTATTGGACTATTTAGATTTTATTAGTACTGTACAGTAAGATATGTCTTTTAACATGTATGTCTGCCATCATTCCTTTCATTTGATATTTGTCTATTTCGATGCGTATGTTTGTATATTTACATTTTATATCTCAAATGGTGAATGTTAATCACAGACAAATACTACAATGAATATAAAATAAATGGCACTTACTGCCATATGACTGAATCAGAATTAAAATAACTGCATATCCTATGACAGAAAACAAGAACAATGATGGAACCTAAAGGACAACCGAAAATAAAATAAGAGTATATGGTTCTTAACTGATATATCTAGATATAAAAAAAATACACAGATAAGGAGATATGGATTTTGTAGGCATATATAAATATAGATATTTAACCGTTTAACGACAGGCCTATTAACAGATTGATAGATAACATAGCTTTCAGTAAACTTAATGTTCGAGTAACTAGTCTTGCAAATCAGTGTGAGTTTTATTGGTGATGTTAATTCACCCATTGTGAATAATATTTGTATAGGCAGATATGACACGAATAGCATTAATGGATTAACAGGAAAAATGTCATACAATACTTAAGATGTTATTCTTAACATTTATTCAAACAAAATTAAAAAGTATAAGATCGGTATGAACTGAAATACAAACAGGATTCACACACACACACACATATATATATATATAGTCATCCACTGATAAACCTGTTTCGCTGTATCACAGCTCATCAGATTGCTTCTGGCTAGGATTGAAACCCGATCAAATCGACAGCAGTTGGCGATTCTACCTCTGAACTAATTTTGGTTTTGGTCAGAATCAAATTAGACCAGTACACAATTATATTAAAAAATGCTCGAATAATTATATTGTAGAACTGTTGAATATATATTCATTTGGAAATGAATTATTTCGCGGCCTAGTTTTCTAGCTTTTGGAGTCTTCAGGCAATTTACAATAACTGATTTTACCGTTTTTCAAACGCTCACGTAAAAGATTCCTGTTACGTGAGCGTTTGAAAAACGGTAAAATCAGTTATTGTAAATTGCCTGAAGACACCAAAAGCTAGAAAACTAGGTTGCGAAATAACTCATTTTCAAATGAGTATACATATAAACTTCCAGCTTTATTATAATGGTCACTTTGTAGTAGACGCCATTTTTTATTTATTAAACACTGTATTACATTTATCGTCTTACGCATTCGAAAAATCTTAGTAAATAAAATATTTTCACCGACAAGGATCAAATTTGTGTTTTCCTTCTTCTACCAAAAAACACATTGCTTTTATTACGATTTCTACAATGCGCTGGTCGATAGACTTAATACACTGTTTAATGAAGAAAAATGGACGTCAATTTCAAATACAAGTGTCCAATAAAAAATGTCAAATTAAAAATAAATCTGTTAGTACCTATCTGGGCATTCATTTATGTATCATATTTTTTAAATAATAGAAGGCTATAGATTTAATCGTTTCCTTTTAATTTTTAAACATTTTTGTAGTCATGTACGTTGGTTTGGGATAGGAGAAATTATTTCAGGAATGGAGTTATTTGAAAAAATTTCAGGGTCAGATTTATATTTTGGTAAGATTGAATCATGGCACTTAAGAATTTTCGAACTAATAAGTTAGTTTATCTCTTAATATGTGTGAATTATATAGAGCGAATTTGTGCTTTAATTCATTTGTATGTATTACTAATGAATTTGATAAAATATTGCCTTTAAGTTGTTTGTGTTATGCGATACTTTTTTAACGTTCTGCAAGTTTCCCTATGTATTATTGTAAGGAATAGTTGTGGTAGTTTATTTTCTATATACATATTTCGGAATTATTATTGTTATTCATTTATGTTCTGATAATATCTATACTAATTTTTAATTTTGTTTCAATAGATAAATTATTCTGGGTAGTTGATGTTAAAAAGTTAGTAAGAAATATCAAATGTCTTTTTACTTAACTTATTGCTGTTAATGATATCATCGTGTTTGAGGTTGCATATTTTGTATGACTGTTTTTTTGCGTTGAGTGTGAATTAATGAAGATATTGGTGGTTTGTAAAAGTATTTTCTGTGCAGATTTTTTTTCAGTTAAATATAAGGTGTTGCAAATAGTGCTCCTAAATAAGCTCGTATAATTATATCATATTTTATTCTGTTACTGTGGCAAGAATATAAATTAATAAGTTCGTTTTTTTGATAGGTTATCTTTAAATCTCTAACTGAAGATCGTTATTAGTCCTATGTAGTATAATATAGTCATAAAGTGTTGCTACATTGAAAATATATTAGGCGCTCGATGTTAATAAGACTAGTAAAAAGATCGGGTAAAACTGTCATATTAATAGAGGATGATCTTTGTATACAAAAGAATATCTAAAAGTAAACAGCCAAAAAGCCACTAAGGAAAGAATCTCTCGGGATACAAAATTTACAGAGAAAATTAACAAGATGTTTGAAAAATTTGTATTCAGTCGATGAGCTTCAGTAGTGTCATCATGGCAATTTGTGGCCGAGTATTATCATGAAACAGAATTGGATATCGTCGATCAATCAGTGGTGGTTGCCTCCGAGTTCGAATTCCAGTTGAATTCATTGTATTCACTTTCGCGCAAATACCCTTGGGAAAGGTATTAATCCGTCTATTCCTTCTAGTTATGAGTTAAATAACAGAACAGACTGGGTTCTATAGCCTTGGTCGGCAACCAGTCTACCGCAGAAAGCAATGGCAACTTACTGCGGGATAATCTTCTGCCCAGTCAGTCATGTTTCTTTCGAGACATGATCGCCCAAGCGTGTATCACGTATGGCACTTAACTGACTGACTGAATATGCATTTTATTGAGATGCTAGCAGTAATCTTCCGCAGTGATTCCGGAAAACTATAATAAATAATGCCAATGAGAGACAAAAATACATTAATCGAAAACTTCTGTTGATGCAAGTTTGGCTTGGGAAAATTCCCGGAGTCTTAGTCATGATCGATCCAATGAGCCGATGGTTTACCATTGTGATAAAGTATCCCTATCTCATCAGTATTCAGTCAAGAAATGAATCATTCGAATTTAGCTGATGCAACATCGAACACATTTCAAAACATTGGATTATTTGACTTTTACTGAGGTTATGTGGAATCCATTTACCGAGTTTCTTCACCTTGTCAATTTTATTGTCGAAATACTAACGACCATTATCTAAAATATTCCTGTGACACTTCATCTGAGTTTTGTTCGACAAGTGTTTCTGATGTATATATTAAATTGCAAATGAGCGCCATCTTCAACCTTGACCTTAACATCTAATATTCTCAACACGAAACTTCAGAAAACAAAGCCATACTGTCTGATCACACATGAATCCTTCATGTTCTATTCAGGTTGGCAGCAGATTGAGAAGCATTAAGATCAAAGCATGAGCCCATGCTAAAAAAGTAAACATCTTTTTTTCTTGGTCAAGATAAGGGAGATGTAATATTTTAAGTTAAATTCTGAACGTAATAATACCAAATTAACAAACAGGATATTTTAATCCTTCTGGAAGCAGAGTATTCAGAGACAGGGAGATTTTGTTGGAAACTAAGGATAATGTACTGGACTGTTATGTGATAGCTGTTCTTCAATATAGTAGCGAATGCTGAACAATCTTTTCAAAGATGAAGGAGAGACTCGAAGCAACAGAAATGTGGTTCTACAGAAGGATGCTGAGGATACCATGGTCCGAAAATGTGATCATCGTCAAGGTTTTTAGTGAGGGCGCAAACAAAAAGGAAATTTATACTTAGCATTAGGAAAAGACGGCTGAAGTTTTTGTGAGATATAATGGGTAGGGAGGGTTTGGAGAATCTAATACTCACAGGATGGATAAATGAATAGAGAGACAAGGAAAAAAGCGCAAGACATATTTGATTACACTGACAAAGTGGATTGTCTGAAAGAACATGGCGCATAAAAAAGAACATTTTTGTGTTACTATTATATTAGAAGAATTACATAGTTTATTCTAAAATTGGACGTTATTTCTCGAACAACAGATTTCCTAATATTTTTAATAGCACACCTCTTCTTTCAATCCTCTAAAAATATAGGGATATTACAATTAGTTTTAGTATAATTAAGCAGCAACACACACACACACACACACACACACACACACACACACACACACACACATATATATATATATATATATATATATAAATATAAACAAAAGTAATACTTATTAGAAGCATATTTGGTGTCGATAACTTCACAGTTTTATCGTAAAGATATAAATAACTTTGTCACTAGGCAAACACTGTGTATATGTTTTGGGTTCCTATTTTGACTTATACGTTAATTATTGAACAAAAGTTTAATCCACAATCGAACATTATTTCCGAGCAACTTTGCTTTAATATTTGTCTCTTTCTGAAATAAGGTATTGTAATAATTTCAACATTTACATTCTTCATACAGTTCCAATATTCGTTGCTACGGCAGTTTCCAGGTTATTGAAATTTTGAACTGACCCCTTTATTTCGTCCACCGAGGTAGATTATTTAATTCCACGTGCCATGTTTCTTTCGGACGTCCCATTATCAGTTATGTTCCTTTAACTCAAATCTCCAAGCTTTTGTTCAAATCTGCTGTAGCTAGGTATTGAACTCCCAACTCTTTAGGACAAGTCAATGAGTTTAACCACCGCTTTTATAGACTGGACCATGTTTCTTGAAAAAAAAAAAAGAAAGAAAATAACTAAGACATTAGGTTTATGTTTAAAAAATTCATGTACTGATGGCCCAGTGAATAAAAGTGTTGGTTGAAGTAATTCATTTATTAAACAAAAACTTATGAGGTCAATATCATGCTAGAACAGAGATAAAAAAAAACTTGGAAAGTTTAATTAAAGGGAGATAACTGATACTGAGACATAGCACATGAAAGTAGAACAATCTACCCCGATTTAAGAAATAAAGGATTCAGTTCGAAATTCCAAACATCTGAAGAGGGGCAGAGCATATAACGGTCGAAACGTCGTGAATATGGCAACGACGATTAGAACAAAAGTGCGAACAATGTAAATAACGTTGCCTAATCTGGCGTAAAGTAAATGAGTATTTGTAAAGCAAGTGGAAAGAGAGACGGATTTTAAAACTATGCAAGAGAGAGAGAGAGAGAGAGAGAGAGAGAGAGGATATGTGAAAATAAGAGAGAGAGTAAGAGAAAGAGAGAGCGGACTCTTATAAAAGAATAAAAACATCAAAAAGATATAAGACTGAATAAAGGGAATGAGAAATGGAAACGAAATGAATTCTGTTAACATTAAAAGTCAAGATCAAGGTGAGAAGTAAACGCACAAAAGCGCTGTATGTTTTCACCTCCAAAAAGGGTGCAAGAAGCAATTCCCCCGATGTTAGTCACGATGTGGAACGAAAAAGAAAATGATTTATGCATGCGAGAAAAAAAAATGTCGATCTGTACTCAGGAAAAATGGCGATTTTTTTTCAAAAAAGCTTCCGCTAACTGAGCTCCTGCACACAATCTTTCTTTTAAACATTAAGCAAGTTCAGAAAAATTGGTAGCCTACCTCGCTATGGAATAGTTATTCTAGTAATATGAATTTCATGATTTACAGACACTATGATTTCTAATACAAGATTTGCATTTGAAATAGCTTTTCGTGCATCGATAAATTGAATATTCGATCATTTCGATCCAAAATGGAGATTTTCTACACAAAAATTACAACTACTGCTTTTAAAAATTACATAGAAAAATTAATGTGAACTATGAAGTTTATCATTTAAACAATTTGAGCTATTTCAATTCATGTCATCAAAGATTAATTTATAATACATGTTATAAAAAAAAGATATAATTCTTAAAAATATGAAGTTCAAGTGTTAATCTAAACAGTCCCTTTAAGCAATATTTAATAGAATTACTAATAAGTGTATTATAAAAATTAATAGATTATTAATTTAAATACGTAAATTTGCATCATTATGCATAGGTAGAATGTATGTTTCCTCTTAGCAGATAAAAAATCGAAATAAATTTTTGTCTGTGTCTCCTGGGATTTTTCCCGTTCTTCATTTGACTGACAGGAATATATATATATATAAATCATATATAAATAGATATCTCTGTATAAAAGCCAGTATGAATAAAACAAGAATAAATATTCCTTATCGAAGCATTGCATCCTCTAACTGGGTAAATGAAAGTTAACTAAGGGGGACACTAAGTGATTTAAATTTTGTCTAATATACAAAAGTGCGCAAATTTTATTGTTGATTATTTTCTTATTAGTTTATATATATCTATTAATTTACGTGTTTTAATTCAAGTAATATTTATTATTTTAATTTGATAAATTATTGATATATTTATTAGTTTTAAATAATAGGCTTTGATTTAACTGTTTTCATTTAATTTTAAATTTTTCATTGTCATTTATGTTGGTTTGAGAAAAGCGTATATCTTTTATGAAAGAATATATTTGAAAAAATAAGGAGCGCAGATTTGGACAAGATTCTATAGCAGCTGTCTAAAACCTTTACATCTAAGTTACTTTCGTATACATGACTATATAAATATTAAAAGGTACAAGCAAAATGGTTAAATAAAACATAGTTTTATCAAAAACTAGTTGTGACTTTTTGGACAAATATAAATATGTATTTTTTTCTAAACATATATTGTTAAATATAACAGATGATGAGTGTCTACTATGTGTAGTCATGAGCCTTTCTAAACATTGTATTTTGGTTTTAATTTCAGGTGAAAATAAAGACAAAAATTGTCCAACATTTGGATATTTTTTATTATGCTGATTATAAGCTTTCGACTCACATGAGCTATCTTCAGAGAGGTTATAGGGACGCTAACATAAAGACATCTAACATCAACAGATGATTTTATTATTAAGAGAAAACATTGCTTTGCAACGATAACAGTCATCGAATAACAGACGCAGTTGGTAAATTTGTAATGCGTTTCTATGACGTCACACCTAGTGCAACACACACACACACGTATATATATATATGCACACATACAAGAAACATAAAAACTTAAAGAAAATATACTTCATATAAAAGCATTCTCTTGAAGAACGCAAATTGACGTAATTAAATATGAAATATTTTTAGTTCATCTAATGCATATTCATGCGCTTTTTATCATATTCTACTAACATCTTTTGTATTTATATATATATATATTTTAAATATATTCGTTTCGTTTATCGCCTTGATAAAGTCGGTCAGGGAACGAAATGCGTCTGCTAAAACTAAATAATTTTTCTCTTGTCTTTTTCTTTTAGTCATATATATATATATATATATATAACCCCACCCACATTCTAGAGATAGATTAGCATTAAGGACGGATACAAAATCAAGATTTTAAAAAATTATCTCACAAGGATTCCAAAGGTGACATGTGAATGCAAAACTATTCACATGAATCAAATAATGTTCTGTAAATTATTTAACAATACTAAAAATCTATGGCTCGCAAATAACACAACATAAGTTGCCTCGAGCGGCTTAAAGGAAAAAATACGATGATAAGTATGATGAAAAGTCTGTTCGTAATTAAGAATTCAAGTAGCTTTAATATGAACGCTATGTCGAAAACATTGCCAACACGTTCTTTCATAGTCATATACGTTGCATTCAGTCAGTGATGTACGCTTAGGCTATCCTATCTCGAAAGAGACATGAGTGACTAGGCAGAAAATTTTCCTGCACTAATTTGCAAATACTTTCTGTTGTAGACTGGTCACCAACTAAGGCTACTGAACCCTGTTTGTCTTGCTATTTAAACCATATATGAAGAGAGAAGCGACGGATTAATAACTTTCCCCACGTGTGTTCGCGCATATGTGAATGTAACGAATTCAACTATGACCAAAACAACACGCAAATGAGGTGGCCATTCTTGTAGAATTTTCAGTGTGTATGATTTGAATAAACTATTACGTGAATACTATCATGTTCAAAAGGAACATAGACAATCTGTGTATTAAGAGACGTTAGAAAATCAACTGATTCTCCCACGTGTCAATATAGCAACCCAACTTCTTTAACCGTCGTGGCGTGCATGTTTGAGCAACGTTTCTCCCCGCCAAAACATACTGACTTTAGTTAAGTTACCTTATTCTATATAATGATCCTAATTGGATAAAAAAACTCAATCTATGCCATTCAGTTAGACCGAAGTAGACCAAAGGCCAAACGTTTGACAAGTCACTAACAAGTCTACTTCAATCGATATTTCACCAGGGGAATTCTGCTGTGTTCCAAAACCAAAACCTATCAAGCTAAGAATTAGTGATTGTAAAATACAGGAGAAATAGACTTTTTCGCACATATTCACTCTTATATATTTGAGGGAAAGAGAGGTGGGTGTACAGTTAGTCTGTTGCTGAACGCATAATTAAATGTGAATTTTCGATCTGAATTAAGTGCATTGGCAAGAAAACTTTCAGATTGAAAGAAATATTTCTCGTATAAAATAAACGTTTTTTTATGGCAAGATGATATCTAGGTATAAATCAAAAACCACGGTTTACGTATTCAATAGAGAAATCTCTCACAGTTTTTAAAACCAGTCTATGGAGTTGATATATTTTTAAAAATGCTCAACTACACAAAGCCGAAATGTCCACAAGGAGTGCCGCTGCCAACGCCCTTTGGGTTTGTTTTTAAGTGTTACTGCCACTCTCGAGCTGCCCGGACCACAACCATATTCATAGACGTACACTGAGAGTACATACTTTACGCAATTATCTATCTCTATACTTACCCTGACCAATTTGCAATAATGTTTGGATTAGCATTGTGAATTCTTGCAAATTAAAATGTACAATCTAATGAGAAATCGAAACAACTGTTTGTGTGTCGTGTCTGCGAAAAAATTCTATATTTCTTGCAGAGCTTAAATGACATTTTTGTTCGTACAAATGCATGATTTTATATATTTTATTCAGATTTACATTCAGTCCCAACACTTTTACTCCCTAAAAGTTTCAGGTATATTAAGATCGAGCCAACTTCAGTTTTACATCCTAATTTTAAAGGAATTTTGAACTGAAACCGTTTATTCAATCTAGAGAAAATGATTATTCCGCTGGTCATGTTTACGGATATCTTAACTTGTTTTCTTTTTTTTTTTAATACTGATAAATTTTTGCTTGCCCCTGTTTCAACGTTGTAATACTCAATAAGGCGACTTGAAACACGTTTACTACACCACCAGATTGAACAAGCTAATGGTTTCATCCATTAGGCTGTTTTCGATAGACATATGAAGAAGTCCAGAGTTCTCAACGGATAATATCTGTTGGTAGTGACAACACAAATGAGAACAATCAGAATGTGAATAACTTCACCTTTTCGATATCGAATTCGCATCACTATTTTAATATATCTCGTCTTTTTCTGTTCAAACAGCAAACATTTTTAACGAATATGAATAAATGAGCGAACTAACAAATATCAAATGCTCTTCCAACCTTATAGTAAATAATGTCTTCCCAGTGAAATTAAAACTTTACCGCCAACTTGCATAACGTGTGTTTGCCAAGTTACCCATAACGAATTTTTTTAAAGAAATTATCACCATGGAATATCAGTCTTTAAGTGTGCCAAACACAATCTAAAAAAAAGACAGGAAAGACCATCTTCTGTCCATGAAATAGATATATTTTTCAACAATGTCTGAAAACATCCGTTTGACAGTGCTGGGTTCATGTTATTTGAAATATAGTAAAGTCCGTTAGCGAAGAAGATAAGCACTGCTACAGAGAATAAAGCATTATAATGCAGATTTCGCCAGATATGTTACGCATTACCCTCTCTACCATATTCGTTGCATTGCCGATGTGGCAGTACGACACCAGATGATGTGTGCTGAAGCATCTACAACAAATATCCGTGCTAATGGATATTAAGTACAAACAAGACTAACATAGATGAGACTGAACAACAATATTTAGAAAGCGAGAAGAAATTGTTAGTTAAATTGTTAGTTACAGAGAGCAGAGTCCGATAATAATTGTCAATGACATTTCGAATTATTTATAACCTCCCCACGTGGGCAGAAGCCCGAGGTAGATGCGGCACGATGCCAATTAACGTGGGTAAAATCAAGCCCGTAAGCGCAGACGAAAATCCTTGTCTGCCTTTCCCTAGATGAGACTCTACCCTTCGGCGGAGCCTTCTCTGGATTCCTCTTCGCCTGAAGGCAGAGAGTCAAACAAAGTGAACGACTTACACACGCAGTCGATCCACTAAGACAGTCAAAGACAATCTGAATTATTTACGGCCTCCCAACGTGGACAGAAACAAGAGGTAGATGCGGCACAAGGCCAGTTAACATGAATAGAATCGAGCCCTTAAAGTCGGATAAAAAATTTTGTCTGTTTTTACCCATACGAGACTCTACTCATCGGCAGAGCCTCATCTATTTTCCTCTTCGCCCGAAGGCAGAGATTCCGACAAAGTGGACGACTGACGCACGCAGTCGATCTTCTCAGACTATCAATGACACTTTGAATTATTTACAGCCTTCACACGTGGGCACAAGCCCTAGGTAGATGCGGCTCAATGTCAATTAACGTGGGTAAATACGTGCACGTAAGCTCCAACAAAATTTCTTGTCTGCTTTTCCTAAGACGATACTCTCCCCTTCGGTGCTAACAAGATAGTACCGAGACACAAAAGTTTTTTTGTGTTGCAGTAAACTATGTCTTTATTTTAAACTTATAATAAAATTTTACCATATATAACCCTCTTCTAAGTATGGAGCAAACTTATTAAAGTAAATTACCACAATCATTGGACTACTAACCTATTAGTTTGTATTACGTCTAGGATATATGTTCATATTATGATCGAACTCTCTGGAGAGGAAAATTTTGAAAAAAGTTACCACTTCTGCGATTTACACGTTACTCTTCAGTAACGAATTGAGTTCTTTCGGTAACTGGTGTGTGTATCTTCTTCTTCTATGTGCCCTGTCCCTTCAGGACGTAGGCGATCATGGTTCTCCACGTCTCCCTATCCCTTGTGGCTCTTAGTATGTTTGCTCCTGTTGCTCCTGGCAACCCCCGTTCCGTCATCCACCTGATCAGGCCCTGCAAATATGTTATTCGCTGCCTTCCTCTATCTCTCCTTCCTTCTATCTGACCAGTCAGTATCAGGTTCTCCAGGCTCTCCTTCCTCATTGCATGTCCCAGGAACTTCAGTTGTCTCTTCCTGATGCTCAGCATCAATTTCCTTTTTGTTGCCATTCTTTCTAACACCTCGTCGTTGCTTGCATGCTCAGTCCACGATATCCGTAGCATCCTTCTGTAGAACCACATTTCGGCCACTTCCAGTTTTGTCCTCATTTTCGATGATATTGTCCATCATTCACTGCCGTATTGAAGAAATGACATCATGTAGTAGTCTGGCACTCTTTTCTTCGTTTCTATTGAAATTTTCCTGTGTGTTAGTATTTTGCTCATCTTCTGGAACGCGTCCTTTGCCATGCCAATTCGCCTTCGGATCTCCGTGTCGCACTTTCCATCTTCTGTTAGAACACTTCCTAGGTACTTAAATTCTTGGACTTGTTTGATTCTGTTATCCCCCACCTGTATTTGGCATTTTGGATTGTATCTTTTGCTGATGACCATGCACTCAGTTTTCTTAAAGTTTATTTGTAGTCCCTTCTTGTCAGTCTCCACTGCTACTTTCTGTGTGAGGTCTTGTAGTTTCCATTCCGTGTCTGCAATCAGCGAGAATATTTTGAGGACCCTAGATGACACGCCAGGATTTGTTATTGGAGGCCACAACCTGAACAACATAAGGTATGCGGACGATACAGTGCTGATTGCGGACACGGTGTGTGTATACACCGCTTATATATAACATGGTAAAATCCCCACACCGTCTCATTTTATGGTTTAGGGAGTAGAGACTCCAACTGACATTAAATCGGTTGAGTTTCGATCCCGGCCAGAAGCAATCCCCACTGATGAGCTGTAATACAGCAAAACAGGCTTGTATGTGAATGACATATATATATATATATATATATATATATATATATATATATATATATATCCCTCCTGTCACGGAAAGAGACAATAGCGAGGTGCAATGTCATTTTTGCAATACTTATGTCATTGAATAGTGAAGAATATATTCTCTCTCATTCTCTCTCTCTCTCTCTCTCTCTATATATATATATATATATATAATATTCTCTCTATTATTTATAACCGTTGTTTACACACACACACAAACACACACACACTCATATATATATATATATATATATATATATATATATATATATATATATACCCTCTATCTATCATTTTTAGATGATCTTTTCTCATGTCTTAATGTAAGATACTCAATACTATGTGTATCAATACATATGTTACTTTTATTTTAGACAGCTTAACTCTCTGAATATTTTGCAGTAATTTTTGACGGCACAGACCCAATCGTTTTATTAGAAAATATGTACTGTTAGATATTTTACTATATGTACTGTTGGTGAGTCTTTTAACATAAAAATGTAATCCTGGGATTTTTATGATAAAAATTTATAATTTAATGTCTTATTTTTGTGGCCAGGTGAACGACAGGTGATCCTGTGATAATTTTACAGAATGCACACCAAAGTAAAGTGTAGATAGTGCGCCCACTATAGTGATGACCCACTTTTTTCTGACAAGGCTTTGGTGACAATGCTACTGCCTACATCAAAGAATACTAATCTATCCTGAACTGAAAGGGTGACCGTACGTGTTCATGTTACCACCAAAGATATGTCATTGTAGTTATTGCTATACAAATGCCTCAGTTACACTCTCCGATTCATTGTCCTGAGGGCGATAAACTAACAAACCTACAATATCCCGGATTTCAAGAACAAGATCTGTGCATGCAAATGCTTACGAGGCTGAGACAGACTTTACTAAAATATTTTTTTTAAATCGTAGTAATTTTTCTGCTGAATATTTTTGTTGTTTTTTCTATTACATTTCTGCTCTCTATTACTTGACGCACCATGTACGCATGCTCACAATAAGCATTGTCTGCCTGCAGACGAGTTCTTGTTTTTTATATAAACTAAAGGAATAATACGCTATTCGTTTTTTTTCAGATTGTGTCACACACACATACGCACACACACGTGTGTGTGTGTGTGTGTGTGTGTGGTGTGTGTGTGTGTGTGTGTGTGTGTGTGTGTGTGTGTGTGTGTGTGTGTGTGTGTGTGTTTATGTGTGTGTGCGCGCAGGTAAATGCGCGTGTGGTCGATCACAATGAAAAGATTGTTTCACAGCGGGAGTTTGGAAATGGCGATTGCAACAAATATAAAATTCGTGAAAATAGGCACCTTTGAAGATTTGTCCGAAAGTTATGAAAGAAGATTTTCTACTCTTACAGAAAAAAAGAAAAAAAAAGAATGAACACACAGAAAGAAAGCGAGAAAATATCGGGAAAGAAAAATAATGAAAAATATGTGTAATAAGAATTCAAAAATAAAATAAAACAAATGAGTCATATTCAAATAGAAAAAACTCAAGGCTGAAATTATGTTTAAATTAGAAAATGGTAAGAAAAACAATGATAACAAAAAATATGGTAGTTACTAAACAGATGAAAAAATAATCACGTGAAATTATCAATAATGTCTTTTAAAAATGAAGAGAAAACAAAGTAAATTACAAATTCACTGATGTAAGTACAGATAAGCCCAAATAGCTATTTTTAGAACCTGAAAAAAGATAAAGAGGGTACTACTAGATGCATTCATATCGAAGGAAATGTAAAACTATAAAGTCAGTAGTTATATTATTTAATAACAAACATTAGCATAAATCCGCAACACTCGATATTTACCTTACTATATTTGTAAGGTTTGTGAAACGCGTTAAGTTACATTGTTCTACTGTGAGTCTACCGATATACAATAACTTCATTTTCATTTGGTGAAAGGCTAGAAAGAGCAAGACACTCTAAAGATTGCCATCAATCTAAATTGGGTGTTTAATTTATATATTCATGAAACAGAAAAATGCAATAAACTAACGAATAAATAAAATAATGAACGAAAAGTGGGAAAATGAACTGATGAAGAGATTAAAAATTGAAAAAAATATTGAAAAATTGGATGAATAAAAACGCTACAAAAAATTATGAAAAATTCAGACGAAGAAATTAATGTCTTCTTTTGTACGAGCAGAGGTCATTGAATAGAGAAAATACCAATTTGAATGAAATAAGAAAAGAATAGACCAATAGAACGGTAGAAAATATTTGCAGAAATAAAAAAAAAACTGAATCAATGAATAAATAAATGAAAGGATCCATCCTTATAACTGCTTACAGAAATAGTTTCCCGGTTGACCGTAGCAAGAGAGAAATAATATAATAGAGAAGTATAGAATATGAAGAAAATAATAATGGAAGATTAACAGAAAATAGGAAAGATCATGAGAAAAAGAAGCGAGATGAGAAAAAAGAAGTGAGAAAAAGTTAAGATACAGAAGATGCTATTAAATGGATATAAAGATAGCAAAAAAATGAACTGAGTACTAAGCAAAAACAAAGATGGAATCGGTTGAAAAAGTTCTGAAAGCTTAGCTTTTTATTTTTTAATTCAATTTTTCTTAGCCGTAAAACTAAATCCAGGAAGAAAAGTAAAAATAATAAAAAAATATGAATGGCTGATGCATAAGATATCGTTTTTTTAATTTCGTAATTTTGTCTTTGATTTTTTTAAACGTCTTGATCCCCGCCTCTAATTTTTCCAAATTTTTTAAATTTTAATTTCTTAAACATTCATTCGTTCAACTAAAAATCCATCTTTTGATTTTTTAGTTATTTTTTCTAGTTTTATTTCCTTTTTCCGTTACTCTTGCAACACCCACTTTAAACATTTAGACTATTTCTGCAACATTTCACACAGAGCCATCGTCTGCTGTGATGTGAATAACATGATGTGATCTGTAAAAAATATCCGTTCTACAAAACTTCAAAAAATAAATTCAACCTCAATTTCCTTCAGATTCAGTTTAATACGTGGCCTAACACGTGACCAGGTCTTGGTGTTGATTTGCTGTCGCTTGCCACTGAGCATGAATCCAATTTTTCTTGGGAATTATAACTTAGGAACAAAATTTATTGTAATGAAAGTGATTCACTCATCATTTGTCTTTATTCTCAATTAATTGCTATGTTTTGGAATTATCAACAGAAAACTTGCACATATCTTAAGCGAGAAAAAAATAAATTGGATAAAATCTGTGATAGGATTTGTGAGAGATGTCCTAGTAAATTATAATGGAGAGAGTCGCTAATCTATCACTCAGCATGTCCTTTAAATACATTTAATTTTAGACAGATGCTAAGTTATGATAATAGGAAAGTCACAAATCTAACACTCAACTTTTGCTTTAAATAAATGCAAACGCAAGTGAGAAAATCAATGAAGGTATTTAACTTTACATTCAGTCGAGTGGAATGTGACACAGGGTCGCCTTTAAAGTTGGTTGTTAGCTCACGTATATATGGCTCGAGGACAAAAATTGATCAATCTCGCTCAGCACTTCCCATTTTAGAGACGCCAGATAATGACCCTGGTCTCCTGAAATTGACGATATCACCCATAATATTAATTTTAACCCTCACTCGACCAAACTGGGCCAGATCAGTGTATATACTCGGTTCAGAATAATTTCTTTGTAGAGTTTTAATATATTTTTTATCGATTTATAAGTATACCCTCAAGCCATCCCCGAGTGTCTATTATAATCTGCAATGTCATCACATCTCGTTCTGAGGGAGCAAACTTATTACATCCTACACTTATTCGACGCCTGCGTCTGCAGACACCGTTAGTTAAATTGCACACGTTCCTATCTATCAGCTCATTCCTATGAAATAAAAGTTGAATGAAAGTTCAGTTGAGAGATAATTGAGCTTAATCCATTACTCTTTATGATTACTCATATGTTTCGTTGCTAATTTCAAGAGAATCATCAGGGTAAACTACAAGAAAACTGTATGGTTGGTTACCGATTAAAAGAGGAACCCAAAATGCCAATTATAGGTTGGACATATTAAAATCAAGCAGATACAGAAATTAAAAAAACATACCTGGGAAGTGTTTTAAAACAGAACGGAAAATGTGACACTGAGATGATGGCGTGTTGGCATGGCAAAGAACGCATTCCAGTAACTAGGGAGATTATTTCGAGGCAGGAATATTTTGTTGGAAACAAAGATAAGACTACTAGCCTGTTATGTGATATCTGTCCTCTTATAAAGCATCAAATGCTGGACAAATTTGTCAGAGATTAAGGAAATGTTTAAAGCAAATGAAATATGGTTTTACAGAAGGATGCTGAGGTTATCTTCGAATAAACATGTGAGCATCGGAGAGAATGGAAACGAAAGAGATAATTACTCTTAACATCAGAAAGACACAGCTAAAGCTTCTGGGACACGTAACGAGGAAGTAGAGCTGATGAATCTGATACGCACAGGAGGGATAGGGCGAAATTAGTGGGGAAACAGCGCCTAAAATACTTGATGGGCATACCCAAATAGATGGCAGGGCAGAGTTTGGGAGAAATAAAACAAAATGTATTAAGAGCTACAAATCTCAAACCGCAGATCTCAAAGTGTATCTATTTCATGTTTAAGTGAAGGTATTGGCCGATCAAGAAGTTCGGTTTATCCCGGGTAGCAAGTTTTGTTGGTCACATTTCTAGAGGTGATCTTATGGTGAATTAGTATAATGAAGTAACATTCACGTTTATTTGTACCACTTTTTGCTTCTCATTAATTTTCTTTGCTAAATTTAACCGTACATTTACGTATATTTCTAACACATATTTAGCAATGCTTTACATTGAGAATGACGAAGAAATAGATTTTGATGCTGTGAAGATTTTTCATGGAGGAAGACCAGAAAAATAACTTTTAAATTTAAAGCCTTTTTGGTACAGCATTTGTTAAAATGTTTTAGAAGGACAGCAATTTCAACGAGAGCCCTGGAGTCGCAAACTGTAGTCACATCATCACGCGGAAATTTATATTTTCTCGCATTTATCATTGATGAAGACTTTTTAATAATTATGCAATTCCGTATACTCCTTAATTATTAATACAATAAAATTATATAAACATGTAGCTATTACTTCTTTAATAAAACAATTTATTCAAAACATTTTCTCAATTCTGATTTACGGTGGTTATTTAATTAATCCTATTTAAATTTAAAGTTTTCGCGTGTCACTTCTCGTTCTTTAAGACATCATCGGACTAAAGTGGCGTTTAATTTAAAAAGAGTTCCTAGCGTTCCCTTTTCTTTGTGCGCACGTGTAGTCGCATCAATATGAGCATCATTTTAGTCCGATAAAGTTCAAAAGAACGAAATCCATCACACGAAAATATTTTCCACTTTGTCATTTTTTCCCTAACAATTTTCTTGATATGCAAAAATTTATATAACGCTTTCAACTTATGTGCAGGGAGTTACAGAGAGAAAAGACTTGGTACAGGGGGTATTGAAGAAATGAAAAATATGAATGGAATTCTAGAAGATGGCAAATGACGTTGCATTTAAACGTTTGAAGATTGTCGCTGTCAGGGAAGCAAGTAAGCGGAAGAAAGATCCACAGGTAGAAACTGCAAGCAAAGAAACTGTTTGAGTAGAAGTAGTGGTTATATTTAACTATTTCACTGATAAAAAGGCGGGAACTAGATACCAATCTAGTAACACGCTTAAGCTTACATACAGCGGGTCACAAAGGGAAAAATCTGGACAGAGCAATTGCCATGAAAATATTTGTAGAAAAGACAGAGGGAAGCCACGTCACGTCGGTGAGAAATTAACTTAAATCGAAATCCCAGGTAAGAACTGATTACATTGTAGATAATTCTCTGAGTTTTGTCGAGAACCCCGAGATGAATAGCAGCATCAGCAGACCAGATATGGCAAAATTATTTAAAGCACAGATGAGTAGTAGATGTCTGTGCGTCTGTGTAAATATATGTGCATGAGAAAATGAAACATGATTTCAAATGTTCTACTTTAGATACAGGGCATTATCTCTCTCTCTCTCTCTCTCTCTATATATATATATATATATATATGTGTGTGTGTGTGTTTGTGTGTGTGTGTGTGTGTGTAAAAGTGGATTAAAAACCCACGAAATTAGAAATATTGGAAGCATTCTGCTTGAGAAGTTTGGCCGAAGAAGCGCTGCCATGAGAAAATAATTCATATTATATTTTCTGATGACACTAGTCAGCAGCAAAATATATTTATGTGAGAGTATCCAAAATTCTTTAATGATCAATCAATACATGCAGCGTCGAACCTGGTCAGTAGCTAGATGGATGACCGTTTGGAAATATCAGGTGCTTATAAGCTTGGATGTGCGGTTGATGTAATGACTTGAAATATTCATAAGAGCCGAGTTCCAATTCAATTTAAGTTTGTTAGTGTTACTTACGTACACATACGTATGGGAAAGACATGAACCCATTGTTCACTTTCGAGATATGGCATAATCAGTAAAACTTTTATCACTAAATCATTATCTTCAAAACATTCTTACTCTAAAAATAACAAAAACAAATATTCCCTGACTTTAAATAACCCGAAATGAATTGTTAATCCGTGAAAAACCAATCAATCAATCAAACCAAAATATTTTATATATTTACAGTGGGTGTCTCTTTGGATTGCTGTTCCTGCCCTCTCATTCTTTTTAATACTGTAACTTTTCATTTACTGTATCTGGTTCATTTAATCATATGAATTTTTCTGATATATAAGTTAGGCTGCTATTATTAATTATTTAATATACCTTTTCAATTGTCCGCTGCATAAACATTTTCAGTAATTTGTCTTGTTTGACTATTTAACTCTTAATTTTTTTGTATCTGCATTTGTCGTTAGTTTTTTTTTTTGTTCATACTATCTTCTTTCTTGTTATGGTTATGATTTTTGTTTTTATTATATTCTTTGCCGATGTGGAAACTCCAAATCTTGATGGATCCTTATTTCTCATTTCAGAATGGTTAGTGATATTTGTTGTAGTAAAATTTCTAGTTTACCATTCAAGCCTTGGTGTTCTTTCCTTGTTCAGTTGATGTTAATCGGCGTATTTTACTCAGAATGCCGACATGAATTTATGCCTTTCCCAAGATATTTACTGTTTAATATCATTACAAAAATCTTTCAATCTCTCTTGAGATCACTTTTCCGGTACTTTTCCATTTCCTCATTGAATTTTCATTTCTGTTTTCTAACATATTTAATTTTTTTAAAAATTTATATCCTTTTCTTGACCAATCAATATCTGATTCATGCATTTTATTTGTTTTGCAGAAACATTGTATATGATTCAGTGATGGGTTTTCGATGGATTTTTCTTGGACTTTTCAAGCTTTCAGATTAGTAAAACTATTCATTATATTATGTATATATGTATACCGAGGCCATAATGTACAGAACATGTGAGTAAAGAAAAGGTTTTGGAGAGGATGCAAACGAAAAGAAAACTTATACATAGTCTCAAGAAGCAGCAGTTGAGGTTTCTGGGTTACGTAATGAAGAAGGAGAGCACGGAGAATCTAATACACACAGGACGGATAGAGGAAAAGTGAAACAGAGAAGAGCAGCGCGAGCAATACCTGATGGATTCCAGCAGGTGGATGGCGAAGCGGGGTTTTGGAGAGTTATCAACAGGAAAATTTTGGATGTCCATAATTGCCTATGTGTTAAAGAAAAAATCTCATAACGAAGAAGAAATATATTATTATTCATATATTTGTTGTCATTGTAGCATGCACCCATTTTCATGTTGTCACTTAGAAGTGACAAAAAGCTTATTTGAACTAGCAGCATCTTCCTAGATTTCTGTAAAACTCCAGTTGGGACATCCATTTCCTTCTCACATTTTACTTCATTTAATTTATTGATTTTATTGTTGGTATTAATGTTCGCAAAACAAGAACGATCACGCATTTTTCTTGCTTCCTGGTTGAAGTCCTGTTCATTTTCATTTTTGGCGAGAGGAAAAGTAAGCTTTTCACCATATAGCTCGTTGGCAATTCATTTTCTCTGTTTCTTTCACTCTTTGCGTGTGCAATTTTTTTATACATCGCAAATTACCTTATTAATTTTCTCGCTTAGAGACTTTTTAGAGTTGATTGCATTTGTTACTAAGTCATTTGAGTCCCTATATGACTGTTATTATTATGGCATGTGCGACATTTTTATAGCCATTACTGATATTATTATATCTGTTGCTATCATTGATGCTATCATGGATGCTATTATTTCTGTTGATATTGTTGCTACTATTTAAGTTATTGTTGATATTACTGCTAGTATTGCCTATATTATTATTATCTTTTTATATTATTGATAATAATGTTTATATTGTTAATGTTATTATTGCTATTATTGCGAATAATGCTTATATTGTTTTTATTACTTTTATTATAAATGTTTTTATTGTTATTATTGCGTTTATTATTATTGTTATTGTTGATATCATTGATATTACTATTGTTACTGCTGGTATTGTTACTAATGTCATTGCTGTCATTGTTATTATTGCTTATATTGTTAGTGTGTTTATATTTGTACATCCGACTTAAGGGAGAATCTTTGTAATCGGCCGCATTTGTCTGTCTGTATGTGGTGAAGATATTTCAAGACCTTCTGGATTTATTTGGATGAAACTTTCACAGATGGTTTGCCTCAAGTATGGCACGAACTGATTCGGTTTTGAGTTGGATAAAAAAATGTTTTTAAGATATGAAAAAAATTCATAATAATTCAAAATAAGCAGTGTTAAAACCTTTAATTTTAATAAACCAATTTATTCCTAAAGACAAAATTATTATTTTAGATTAAAACAAAAATCATTATAAATAATAGTAAATAATCATATTTCCTTAATTGTTTTCACAGCAGTAGCACATAATAAACTCGATGTTATCTTCAGTTTGTAAACTTGTCATTATCGTTTTTTGTAAGTTAGATAGTATAAATTGCTGCACGCCCCACAAATGCCTTCAAATTTGTAATGCAATTTAAGAACCCTTTCAAAATATTCATTAATTCCTGAAATTATTTTTAACGACTCATTACGCAATTGACTTAGCGGCCTATTCTATAATTGGCTTAGTTCTCTAGGGGGATCCAACTTTGTATCATGTTATTCACTCTTTTATAGTTACTTCTGATTCCTGTTAAAACAGAAACATGTAATAACAGATCATTTTTAACTGGATTGCTTTAGCTGATTCAAATATGTGTTCCTATATCATTTACGTTTTGATTTTGTTTTAGGGAGCGTTTTGTTGCTTTTGCTTATATAATTTGTTTGCAGGATTCAATGCAAGTCGAAGCCCAATTCAAAATGTGTTACCATTTTTACATACTTATGATTTAACATTTATTCTGAGGTCATTTGTAAACTGATTTATCTATTTCTTTATACGATTAAAACTTGCTGCAATTGAGCAGCGCTTTCCAAGAAACTAAAGTGTATTCTTGCCGTTACTTTTCAATTTTTTTAAGTGAATGTAATAAAGATTACCTGTGTTATGTAATTATGTACGTTTTTATTTCAATTATTTTTATTTTGTTGCTTAAGCAGATTAAACATCATTTACCACTACATCATATAAAGAAAAAAATAAAAATAGAACTTTAAGTTATTAAACAAAACTCTTTCTTCGATATCCTACTGTTTAACACAAAAGCAGTTTGGTCGATCTGTGAACGAAACAAACCTGCTCTTTATTCTTGTAATGCGCATGTCTACTTCTGTATTTTAAGCAATTCTTGATTAATTTCTTTTCTTTCGCCTGCTTCCCTGTTGGCGTCAGCTCTTTCAGTGGCGACAAGAGAATAGGACGGATATTCTCCTTTAGCGTACAAAGATCGATGTCAATGCCCAAAACAAAAAACTGATAAAAGATAGCAGGGAAGTAATGTGAAATACAGGAAAGCCAAGAATGAAGAAACACGAACAGAAAGAAAAATATATGTACTTATTCGTTGTACCACACAGAAACCAGACATACGTTATAAGAGGAGAATACTTATAAGACAATAAATAAATATATATACAAAATGGCAACGAAAATGAAAGTAGACACATAAAATATCGGATAATTTACTCGTTTAGTTTTGTTTCTGGATAAAACGGCAAAGTAAAAAAGCAAAGTAAAAATGTTTAATTTATCGTTTTTATTTTTTAAAGAATTCTTTGTAAGTTAATTGTCTAACAATATAGATTCTATCTTGAGGCTGTGGGGGAAATCAATTTCGCTGCCGCCAAGGTGACATGTTTTTGTTTTTAAATAGGATTTTTGGTGTTCTTAAAGATTTGCGTTTTATGTTATCAAGAAAATAAATTTCTTTTCAATAATTTGCGAAAAAAGAGGATACAAAATTAAATAGAATAAAGAGGAAAATAATAAAATAGCCGTTGAAATAGAAATAAAAGAATATAAAAGAAGGAAGATCATGCAGAGAAAAAAAGAAGGAAATGAATTAAAGTTTAAAGAGATTAAGAAATCAAAAAGCTGAAAAGTAAATAAAAAAAACGAATGAAATTTAACTGAATAAACAACAAAGAATTAAAGAATGAATGGAAACGCGAAGAAGGAAAAGCAAGAAATCACGAGAGACGGAAAGAAGAATAACAGAGAGTATAAAATATAAGGAAGAAGAATTAAACCAATGACTGTAGAACAAGCGAAATAATAAAAGAAAAAAGAAAAAAATAGGATCAAAGCTGAAAGCATGAAGAGATTTAAATATTGGATTGCCCGGAAATTTCATGGTGATTTTTAAGATAAATTAAAACGTAAAAAAATATTATGCTATTAAATATTTATTCAACTAAATATGAACAAAATTGTTGTACAACATTTCTCTATTTCTTAAAGATTCCGTCTTCCCAGAAATTTGAACATTTTCTCGGCAAATAACTCATGAAAATGTTTTTTTAGGTAATCCCCAAATTATTTTTTTAACATTGAATGTATTTTACAAAGATTTAAATAAATGAAAATACGAAGAAACAATGTTTGGTGAATATGACAGTTGGGGTAACACATCCCCGCCAACTTGCAACAATTTTTATGCGGTCGCCAAAGAGACGTGAGGTCTGGAAATATCCTAATGGAAAACAGCACCTTTTATGCTCACCAATTCTTGAATTGCCGCCTTTCATTCGTCCAGTGGCGAGCAATACTTTTAGAATCAAATGCCTGGTTATTTGACAGAAGTTCATAGTACATGATGGCTTTCTAATCACACGAGATACACAGCATGAGACCAACTAAAATTAGCTCATGTTGCTAACCGCAGGATCTTTATCGCTGAACATTGTTGTAAAGGATCACTCTCTAATTATCCGTCGCATTTAGCTTAAAAAGTTTAATTTTCATTGCGTTTATACAGTCAAACAGAAATGCAACCATAGAAATTCTTTTTACTCAGATTATATTGTGCAAAACATCGGAGCGATTTAAATAACCTTCACATCTGTAAGTGCTCATACATGGTGGATTTTGATAAATTTTGGGATTCTACCCCAAAAGTTATTCTTAATCAACGTAGGAGGGTTCATTCCGAGCATTTTTCATCAATAACCTTAAATCCCTAACTCTAGACATAGCGAATGAATTCCGTACAATTTACTTAGCTTCACCGTACACAGCACATTTTTTCTTGCTTGCGATACATTTTTAACTTTATGGCAAAAAACAGTATTAAGTATCTAAAATGCATCTTAAAATATTTCATTTTGAGATTTATACAGAAGTGACCCCGATTACGTAACTTTAAATTTATTCCTCAATGAATAGTTTTAAGTGTGCTCTAATAGGATATATAAAATATAAAATAATATATATATATATATATATATATATATATATATATAGTTCAGAGGTAGAATCGCCGACTAACGCCAATTTAGTTGGGTTTCAATCCTGGGTAAAAAGCAATCGGTTGTCTAACTGTACTGATGAGCTGTGATACAGCGAAACAGATCTGTCTGCGGATGACTATACATACGGTCGATAAATTTAAGTAATCTAACGTGTTAGAAAATGAACGGCTAAAAATCGGTATTAGACTTACAGACAATCCAACACATAATAGATTAACCAATACAAAAATAATTGAAATAATATGTATGAATGGTGCGCATGAGTAAAGATAGAAGTGATGTCGAAAAGCAATTAAACAATAAAAACGTACAACTAAAAAAAAAATTATTAAAATATTACCTAAGAAATGTGATCCACTCTGAATTGTGTAAAAGAGTTGAACACCAGTAATGCAAGAAGGTAGGAACACTAACCTCAAACTATAAAGAGGATAATGTCAACATTCGTCAGAATTTTAAATATCATCACCATGTATGTCTCAAATGACCATCAAAACAAAAAATGACAAATCTTTAACCATTATCAAAATAGCTTTTTTTTAGAATTCAGTAAGCAAAACAAATAACTACACACGCACATATACAGAAGTATATATATATATATATATATATATATATATATAGATAGATAGATAGATAGATAGATAGATAGATAGATAGATATTTAAAAATACCAATGACAGAAAGATTAGAAAAGTTACAATCAACTCTGGTTAAAGCATAGCGCAGTTGCGTGAACACAATCCAGAGAATGTCTTTTGGAGAAAGAAAAAGCCTATCTAGAAGACCAAATCTGGTCATTGTAAACAATGAACGGGAGAATGAACAATATTCCGCAGCAATATATCATATATAATAGAGAAAGTGTTGTTGTACTTTAGAAAAATGCAGCGATTACTAGACGTAACATGCGAAGAAAAAGGAAGAGGGTAATTGAATGAGAAAGAAAATAATCTTTGAGCCAGGAAAAGAGTGTAGAGATTTCTGATACAAAATGACGAATAGGGCTTGGAGATTTTGACACTCACATGACATATCTGGAAATAATGGGGTGGGGAAAGCTGGTGTATTCATAATTTTCCCCCTCATTTTCCATGACACAATTTGTTTTAATTCCAGTCTAAATCTACCGTAGAGGCTTCGCTTTTTAATACCATTTCATAATGTGTAGAATCATGCTACACACTTTTATTTCTTTAATTATATTTTATACTTATAAAAACACACACACACACACACACACACACACACACATATATATATATATATATATATATATATATATATATATATATGAAATGAGAGAGGATTAAATTTTGGCGTGTTATATATAGGCGGTGTATACAACCGCCAGTCACCAGGAGAACTCAAGTCATTTCTAAACTGTAATGCGTAAATCGCTTAAGTAGCAACTGTTTTTAAAATCTTCCTCTGTAGAGAGTTCATAATTTATTAGTCATCCATATACAAGCCTGTTTCGCTGTACCACAGCTCATCATTGTGGCTAGACATCTACTTGCTTCCACTATATATATATATATATATATATATATATATATATATATCCCTCCTGTTAGGCTCATGGAGAAAAAAAGAGCACCAAGAAGAATTACTCAACCTTGGACCTAACTGCCATATATACCGTAAGTATAACCAGCTTACTAAAAAAAATTGAAATAGAAACGCTCTATCAAAGCATCACTAAATTACAAGATGAAAAATTTGTAACCGTTAAACCCGAACTGAAAGATCTACTTAAAGCTGAGGCAATCAAAGATCGCCATGATAAAAGCAGAAGCTCCTCAAAAATTCTATCGAAACAACTAAAAAGTGCCGCACACGAACTACGCAACCACCTTCACATAATTGTAAAAAAAGCTGACAAGGCTAACATCTTTGTTGTACTTAACAAATCAGATTACAACACAAAACTCAACCACATACTCCATGACCACACAAAATTTAAAAAAATTAACAAAAACCCGACACACCAACTAAAATCTAAACTTAATAAACTCATTAGTGCCAACAACGCTGATCAGAATTCCTTAAAACTCCCTAAAATTATTGGTGACTATAAACCTGGTTACATATACGGAACCATAAAAACTCATAAACCTAACTATCCTCTCCGCCCTATCATATCCCAAATTCCTACTCCTGTATACCAGTTAACTAAACATATTAACCAGCTTATCACACCCTACCTTCCGAGTAAATACAGCATAAAGTCAACCCTAGAGGCAATCCAAATCCTCAAGAGTGAAAAACCTAATAATGAAATCATAGCTTCACTTGATGTGGAAAACCTTTTTACTAATGTACCCGTCAGTGAAACTATTGATATAATTATAAGAAATGTTTACAGTAATCCTTCATTACCCCCACTCAAAATTAATCCCAACATCCTAATAGCTTAAATGTTCTATGTTTACTGTGTGTTATTATTTACTCTTTGATAATGGCTTATGTGAGCCGAAAGCTTAGACCCGATAAAAAATTCAACAAATACTGTGATTTTTTGTTGTCTTTTAACGACATCACCATCAAGTATATCAGACGGTATGAACGGATCCTACACAAAATTAATAGACAAAACTTGTCTATATTATTCAATGAAACCTGCATTAATATATATATATATATATATATGGTGCATGGATAGGTCTTGAAGGCTATCACAATGCGTGTGCGTGTATCTGTAAGTGTATTTGAGCATGTATGCGTGTGTGTTAAATGGTTTTGTATATGTGTGCGTTGACCGATAGTAGGATTTGACTTTTTCGCATATTTGTTAAAGTTATAGTGGGCGCAGTTTTACGATCTGATAATATCTGTCTGCTTTAATTTGTGTTTTATATATGTGCACGTTGACCGATAGCATGATTTGGCATTTTTCTTCTTTGTCAGAGTGGTAGTGGACGTCTTTTTACGACTTGGCTTTATATATATATCAGCTTTAATTAGAGGTTTGTTTATTTAGAGGCTTGTTTATTGCTACATTTCTTTTTTTTTTTTTTGCCATCCGGTATTCGTTCTTGTATTTTCTCGTGTGTGCGTTTGCCTGAGTGTCATGCGTGTGTGTTTATGTGCATATATTTCTTGTACTTTTAAACTTCTGCGTTCATTTTATATATATATATATATATATATATATATATATATATATATACCCGCATACCTTTCCCTGGTATCATTTGTGTGTGTGTGCGCTTGTATGTGTGTGCGTATGTATAATTTTAAAAACTTTTCTGGTATTAGTGAAAGCCAATGACTATTCTTCTTACAGATCTCTAGCGACCGCTCGTAACTGCCAGGGTTTCTAACGTGTACTAATTATTGAACTAAATGGCGAGGTTTTCATTTACGTTTAGATCAGGACTTTGACAAGGCCATTCCAGTACTTGAAATTTCTTTTTGCAACCCATTTGTTGTGAATGTTTTATGATTATATAGATCATTGTCCTGTTTAAAATATCAGGCCCTCCCACTAAACCCTAATTTCTGACCGATGGCAAGACATGTTTGTTACAAATTGTTTGACAGTGCCAATTGTAATGTTAGTGCGTTATATTTTGACTGTTGCAGCAAAGCATCCCAAAATCATACTACTGCCGTCGATATGTATAACTGTTGTCAGCAAATTCTTCCCTTCACTAGGCGTATCAGGGTTTCGAAACCTATCCCGTCTTTCGTTCCTACTAAAATGCTCTAATTCTGTGTCATCCGATCATAAAACGGTTTCTAACTAATTCATATGAGATTTGCAAAGTGAATCCGCGCTCGTTTGTGTCTTTTCGTAAGCAGTGGCTTTTTTCTAGAAGATCTACCAACAATAGCGACATCGTTCAAAGTTTGTCGTAAACGTATTGTCGTAAACGTATGCGCAATGATTTCGAATTGTTCACGGAGCCTTGGAAAACAGCAAAGAGACTTAGCCAGATCTGCCTGGATTTGCCGAATTAGATATCTACTTGTTCTTACATTTAGTTTTTGCGTACGTCCACTTAATTGCGATGCCATTATAACAAAACCTTTCATTTAAAAATAATTTGTCGCACGATGGAGACGTGCACGCAAAATTGTTTTGACAGGGTTTTGAATCCTTCATTATTATAGGTTTCAACGTTTTTTTAACATTATACTTCTAACTGTATAAGATCCAGCGGTTAGTCAGTGTAGAGGCTTACACTAAAGAGTAGTTTATATGGTTAGTATAGAGAGTTAATGATTGAATCTAGACTTGAACAAGATATTGTAGTGGTCGAAGAAACATCCACTTGGAAGTTTGTTCCATAGTGCTGTGGTTCAGGAGAAGAAGCTGTTTGAGTGGAACTTGCTTCTCACTGATGGAATACAGAGAAAGAGCGTGGGTAGTTTTCTGTTATATAAGTTGTGTGGCCGGGCTTAGCAATGAAGGTTAGATTGATGGAACCAGGAGATGAAGTTAGTCTGAGAACTTTCAGTGGTAGTAGCGACCGAGCAGTGATAGACACGCCACATTCTACCTGTGAGAAAGATGTTGAAGGGTGAAAAATAATTCTACTTCAACAAAAACCCGGAGACGATAGTGAACCCTGTCAAGACTAGAAAAAAGTTGTTTGGACAGCTCTTGTTCAAATCAGGCAACAGTACTTTTTTCAACCTGATCTGGCACTTATAAAGGTAGAGAGTTGCATGAGGAGACAGGTACTTACTGAAGTAGTACAGGGAGTCGATCGGTTGTTTGCAGCGTTCTTGAAGTCAGGACATAAACTTGCCACCTTCCATTATATTTTTTTTTATAATCGTTTCACCCCGACCAAGGCATTTTATTGCCTCTTTTGGGCAGGGGGTTACATTGAGGGGAAAGTGGTGAGAACGGGTGGTTAGTTATAGGAAATGTCAGAAGAAGGGTGATAGACGGGTAAGGATACCGAGAATGAGGGGTTGGGTAGATGGTGAGAGTGTTGGAAGAATAGATGCAAGTTAGTGTGATAGAAGGTGTCTATTGACCTTACATTTAAACTTCTGGAGATTGTAGGTGTTGGGAAAGCAGGCATGTGAAAGGGAATTACACAGGCTGGAAGCGCGAGAAAAAAGCTGTTGGAGGTAGAAATTATGGTTACATCTTATCTGTTTCACTGTAAAAGGGTGGGTCCTAGTTGCTAATCTAGTATCTCGTGTACATTCGTACCTAGGCGGCAACAATGATCTAAGTTCATCGGAGCAGAAGCAGTGAAAGTATTTATAGAAGAGGCACAGGGAAGCCACGTACGCCGGTGAGAGAGTGGTTGCAGCCGGCCTGACAAGTCAGTATCGATCAAGTTACAAATTCTCCGTTGTATTTTGTCAAGAAGCCCGAGGAGAGTAGCAGAGGCACCCGACCAGATATGGCAGCAGTATTCAATACACGGGCGGATGGTAGATTTATATATATGCAGGATAGATTCAGACTGGAATAACTTCCGGGCCCTGCACAGAGAACATACTTTTATAGCGGCGTATTTAGCAATGGATTCGATATAGTCATTCCATTTGAGGTCTTGTAATACCAAGGAGGCGCAGTGTTTTACTCTCAGGGAGGCAAGCCTGTTCCATGCTAATGGAAGGTAGGTGCGATTGTCTATGGTGGTTAATTGATAGCAGCTTCGTTTTAGAAGCATTAAAATTTACGAGCCATTTCCTACCCCAGTCCACTACAGATTGGAGTTTCTTTTCAAGCTCGGCAGCGATGTTCGCTTTGTCGCCCACACCGGGTTTATGATCGAGGCAAGAGTAAATTGTGATGTCATCAGCATACATGCCTACTTAGGATCTAATGGCATCAGGGAGATCATTAATGTAGATCAGAAAGAGCGAGGGACCTAGGATATTGACTTGAGGGACACCCGCGTTCGTATTGTAGTTTTGGGAGGCGTGTCCATTTAATACTACCTTCAATGTGCGGTTAGAGAGGAATGTCTGGATTAGGTCAAACAAATGTCCAGTTATACCGTAGCTGCGCAGTTTGCATAAAAGGCCAGCATGCCAGACTCTGCCGAACGCTTTGTAGATATCCAAGGCAACGTTTCTGGCTTCGCCATTCTTGTCAAGAGCCTGGTATATGTACTCGGTAATGGTCGTTAGCATATCAGCAGTAGACCTGATGAAGCGAAAACCGTACTGTTTGTCAGAGAGAGGCCTGTGGGTCGTGAATCACCTCGGCGTTGATAATGGCTTCGAAAACTTGGCCGAAGATCGGAAGGAGACTGATAGGGCGGTAATTAGCGGAGTCTGAGGGTTTGCCAGTATTCTTAAATATAGGAAATATAGAGGAGGACTTCCAACAGGCATGAAAGCAGAAAGCAAATAGGCAGAAGTTATAGAGTTTAGAGAGGACAGAGGAGACTTCTGGGGAACATTTATTCAGGACTATGATTGGGATTCCGTCCCCACCGCTCGCTTTGTGAGGGTCAAATTTTGAGATTATCTTAGAGACCAGCGAGGGTGTAATGTGGACGTTATTCAGTTGAGCGTTAGTTCTAGGTGGGAAGTCGGATGTAGCTACTCCTGACTAGTCCAGTGTCGAATTGGTAGAGAATCTACGAGCAAAGCATTCAGCCTTGTACGCTGGGGAAGTGAGAACCTCAAATTCATTGATTAGTGGGGGTATGAAGTCTTTCTCTTGTTGAGCACGCTTTTGCAGGGTCGCCACTAATCTTTGGCGCCGAACTTATAGGATGCTATGCGTTGCTTCATTCTGACAGGAAACACCATCTTAGATTCTTTCAGTACTTTTTTACACTTATTACGAGCTGAGGCGAAAAAGCGCCTGTTTTGGTTTGACGAGTAGCTTCGATAGAGCCGGAAGAAATGGTTCCGGTGGGCAATGGCGGCCAAACAAGCGGGTGAGAATCAGGGGGACGAATTTGACTTAAGCTGGAATTTCCTAGCTGGGATGAAAGCATCAATACCAGCCTTAACCTAAGAGGAGACTTCGAGCGCACAGTCTTCGACAGGAAGACAGAAGACGTTGCTCCAGGGGATGTCACAGAGGAAGTCTCGGAACGAATCCCAGTCTACTCTCTGGTAGCAGTAGGATATTCTGCTGGTCTGGGTTTCTTGGGTAGAGTAAGAGTGGATTGAGATGTTGACGGAAACTACGTCGTGTTCAGAGTTTCCAAGAGGGCAGAGCAGCCTGGTAGTGCAAGAGTCTGGGATGGAAGTGAAGCAGAGGTCTAGTAAAGAGTCCCTTCCGTTAGGTTTATTAGAGAAACGCGTGGGGAAGTCCACCACTTGCGTAAGAGATTGGGTTATTGGAAAATTCATGGTGCGGACCACAGAAAGGTCGGTGACTTGGTTTTCAAGCCACTTGGAAGATTAATTTGAATAATATACTTGTAAACCATATATATGAATAAATATAAATTTACTTAAACAATCGTCGAAAGATCGATGAACAAAAATCCTTTCTTTTTTGTAAGTTGAATAGAATAACGTACTATTATCTTTCATTTGAATCATGATTGTTTTATTTTTCACAGCAGTGTATGGATTCGTCTAGTAAAGAACAGAAAGACAAAAACGATGTTCCTCTGCTTTCAACTAAATGAATCAATCACCAGATATGGAAATAAATGATATAATCATCAAATGTATTTTAATGAAAACGGCCCTATTTTTATGATCAATTCTAATATTAAGAATCTATTCCCTGATTCCTTATCACAATCTCAAGAAAGTGACAGAAAAGACTACAAATAAACTGCAAGAAAACCGAATGCATGGTCATCAGCAAAAAGAACAGCCCAAAATGCAAAGTACAGGTTGGGGATGTTAAAATCAAGTAGGTAAAAAAAAATTCAATACCTGGGAACTGTTATAACAGAAGACGGAAAATGCAACACAGAAATCCGAAGGCGAAGTGGCATGGCGAAGGACGCGTTCCAAAAGTTGAGTGGAGTATTAAGAGAGGAAACATTTCGCTACAAAAAAAGAAAAGAGTACTGGATTGCTGTGTGATGTCAGGTTTTCAATATAGCAGTGAATAGTGAACAATCTCATTAAAGATGAAGGAAACACCTGAAGCAATTGAAATGTGATTATACAGAAGGATGCTGCGGATATCATGGATTGAGCATGTGAGAAATTATGAAGTTTTGAAAAAGATTGAAAAGGAAATTAATATTGAGCATCAGGAAGTGATAGCTAAAGTTCCTGGAACATGCAATGAGGAAAAGGAACTTAGAGAAGTTGATACTAACAGCCTAGATAGAGGGAAAAGAGACTGGGGAAAACAGCGGATAACATATTTGAAGGGCCTGATTATGACAGAATGCTGACAGAACGACGGTTGTGTGGTGTAACAAGAGAAAGCGTGCTAAGAGCCACCAGAGATAGGGAAACTTGGAAAGCCATGATCGCCTACGTCCTGAAAGGACAGGGCACATAAAAGAGGAATAAGAATTTTCTTTTGAAATCTCAGTCAGTCTGTTAAGTGTCATAAGTGATACATGTTTCGGCTATCATGTCTCAAAAGAGACATGGCTGACTGGACCAGAAGATCCCGCAGTAGATTGCCGTTACTTTCTACGGTAGATTGGTTGCCAGCTAAGGATATAGAATCCAATCTGTCTTGTTATTTGATCCGTTGCTGGAAAAAGAGACGGATTAATACCGTTTCCAAGGGTATTTTCGTGTAAGTGAATGCGATGAATTCAGCAGAAATTCGAACTCGGTTTGCAGATTTCTCGTTCCCAGTCGACATCCACTGCATCCTTAAATGTAAATTAAATTAAAAAGATATTGCACGTTTCTGACGAAGGAAAGAATATAACTTGGGGGCTCGGCAGCAACCTTAGTTGAAATTTCAAAAAGACATTAGTATTTTATGTTTCTTAGATATTTTTGCAGCATGTGTAAAACAGGCAAAGAAGTATTTGGTGAAAAACAGAAACGAAGTTGGAATTAAATTTAAAAGCTGGAAATGGCTAGTATAAAAGTGAATAGGGGATGTTTTTGAATGACAGTTGTTGTGAAGATTGTAGAGATGGAGATGATACTTTCGAAAAGGAAACGGTGATGAAGAATATCGGAGGGGAGTTTAGATGAAGTGAAAAGTTTAAACAGAAAAATAAATAATTATAAAAGACATTTTTCTAAAGGAACAGAAGAAGTAATCCTCAGAATGAGAAGATTAACAAAAATAAATGTCTGAAATAATGAGAAGCTGGAAAAGCATATTTCTACAAAGAATTAAAGATAGTAAGTAGCAAACAACATAATGAAAAATAGAATGAATAAAAAACATACATGGAATTAAACATGAGATAGCGTACAGAATAAAAATGATTAGATTCTACAGTTTTCAAGAATGAAAGATAAAACAAATATCGATTAAAATAAAGAAGCATATTCAATAATTGCAACCACGATTGGAATGGACAGAAATACAGAAAATAGAAAGAAAAAATGAGAAAGAAAGGAAGA
The DNA here is from genome assembly GCA_037127315.1 of Ascarosepion bandense. Taxonomy (NCBI): domain Eukaryota; kingdom Metazoa; phylum Mollusca; class Cephalopoda; order Sepiida; family Sepiidae; genus Ascarosepion; species Ascarosepion bandense. The sequence continues at coordinate 6,303,808 of JBBBDQ010000344.1, forward strand.
AGAATAAAATCCTTTTAGGCAAAATTCAGATTAGGATTCTAATCAAATGATTGAAATTTCCGAAATTTCAATTAATAACTAGCGTGCAAAGATGGCGGTCTTGCACCATTGATCAATGAAATTTGCCGGTCGCTTATTTATACCTGCGTCTTTACAAGGTGAGCAGATGGAGAAGACACGTTCATCAAATCCCAGAATTCATCATTCACCCAATTCTCATAACTGGCCCTCTTTCATTCAAACGTTGTGACCCCAATTAATTTTTAATCAATCAAGGAGAATAATTGAAATATCCCTAAAGAGAAGAAGTTAACAAGATTTTTCCTTGCTTGTGTCGCTGTCTTTTTTGAACCCGCCTTGTCAGGTCAATTACTTCTCAGAAATATGACTGATGATTCATCTGTCTTTACATTATCAGTGAATAATAATAATAATAATAATTATTATTATTATTATTTGAATAAATAATAGTAATAACAGAAAATTACTTAAAATCAAGTTTATATATTCATAAAAATATATTGTTTTAAAATAAATGTTTGTAGCATTTTTCACGTCATTCATTTCACTCATGGCTGAAATGTCTGACATACTGTGAAAAGTAACGTTTCAGCATATCTTTCTAAAAGATTCCTGTGTGAGTTTTAAATTTCAAATAGTTTTACATTAAACAAGTAAAAATGAAAGAAATATTGATGCATTTTATATTTTCGAACAATCAGAACGACATGAACAAAGCAAAACAAAAATGCCCTACAAACAGCAAACAGATATGTGCCATTTATGGAAGCAGTGTCATAACTGAGAATACATTTTTAATATGTTTTGCTAGTTTCAGTAGTGAACATTTTGATATCAAAGTCCTCCGATCATTTTGCAGAACAAAGGGAAATTAGGACAGCATGAGAAAGGAAGCTCTGCGAAAATTCTTAAAAAACTAAGTAAATACAAAGACAAGGAGATGGAAACTGAAAAATGATACTTGAAAAAACTAAATCTGTTTCTCTCATCGTTAGATTTATGTGTCTGTTAAAGAATGGAACTCAAGAATAAATCAACAAAATCCAAGAAAATAAAAACTCATGAACAACATATATTTTGTGAAGACCTTTGTCTAATTAAGTTTGTTTCCTTTTTAAAAAAATGTCTTGTTTATGAGGTTTAGCTGAAAAGTTCATAGGCTGACCAAAATGGAAGTAAAGCAGCCTACAACGGCTGGTCGGCCAACTGTTGTATTCTGGTACACTTGCATGTATTTTAGTCTACCAGTTAGTGTATCTACTTACATTTATCTTGGTCAGCGTATGAAATTTTCAGCCAACCTTTGTAATTAAGTGGAAAAAACAATCACCATTCACCTTCCCTAGGCCACTGATAATGATCTCATATGTGATTATAAAATAAAAGCAAAAAAAAAAAGGAATTTTTTGCAATAATAATTGAATTATTTCTGTTATAATCCATGGCCAGATCATTAGTAATGGCTTAATGAAACATAAGCTTGAAGCGGTATGTACATTTTGTTAATCTTAATCCTACGATTGAGAATTCATATTCAGAAAACATTTCGTAATAAGCGTGTAGTACTGGCAATCACAATTCATTATTTTTTATGAAGAGAGCGTTCAATATGCAGTGTGAGTTGATTTTCAACACCTTGCTTTGATAATGAGCATCATAACCAGTATTTTAAGTACCATATGTATATTTATTAAAATGTAAATATATTTGTCTTTATTTTTTTTTTTTAATCATTTCACCCCGAGCAAGGCAGAAACGCCACTGATATGCAGGGGGTTACATAAATGTAGAAAGATTAATTAGAAAAGAGTGAGGAGTACAAGCTAGTTAGAAAGGAACAATAGAAAGCTGAGAAAGCAAGTGCAATGACAGATACATGGGCGGAGAGAAAGTGAAGATTATACAGGGGAGGGGAGAGAGCTAGAGTCCAGTGGTTAGTAGGTGAGTATTAACTTTGCATTTAAATTTCTGGAGGTCGTAGCCGTCAGGAAAGCAAGAATACGGGAGTGAGTTCCACAGGCGGGAAGTGCGAGAGAGGAAGCTGCAGGAGTAGAATTGTCGTCTGCATTTGGCTAACCTGACTGTGAATGGGTGGGACCCAGTTGCCAGTCTGGTTGCACGAGTAACCACCTGTTGAGGAGGCATCAGTGACTTAAGCTCATCCGAGCAGAAGCCATGAAAGTATTTATAGAAGAGACAGCGGGAGGCCATATTTCGACGATGGGAAAGTGGCTGCAGTCGAGTCGCCAGATCAGTACCTATCACATTACAGACTCTCCTTTGGAGCTTGTCTGCTTCACTTCCACTGAGGAGAACGGCAGGGGCACCTAACCATAAATGGCAGCAGTACTCCATGCACGGACGGATGGTTGACTTGTATATATGCAGGATGGATTCAGGTGGAAAAAACATCCTGGATCGACAGAGTGACCCAACCTTCTTAGCAGTAGTTTTTGCTATGGATTCAATATAGTGGTTCCATTTGAGGTCTGAGGACAGGGTAAGTCCGAGGAGGCGTAGTGTATTACTCTCCGGGAGAATCATCTGGTCCATGCTTATGGGAGGCAGAAGAGGTTGCCTGTAATGGTTGACAGACAACAGCTTGGTCTTAGAGGAATAGAAGTTGACAAGCCACTTCTTGCCCCAGTTCACCACAGAGTGTAGATCCCGCAGCGAGATTATGTCTGTCCGCCACGACAGGTTTCTTACTGGAGCGGGAGTATATTGTAGTGTCATCTGCGTAGATACCTTCTTGGGACTTGATCTCATCTGGGAGGTCGTTGATGAAAATAAGGAAGAGCGTCGGGCCCAGGATAGAGCCTTGTGGGACACCAGCATTCGTGCCGTAGGACGAAGAGGCACGCCCATTCAGAACGACTTTCATTTTGCGGTTATTTAAGAAAGATTGGATTAGGTCAAGCAGGCGACCGGTAATACCATAACCGCGTAGTTTACATAGGAGGCCAGGGTGCCAAACCCTGTCGAAAGCCTTGGAGATGTCCAGAGCAACCGCGCGAGCCTCGTCAGACTCATCAAGGGCCTGTAGCATGTACTCCGTTACAGTTGTTAGCAGGTCGGCTGTGGACCTGTCAAATCGGAATCCATATTGCCTGTCGGAGAACAGTTTGTGGGCGGTGAGATGATGAACTATTTCAGCATTGATTATAGCCTCGAATACTTTCCCGAATATCGGTAGAAGACTGATAGGGCGATAGTTGGATGGGTCCGAGGGTTCACCACTGTTCTTAAAGACAGGAACGACTGAAGAGAATTTCCAGCATGCAGGAAAGCAGGAAGCAGAAAGGCAGTAGTTAAACAGTTTAGAGAGGACAGGGGAAAGTTCAGGGGCACACCTCTTAAGGACTATATAATTAAACATTTTTACGAATAAATTGCGATCAGATGGAATGCTATAGTCTAAAATATATTTTCATCTGATGTTTCTGATCGTTGTTATTTATATCTGATATCTATGCTTTAATGGTTTTGTCAGTATTTAACAGCAGATTATAAATTTATAATACTTCCCTTAGGTTGATTGTTCTGGCTAGTGACATACATATATATTATTATTTTATAAGTGTTTTGTTTTGCTTGAATATTTACACTATAGATATCGAACTCTTTATATCATATCTTAGTTTATATTATTTTGAAATAAAAATTGAGTAACCAGAAACAATTCATTTCCACTACTGATGGACGCTTCCTTCTTAAAGTTTATTTTTTTAATAATGGGGTTTGTCAGCGTTATTTATGCCATTTCCTCTTCAAATTACGAAAATAAATTGCTGTTCTTGAAAGTTCAAAATTCAAAATTTTTCTTTTTTGATTTAGGGGATTTATAATAATTTATCGACAGTTCACAAGGTTAGAAGAATGATGGTCCTCGCTAAGACATACCGGCATGGAAATACATTCTTTACCATGGATCTGAAACAATGGTAGTATATTGCTGACAGGCTATATATTTCTGAAAGCGTTTGGTTTAAATATACCTGTCTTAATCTGACAAGCATATTTAAGGACATGTTTTGAATTTTAGGTTAATGTTTCAATTTTCTAGGCAAACTGCCAATATCTCATAACATTTTCTAGGCAAACTACCTTAGCTCATAAAATCATCATTGAAATAACTATTAGAGTGCTCGAGCTTAAGGAAAATGGCGACGCAGTTAATGGTAACCTACAAATATATATGAAAGTCATTAAAATAGGAATTGATTTGAAAGGCTATGTTTTGCATTGTATTTCAGAAGAATAGAATTGTCTTATTTTGGTTTGGTCTATTTTTTTGAGAGATACACAATGGCACATTATTATGCAGTTTGAAGATTAAAATTTTGCTAAATCAAGAGAAATAAGATATATTCAGAGATTACTAACGAATAACATGAGATTTGAAAGTGTTGCAAGTAAAAACCTGTGGAAGATGATGCACAGTGATTTACATAGGATCATTGAAGGTTCCATAAATACAAACAACTTAAAAGTTACGTGAAAAGGTATGGTTGTCAGTAAATTAAATAAAATATTGGAAATAGCAGGTAAATAAAAATTGAAAAGTCTATTAAAAAGTAGCAAATATAAATTTAAAAAATAAAGGAATAAAGTGAAAACTGATAGAATCGGAAAAATAAAAAGGGAATAAAAAGGCGACGAAATTTAGCTTAAGGTCTGTTTCAACAGCAACAAAAAATAATCATCAAGAAAAGAACCAACGTTAAAAAGGATTAAATAACAACAACAAATTCTAAAATTTTAGAAATCTTATTTCACCCTTACTTGTCAATATATTCGATTGAGTTCGCAGCTAGAGCTTACGTCTATATACTTGTTTAGCAAAATGCCTGCCCGCTTAACAAATCAATGGTTATGAAGTTACCTTAGCAGATTATTAATATTGTAAGCATTTAAAAAGTGTGAGGAGTGAAAGCAGTGTAGCGATTATTGGATGCGAATAGCGGAATCGGTCCCTAAGTTCAAATCAAACTTTTTTAATATCATTTTTATTCAGGACGTCGGTGATCATGGATCTCTACAACTGTTTACTCTCTGTGAATTGGCTTGACATCATAAGAAAGAGAGAGGAGCGTTCATGTCCAAACAGACTTCGAGGAATTGAACTCACAATTACTGTCATCAAATTCATAACGCTTTAACCCTGTAGGACAATTCAGTGAACTCTGTACATTAAACATAATCAGTCTGTTGATTAAAAAATAATTCGAAAATATCCTTACACACGCAAATTAATAATGAAATAAGACAATAGTTTCAGTTCAGAATTCTGTGTAGTTTAACCAGATTAATATACATCTAATCGAAAACGTTGTCATCATAACAGCTGAGGCAATAGTCCAAATAAAGTGTAATTAATTATAACTTTTCAACCTAGAATTTCAGATACAAACTGCAAAATCTATTCAAGCCATCTGGTGCTGAAGATAAGAACTAACAAAAAGCATTAATCATTTTTAAACCTACGAGTAATTGATTTGTTGCAGGTTATTTAAAACCAGAAAATATTAAAATTTTTCTATATAATAATTTTATAGATGCAAGTCTTATTAATTAACTCATAACCAGGGTAAATAGCCAGATTAATACCTTTACCAAGTATATTTTTGCATAAGTGTATATAACGAAGTCGAAGTAGACTGAAATTGGAACTCTGATCAGATTTACTATTCTGATCAGTTATTCATTACACCAAACAAATACCCATGCTTACAGCACCTGGTACTTCAAGAACTCACCCATTTAGTTACTGACCAAGCCCGACGGTAATATTAGATGAACTGGTATTTCAACATAATATGGCCGTAAACCATTTCAGTCCAGAAGAATTATCTAGAAGTCAACATTCTACAAGAAACGTAGATAAACTCGGGAAAATTTCACATTCGTATGGATCCGTCTTTTTTTTCTAAATTGTAGTCTTTATTAAAAAAATTACTCGGATTTCGAATTCTAAGTTTCAATGTAGATAAATCATTAAAAATTAATTTGACGTTTTAAGATATCTGAACATGTGTTTTGTTAAAGATTTATTGCTTCACATGTTTATTCAAATAATGAGAAAAAGTGAGACAGAAAATATATATTTTGAATGGTTTCATATTAAAAAAATTATTTGAAAAGCATTGGTTACATAAGGTTGGTTTCATTTGCTAATTTTAACAAAACAATTTCCATCAAACGGAAAATTAAGTAATAACCTCAGTGCATTCTCAGTTTATTCTATGGAAAACAAGTCTGAGATAAAAATTACTAAAAAGATACAGTAAATAGAAATACTAAAAAAGAAACAAAAAAGAAGAAAAATATTTTAAAAATGTTGAAAATATTGAAAGATTTTCAAAAAGGAGGCTTCATCAGCAGAGTGAATCTTCTTTTAAACGAAGATCTAAAAAATACTGAAGTGAGTAAATAAAAATATGAGGTAACTCTAAGGCAATAAGAAAAACGCCTGAAAAAGAATTGTCCGATGTTATGAAGTTTATTCAATGTTAATTGTGATATTAATTGTTTCTTTATGAAGAAAACTCCAATATTCATTAATCGAGAAGCACGTGATACAAGTCTTGATAGCCATTCAAGGTAGAGGTTACTGTTAAAATAGTTATTATGAATGAAGTGCCTGATACGATTCACAGTAAAGCTGGTCGAAGTGAAGATTATAAGAATAACGAGGAAACATAATGGTCAATGTAGAAGATATTCAGATTAGAGCATTCAGGAGAGCAACCACGCAGAAATATATTACGCAAACTATCAGTTCCTGTGGAAAAAAACTATTAATAGATATTTTCCTCAGATTTTGAATACAAAAGAAATGCAGAGGATTCGAATGCCTGGAAGTAACATGATTTCTTTTAGTTGTAAAGTCTTGAAATGTTTGAAGGAATGAACTAGTCTGGGATAATGTCACATCAGAAAAATTGATGTTAATAAAATTATGTACCAATCTTCCAAACATAAATCGTGCCGACTTCAAAATCACGATTCAAAATTTGAGTTTTGTCATTGATTAATACGCCCACTAAGGGCAGCTAAAGGAATCGAACATTTACCCTATTCACGAAAAAGTTCAAAGCTCAATGCCATGAACACACACGAAAAAATATGGTTTAATGGATACTCAGTTAGTTAAATGCCATATATAATGCATGCTTGGGTGATCATACCTCTTTTGAGATTGGGCATAATATTTTCCCTCAGTTTGTTGCCATTACATTTGTTCCGATTGAGGAACCACACAAAATAATGAACAACAAAACAGATAATTGAGATAGAAAAATAGGTTATATTAAACGTAAAGATACAACTGGGACTTAGTTTTTCCATGAAATTTCATATTCACGATTATTTCACCTTCGAAATTGATTCGTTCTCCGGTGACAGATTTAGCGATTATTTTTGTGTGTATTACGGTCGGCACATTTAGTTTCTTCCATGTTTGTAGGTTAATTATCGTTAGGCCCGAACCTGAATCTAATTGTAGTTTGATCTTCTTATTTAATATTTCAACTTCTACATATTTCCTCGTGTTTTCTTTGTTTTCATAGTCGAGTTTAGTAGATCTTATCCAACTAGACTGTCTTTTGTTTTTGAATACAGCTGCCTTGTGACACATTTTTCTACACGCTAGACAGTTCTTGTATTTAAACCGACAATCTCTAATCCATTGGAATCTACCACATCTGTAACATGCAGATGGGGATGGCTCCTTTTTTAATTGATTTCTGTCACTAGTTTTCCTATATCTTGTAATTTTGTTATTAAATTTTTGTTTTCATTTTGGGAAGAGTGAAAAAAGTCAATTTTTGTTTAACTTACGTATATGCGAAACTCCCAATTCTTCAATATCTTTACTGTCTTTTTTAATGCTTAGGCATTTTTGGCAATCTTCTAATAGTTTTTGTAGTGTTCATTTTGGAGTTTGGTAAACATTCTTTTATGCATATCGGTGTCCTTAAATGCTACTAATTCTTGAAAAAATATAAGGCATTTAAATTTGTCCCGAGTTAGCTCTGCTAATTTAAAGTATTGACAATGCTCGTTTTCACCTTTTACGAAATTGAGGCATATCCACCTTTTGTGAAAAGGGGAAATCTTGGACTGAAGAGCTCCGTCAGGTATGTCACTGCCTCCTCGAACATAAACTCGTTTGTCTTCTTTGACATGATATTGTCTACAAATTTTGTGTATTCTTCCGCACCTAATTTCCTGAGCAATAACCTTATTTTTTATCTTTTCTGTCCAATTTTGACAATTATCATTAAAAATGTTTTCATCGCGTCTGTAATATTCTTCGAAATTTTCTTCATCATCAGTAGATTAGTTAAATGTCTCTATCGCATTCCACACAGCGTCTTGTGATAATGTCGCTTCTTTTTACGTGTTCCTTTCTTGAGTGATGATTGTCAGTTTTAGTCATAGTTCTTAAAGTTGTAATTGTCTTTCCTTGTTCATTCTTTGAATTTCTATTTGTCTTTCTTCATTTAATCATTGAATTTCCATTTGTTTTTCCTCAATTTTAATTGTCTTCTTCATTACTTTTTATGATTTCTAGTACTGTTTTTTGAAAGTCATACATGGTTTGTTGCTTTGATTCCATGAGGGGTTTCACTTTTTTACTGTTGCTTTTTTGCATTTACTCTTGTAAAAACTTTTGTGAAAAACTTTTCCTGTTGCGATTTTCAAATACCTTTTTACAAATGTTTTCTTTTTATCTCTTTTCGTTCCAAAGTAGTTATACACGCAGATTTTCTGCAATAGTGTCACCAAATTGTTTGTGGTCGACTTATGTGGCACTATGGTTTTTAGTTGTTCTGTATGCGTTCTTTTTAGTTTTGTCGTGACTCTCGAATTTTTTGTCGGCAAATTGTTGTGTTCGACTTGAATTCAAATACTTCGTCATTAAATTCGAATTCTTTGTCGTTAAGTTGTTGTGTCAACTCGCGTTCGAATCTTTGTTACCACGTTGTTGTTGTGTACGTGTGTTCGAAATCTATGGTCGTTAAGTTGTTGTGAGGTATAAGTGAGTTTGAATCTTCGTCGCCAAGTTGTTGTGGCGACTCGTGTTCGAATCTTTGTCGCTAAGTTGTTGTAGATTCCGTTTGAGGAACCACACAAAATAATGAACAACAAAACATATAATTGAGAAAGAAAAATACGTTATATTAAACGTAAAGATACAACTGGGACGCAGGTTAGTAATTCGGGAATACGATTAGGAGGAATATATATATATATATATATATATATATATATATATATATATATATATATATATATACAAGTCTTTGAAGTGAAGCCGTGCTGGAATTAGTGTATCCGTGAAATACTATTCTGGCTGAGTGAAGCTGAGATCTACTATGACTGCTGAGGTGGTATTCTCTGTGCAACATCGGTATCTCTCTGTAACTTAGGGATCAGTTCTGTTCTCTCTATGGCAGCGGTATATGTATACTCAAATCGAGTTCATTATTAGAGAAAAAGGGGGAGATCCCACAATAAAATTTCTGCGGGGGACTGGTTGCTCACCATAGCTATAGAATCCAATCTGTCCTGCCATTTAACACAGCTGGAGGGAGAAGATACGGATTGATGCTTTTCACAAGGACATTTCGATGTAAGTGAATGCAAGGAAATTTGAATTCGGCTCGAATAATGGACATTATATTAACCTAAAGCCCAATTATTTTTTAAAAGCAATTGAAATGCATCAGCACTCATGTCTGTTTCAATTGTACAATGCTTCCAGTAAAACCCTTGGTATTCAATTGCCCACTTTCTAAAACGAGCACTAGGGAAACCTGTTCATGTCTAATTTTATAAGAAATGTTTACATAGGTAACTTACTTCCACACAGTGTTGCTGATTTCCTTCATTTTCTAATGTCAGTAGTCATTACATTCATATATTCCTTATGAAAGATCATAAAAAATACACCCGACTGCTTTTTCCACAGATGTTAAAAATATAAATAAAATAGTTGTTTCCGTAAAAACACGGAATGTGTATTTAAAATGAAGGAAAACTGGCAGCAATATTTTGACTGTCACAGATTCATTAAATATATTTACCGTTTTTTATGCGGTTGACACTTGATAACACAGAAGAATTAAAAATACGAACGAATAAACAAAATAAGTTCTTTTAGTTGAATTGACATTTCAGGAATCTCTCAGACCCCGTCATTTTATAGACTATGCTTTTCTAGCTTCGAACTGGAATCTTTTTTCCTTTAGAATCGCATTCATTTTCATATACCAACGAAAATTTATTATACCATAATGCCAGCAGCAGACTGAATTATTGATACATACAGCATGGACTCAATTTACGCCAGATTCGAAATTTAATAACATATAGTTGCTGCGAGATCAGTGGCTGACGAACATGCGACATATTTCGGAATTCTATTGTTCAAATCTTGTGGTTAGCTTATTGTAGCTTCAGTTTCTTGTTATCCCCGACTGGCGTTACACCCGGTGCCGTTTTCTATTGATATAGATCATCTACATCAAAATTCAACATGTTCTTTCAGAAATAATTTTAACCGTAGAATTATTGTAAGGAGTAGCTATTACAGCTGATGTTGCTTTTATATTCCTTTGTAACAGTCTGGCCATTTACCTTTTCATAAAAAATATTTCCTTTCACAGAATTTACGCAGACTGGAATATTTTTTATCATTCATTGTAAAAGTAAGAAACGTTTACGGGTGCAAATAATCATAGTTCTTTAATTTTTACGCTAATCTGGCGCTAGCACACCTGACACGTTTAGAGTTAGTTACATTACCATATATTCACATACGAATACATGTATAGACCTATGTTTAACCATTAAATTGGTTTATAACGAAGCGATTAGAAATTTGCATAAAAGTGAATTTGTTCACTTAACTGGTCATTGCACGTATATATATATATATATACTCGCGAAGAAACCTTTCTTTCAAACTTTTTTCACTGAATGCAATAGACAAGGAAAATTTAATTAATCTTATTAAGTTTTTCCAGCATACTAACAACCCCCCACCCAAAAAAAAGAAAAAAAACAGATTACTAAGTAACAGTCAAAACATGAATTATCCCTAAAGGGTGCAACACTCTTTAAAATGGCTATAGAAAGTGCCAAAAGCGCTGAGGTCGATAATTATGGAAAACCTTTATTTTATTTCTAACAAAACGAAACATATAATAGAATGCTGGAAATACTTAATTAAATTTTTTTTATCGGATTATTCAAATATATATATATATATATATATATATATATATATATATATATGAATAATCCGATAAAGAAAATTATATATATATATATATATATATATATATAATTTTCTTTATCGGATTATTCAAATATATATATATATATATATATATATATATATATATATATATATATATATATATATACCAAAGTAGCATCGCAAGTAGTCTTCTTGTTTCACAAATAGAAGCATTCATAAGAATGTGTGCAAACTTCCCAAGAATTGGTGCTTTTTAATGATATTGACATACGGCACTAACAGTTGCACTGCTTGTATCCAACATTGGCCAGTTAAAAAGAACCATGAATCTTTTGAGTGCATGTCCTGGCAAATAAATCTGTAGTAATTAAATGAACGGGTCTACTGAACGCTACCTCATCAAGTTAAATTTCTATCATTCACCACGACCTATTATGTCTTCCCTGCATCTTGAAAATTATTTATAAAAGTTAGCCAACATTCTGAAGACGTCTTGAAAAAATATTCAGTTCGAGAGGTCTAAGATTCTTTTTCCAGAAGAAACCGATTTATTTAACTTTTAATTGTGGGCAAAAAATCATCCTTATTTCAATTTCTAAATTTTATTAGAGACAATAAATCAATGTCAATGACTATCATCCTAGATATATTATGGGCTTTTGACAGTGTGACACTGGAGGTGGGGATGGTCTGCTACACAAAATATCAATATGTAATCTATGGAAGAACTTGTGACTTTTGAAAATCACCTCAAAACCATAATATCAATGCCGGTGTTCCTCTAGCTGTTCTCCGCTTCCTATCCTCATTCTCCTCTATATTAAAGGTCTGTCTAAAAACATAAAAAAACCTTTAGCGAATACCTATGAGGATAACAACAGTTTATAAATGCAACTCAAAAAACCTGGATGAACATAAGCTAGCATCTCTTTTCTCTTCTGACCTAGCTCAGGTAGCTCAATGAAGGAAGGAGTGGCTTGTAAAATTGAATAGGTGAAAAAACAATATGTAACGTTCCAACACTACCGAGCATGCACTGAACTTTAATCTATAATGATTGCCATGAACGTATATTGAGTTTTAAGCACACCTCAGATCTCAAGTGGAACACATATACACAATCTACTGCCAAAAGTGCTGGTAAATGCATGGTACGGCTCCAGTAATATGTGACTGCTCCTCATATAATCTTAGCAAGATCAGATGAAAAAAGTGTATTGCTTCCTATTACGGCTATTGAAAAGATGGTGAAATCATGTAAAAACAATTCTTTAAACTTAATTTAAAATTAAATGTAAAGGAAACACATTTTTCCAGTTAAAGTAGAATTTCAATCTAATTTTTTAAGAAAAACATTTATTAAGTCACAATTTATACAATGAAATAAAGATAAAAGTAGAGATAAATATAACATAAGGAGAGCGATCATGCAAGTAAAAGTGAATATCGTGGTACTGCCACATACCTGTCCCTACAATAACCATCAAGATGTTCATATGTCGCTTCGGGTATATTGCATTTTCACATCTATGGACAGATACTGGTTATCTGTTCCAGATCATGACAAATGGACAATGAGGACATAAATTCTAGAAATGTTTTCTTTAACCGAGCGCTTTCGGCTATACTTTTAGCCATTTTCGAGTATGAATTTTATTTTGCAAGTAACAAAATATATGTGGTGTTATGTATGATATAGAATAGTGTGTAAATCTTACCGAACACGGTAAGCATGTTGTTAGAGTGTTCGTAGTTGATATTATTGGGTGTTGTTTTTTTTTAATCAATAAAGACTTCATTACTTTTAGTCTTTTTTCATGTGGATGATGCTATGATATTCGTATTGTCAATAAGTTTGTTCTGGATAATGTTTGGTAGATCTCAGTGTGTATTCAAATGAGATCGAACTGAGCTCCGTTCAGTGAGATGCAGCGTGAGTCTTCGAGTCAGTTTCTTAGTTGTATGGCTGATATAGTTATTTACGAAGTTCTTCAAGGAAAATGTGAATTTGTAAATAATATTGGTTCGTTGTAGTTTTGATCTTGCACCTGAATTGTATTTCATAATGAGGTTAGCCGTTTTAAATTTTGTATATTAGCTGATTAAGTTAATTTTTTTAAGTCGACGGAGTAAGTATGAGAAACCGTATTGTTCAATTCTAACTGTAAATGTTCCACGTAGAAATCACAGTTTAAAAACAATACCAAACCTACAACATACATCCTCTACGTAGATGACATCTTCATTTTTATCCAGGACAAAAAAGAAATCGATAATCTTAAATCTGCATTCGAAAAAATTATATTCTCAGCTTCAGATATAAGCTTACCCAAAAAATAAACTCCTGTTCTTAGACATCCTCTTTCAGTCTCGTAATAATACTTTCACTACTTCTCTCGATAAAAAAAAAACACCAGTAAAAATTCTTGTCACATTAATTTCATTACTCAATGTCTTCTTAGATATAAAATCGATGTCATTAAAATTTCCCCAGGAGAACCTACGAGAACTCATTTTCTCGCTCGCTTTTCTTCAAATAACTTTATAACTCTAAACAAACACATGCCAACAACGGATTTTTAAATTATTTGGTTGATTACCACAGACTTTTTCTTTCAAAATTGAGCAATAACAACAGTAAACAGACCGACAATAATAACAATAATATCTTATCATTAATACCAAATTCGTAACAGTTATGAACAGGACAAATCTTTAATTCGAAACATCATCCGAAAATACGCAACTTCTGTCGACTTAAACAAAAAATTAAATTAAGCATCTATTATATATAATTTATTAATCAGTTTCAATATTTCCTTTTTAAATTTTGAATGTGTTTTTCAAGTGAAACAAATCGACGATTTTTTAGAACATCCTCACATATTCATGAGGAATAGTAGTTTAATTGGATATCATTAGACATGTTGTTCTTACATTAAAAAGTAAGTCTAGCTATTTATTTTTAAGGAACCGTTTATTCGTTGATTTGATAAATACAATGTGAATATAATATTAAGAGTTTCCCTACCAGGAATCATTTGGTATTTAGCATTTTGCCCGAGCTGACACTAATACTTTCACTTGAAATTCACGAAATATTTCTGTTAAAACAAATTTTTAAGAAAACATTTCAAGTTCAGTAGCTGTTATCGCTCTTTTTCTAGTATTGATAGTGGTTTCCTTCCTAACGTTTTATTTGAAGTAGTATGAAATGTTAACTTCTCAGAGAATTATATATACTATACATTTTACTTGTTTTCGCTGATGAAAACCTCTAGTGATGTAGTTTCTTTTGTTACAGGTTGTTGTAAATCTGTTCAATCGACATCCAAATCGAGGTACTCTTACATACAGAACATCAATGTTTGCTTGCTTGCATTCTTTTAAAAAATGAACCCTGAATTCATTTGATTCTGACTGGAAATTAGTTTGTTACGATTTCAATTTGAATAAATTTCATGTTTGAATTTTGAGAATTAGCTGAATTTTTGTAGGAAATCCGCGCGTATCAGTTAAGAATATATTTGTATCAATTGTTTTTCTTTTCTACCGAGCGTCATATTTCTAACAAAATTACGTGAAATCCAATATGTGATTTAAACAGAATTTATTCATTTAAAAAATCTGGTAAAGTCTGCGAAATTAACCCGCATCTATAATCTGAATAACCGATTCTTTGTATTTGTAACTTTATCTTTTGGTAAAAGATTTAGTGCATTTCAGTTAAATTTAATTTTCTAGGTGCAAATTTATTAGTTTTTTCCGATTATTTTGTTTGTAAACATACCCTCGACATCTTCTATCACCGACGATTGGTTTCCCATTCTCGTAGGTATGCATAAAAACCGTGGAAAGTCATGCGAATCCTGTTTCCAATAAAAATTGGTTTAAAGAATTCACTTTTATTGTCCCTTAAGAAGCTAACATTAAGGCCAAATTTTGAAAGTTCTGTCACAACAGAAGCTAAGCAGGTTTTACCTTCGGTCACCACGAAAGTTGACTATCTCCTAATAGCCTTCGCTTGTTCTCTACAAACATGCAATACTCACAGCTCCCTAGGAGACAGCCTTGAATTACTTTGAGAGGCGACCAGGACAACTGATCATTCGAACTGACATTAGCAATATATTCCTGAAAAGGAAAATTTGTAAATTGCGGTTAACAGGCACTTGATCATGAATAATTTTATATATTTCACCTTAGTTTACTTGCAAACAGAGGGGGAAGGCGTTTCAAAATTCTTCCCGTTAGATTCTATTGTTTAGATAGCAATGAAGCAAAACTGCCGTATTTTTACCAGATAAAAACACTTCGATATCCTTTTTAATTGCTGGGTGTTTCAATGTCACAGTTTTCTATTAAGTTAAGAGGTTAAGCCATTATTTGTATTTGTACCACATATCGCTCAGCAATAATGTTGGTTTTTATGATTTTTAAAGATGAAAACTGGAATAAAAGAAGCTTGAATTAGTATGAAAAAGTCCAAGTAATAAGCTCGAGAATGAAAATAGAAAATGTAAGATGTAACTAAGGAAAAAGCTGTCAGTCACAATATCTGTCATTAAATAGTAGAACGTAACCGTCAGTTAATACAGGAAAATGTAATTTTCATACAAGATTTGAACACGGTATATTCTGCAAACTGGTTATATCTTGTTCAGTATTGTGGCATGTGAGGGCTTGCTTATATTTTTCGATACAGCCGTATCAGCAATGGAAATAATCAGCAGGGAACAACCGGAAATTCAAGAACTCATAAAACGCTGACTGAGCAATATTCGGCCTTTTTTCTACTGTTTACCTTTTCAGAAGTGGCCAACTTCAAAGCCAAGAATGAAGGATTACTCACAGCCCTTGCTGCAGAAGACACGTCGCCTGTTCTCGCAGCCTTACCTGAGATTCCTTGTTCTTCGTGAGACAAGCGGAAAAGTCTCTTTACGAAGCATCTATTAAATAAAGAGAAGAGCTTTGTTAACTGGGAAACCCACCCCTTTTTTCCCCTCCAATACCACTATTTTGCTTTCTTTCAAACAGAAATAAATATTTTTAAACAGTATATTTCGAGTCTTGGATTTGTTCTTTCTACTCTATATACTTCCGAGTACACACAAATACAAATGAGAAAGATTTCTACACTGACAAGTAAAGAAAGATAGCACAATTTGGAATAACGATAAAATGCTAAAATTGACAAATGGCATAAAGAAAACTAGAATAAATTATTGTATCATTTATAGATACTTGAAAATATTGTTTACCAATATTTTATAGCTGAATTTCTATCAGATGATAATAAAAGAATTCTCAAGTTAGTCAGTCAGTAATTGGCATACGCAATACATTCAATGGATATCGGCTCGGAACGAGAAATCGGGGAGCCGAGTTCGAATTCCAGCTGAATTCATTGCATTCACTTACGCGCAAACACCCTTGGGAAAGGTGTTAATCCGCCTATTCCTTCCAGTTATGGGTTAAATAACAGGACAGTTTGGGTTCTATAGCCTTGGTCGGCAACCAGTCTACCGGAGAAAGCAATGGCAACTTACTGCGGGATAATCTTCTGCCCAGTCAGTCATGTCTCTGTCGAGACGTGATCGCCCAAGCGTGTATCACGTATGGCACTCAACTGACTGAATATATGCTTCGGTGATCATGCCTTGAAAGAGACATAACTGACTAGGCAGAAAATTTTCCAGCACTAGGTTGCCGTTACTTTGTGTGATAGACAGATTGCCAAACAAAGCTATAGAAACCAATCTTATCTGTTATATAACTCATAGATGGAAGGATAAGAGATGGATTAATACCTTCCCCAAGTATATTTGTGCATACTGAATGAAACGAATTCGACTAGAATTCCAATTCAGTTCAAGTATCACCAGCATATCTTAATAACAAGCCAATGATTTCAAATGAAAAAAAAATTTCAAAGAGAACATTAAATATTATAGTTCTGCTCTTTTCATTAAGTGAACCACACGTAGATTTCATGCTCTGCCTATTATCAATCTGAACATATTTCATCTAAATCTTGATTAATGCCATTACTTTATCCCACTGGAAAAAGTAGGATAGCAATCAGGTATGAATTTATCCTAGCCTGGTTAAGATGAATTACATTAATGTGGCAATACAAAATTTCCCAAACAGATGTGAGTAATGCATATGATTTACTTTTGCATGGATTTTAAAGATTTGTTGTCTGCTCTTACCTTGAAATTGAGGCTAACAATTTGAATTACATTCAGATTTCAAGAAGGACGTCTAAATGTTGAACAGTGCGAAGGACTTTCTGATTACTTATCGAGTGTCGCAGCGAATATAGAAACTCTTCGACTGGACAGTTATTTTTCACTAACAATCATAGTGTCAATATGTTTAATAGTGTCAAGAATGTTTAACATTTATATTATCCTTAAAATGATATAATGCTTATAATCAATCTGCAAATATTGTGTCTGAATCATAACATAAATAAATACATTGATTCCATCGTAATCGTGAATCAGAATGTCAACTAGAAATGATAATCCTGGTTAACATGACCCAGGCAGATCCACTTGATTGAAACAACTGCGCTTATGCTGTGAGAATGAGAACTACCGTATGACAGATAAATATAAAACAAAAATCAATGACCCGAGAGACAACAAAAGAATCAATGACATTTCGCAGACATGAAATTAACGAAGTCCCGAGTTAAATTAATACTGCGCATGAGAATTTTAATTTGGCATTTTAATTAGTAACGCGCGACGACAAAGTTACACATTGCAGTAGAATTTTTGAGGGGGATAAAATTCAATACAGCAGCTGCTCGTCTCAAGACATTCCCCTTCTCGCCGTTTAACGATTCATAAAACCAATTCGCTGGTCACATGTGGCACCTGTTTATATCAAGAAGTCAGTGAATGGTTGGGGCGTGAGCAAAAATTTGTATGGTGTTCTGATATATAAACGAGCCATGTATATACTTTTTTTTCCTACGTAGAATACACGAGACACGCTGCCCATTATTTTGATGAGATAATCTCCATTTTCTTCAATACACTCCCGGATCAGAAATTAGACTTCCTGGAGCGAGTCTCTTTACCCTGGCGTTTCGACGTAATGGAACCACCTCCATTACTGTTAACCCATAGCAAGGCTATTTTAGAAACATTAGGATGTCGTAACCTGATGCCATGGCAAATAAGAACTTTAGTGAACCAGATTTAATTTACAATTAATTATGAAACAAGATCATGGACTTTTCATCTTATGCAGGAATACAACCTTTTAAGAAACAAGATATTGTGGAAAATTTTTAAATTTATCGAGTTACGAAAAGTTGATGTGCGTTCTGGTGAAGTGCAGATCGGTTAGGAACGAGAAATTGGAAACCCGAGTTCGAATCTTAGTTAAATTCACCTGTAAATATCATTGTTCCCTCGAGCTATGAGTAAGGTGGCAGAACAGATTGGGTTCTACAGCCTTGATGATAAAGGGGTTTCTGTAGAATCAACACTTCTACCTGCAAAGAGACAAGTTACAGAAACATCAACGATCCCTCATATATAACGAGGGGTCACCGATAACCTATGTACCACTGGAAGCGATAGGGTTTAGTGGGGGAAATTATGGAAATATCTTTAAAATATAGTAATTTTAAGCTTTATTGTTATTCAAGAGTCATGAACGAGAATTATTACAGAGAAATATTGTCAAAGTTTTAAGCGAGGATGATACACTTTATGAGGTGTGTAGAAATGCTCATCGTTATAGCGATTTAGTAAGTGTAGATTAGATGTTGCGTAAGGCCGGAAGAATGGATTCAGTATAAAACACATGTCGTTATGGATTTCGCGAGAAACTTCATAATATTTACACCACATCGAGGTTCTCATACTCAACCATTATATAAGAGCATGTTTTACCAAATTACTATAATTTTTAGTGCATATATATCGGTTCAGTTCTAAGGCTCCATGTGTTGTGGGATCTCCTCTTTTTCTATGATAATGGACTCGACTTGGGTATACATATACTCTTGCCATAGGTCAGACATCGTATGAGTTCTGTATATCCATAAAATACCGAGAGATACCGAAGTTTCACAGATAATACCGTGTCAGTAGTCATAGCAGCTCTGATCTCCAACCAGCCAGAATAGTATTACATAGCACCCGTCAGTTTCAGCGTGGACATACTAATCCCAGCACGGCTTTACTTCAAAGATTATATATATATATTCCTTACTAATTGTATTACTGGATTACTAACCTGCATTTAAGTCTGTAACATTACGTTTAATATTACTTATTTTTCTATCTCAACTATCTGTTTTGTTATTCATTATTTTGTGCGGTTCCTCACCCGGAATCCACAACACCATGCATGCAGACTTCTTATTGTATAAATTTTCACCGATGAATGATGAAAATATCAAACAGAAACCATAGTATTGAAAAGGGTTATTTAGTTGCATTTAATAGCAGGATGGTTTGGGTTCTATAGCTTTGGTTGGTAACTAGCCTACCGCAGAAAATAATGTCACTCTACCGTGAGAAAACCATCTGCATAGTCAGCCATGTCCCGAAAGAGACATGATCACCCACATGGGCATCATGTGTATCACTTAATTGACTGACATGAAACCTGAAAATTATCTATGCTCTGAAGCTTGTTGCATAGATCATCTTCATCCTGTTCCCAGAAACACTTGTAAATGATATGTGGTTGAAATTGTAGTTTGTGGATAGCTGTACATCATGTCTGAATTCTTGTGCATTTAATAGATAAAGAATAATCTGGGATAAGTAAACAGTACCTATTCGGAATTTTTAATTTTGATATATTATGAAAATATCAAGTTTGAGATGGTTAACAATTCAATATTTAATGGTATGAATTACCCGTAACAAAGCTCATATTCTTCTTAGCTTTCATCGGAGGTAGAAGACTAAAATCCTTCAAAGTAGGTCCACTATAAACATTTGTGCGGTTCCGCCATTCAGAATTTGACTATTTTTCAAAAGATTCACTGAAAATGATTGAGCATAAAATAAATCCTTTTTCCGTTTTGTTCTGAAGAAGCATAGAAATTTCAAATCAGTTATAATAAAATTGTCCTTGAAAGAAAAAGACCTAGAATATACGAATGTGACGCTTTTCCATTAACAGAAACTATTTGGCTCATTCAGAAAAGACATTTTGACTGAAAGAGACATAAAGAGAACAGATGAGTTCATTTGCATTTATTGTGTATGTTGTACGGTGAAAAACCTTTTTATACGACTTTAACTCTAAAGATCGAAATTGTTTTCCGACTTTTCTGAATTATTCATGGGTTTTAAATTTTCCATCGACAAAACGAATGCAAACCTGTGTCTAACGCAACGAAGTAATTTGATTTTAGATTGTCTCGAAGATAATGTTCATTTTCAAATAGCAACTTTCTTTTTTAGTCTTGCGTATCATTATTAATATTTGTTATTTTGCTGAGATGTAAATCGTTTTTACAATACTGAACATTGCTTTATTCATCACTGTAATTACGTGTCATTGTGCAGTCGGTACTTTCTGGAATAGAAAACTTCAAAATGTAATAAAGAAAAGGATTATGTATTAGTTTATTAAATGTGTAACAATCTTTAAAACGCTTGTCCTTATTGTTCATTATCTTGTTCGATTTTGTTGGCTTATTTTTCTTTTCTCCTCGTTTTCGCTATCCTTTACTTTCACTTCGTTTATCTGTAATATTCTCATCTGTCACATATTCCATGTGGTCATTTACGAATCATATCTCTTTTTCATCGCTTTGTTTTATTTTCCAGTCTTTTCCGCCATTTATTGCTATTTTCCATTTATTTTCTTTCCTGTCATTTTTCCGTCATTTCCAGTTTTCCTTTGCCCATCCTTCATTTCTTTTTTTTTTTTGTTTCGTCCTTTTTAATTTCTCAATCATTTTAATACCTTCTGTTCTTCCTCTCTTATTTGCTTTTTTCCCATTCCTTCATTCTGCCAGTCCTTGATTTATGTCCTTTTTACCTTTTTCCTATAGTCACTTCCCTTCTTTTTTTTGTGCTATTCTGTTTAAAATAATATATCGCTTATGCATATGGAATTGTGTCATCTTTCTATAGGATTGTTATACATGTTCTGAATGATCATATGAAGGTCTGTATATCAATCTTAACGAGAACGAGAAAAATATAATAACACAGGTTCATACAAAATTTTCAATCATGAGAAAATGTACGTACAAATAGATGAACGCCATATTAGTCACTGGCCATTGTGAAACTACTCTTAAAGCTTCAATCGGAAGGCAAGCTGCTTCTGTTGACGAGTTTTAAAATCAAATAAAAACTTTTTTCAGATTTTTATAATTGTATCCTTTTGCCAGAAATACTACTTCGCGTATTGCACCGTTTTTCTGAGTAGCAGTGTAAATTCTAAATATCAAAAATGCATA
The DNA here is from genome assembly GCA_037127315.1 of Ascarosepion bandense. Taxonomy (NCBI): domain Eukaryota; kingdom Metazoa; phylum Mollusca; class Cephalopoda; order Sepiida; family Sepiidae; genus Ascarosepion; species Ascarosepion bandense. Next base: position 6,325,560 of record JBBBDQ010000344.1, read on the forward strand.
AAATACAGAGGATTTATTTCTAAGAAGACGAGTAACTTCGGTAGGTCATTTACAAGTGAATGTGACTATACTGTCTACGTTGATATTTGCAAATATGCTTCATGAATAAGGTTGTAATATAGCTACCACTTTTGCGAGTAGTCCGTTTTTGATACCAGGTAAAACAATAATTTTGTATTTGATTACTGAGTGCTTTTCATGGCACAGCACGAGTTTCATCGCAGATGACAACCAGATGAAGAAAAACAAAAAACAACAACAACAACGGCAACAACAGGAACAACAAAAAGCAAGTTTTTGTATTAGAAGATGCAAACAGAATAGGTTCCAAGCAATCGCAGATAAAGAATGTAATTGTGGCTAATGCCTGGTGATAAATCAATACAGTGCCTGAAAAGTATCCATAAGTAAGATTCTGTTACTACCGATATATTTTATGGTTTCAAGGAATTTATTACACATTTGTTTATTTCTTTCATTTCACGACTAGAGATCAAACAAGATAAGGATATGTTTTTAAAAGTTCACATTCACAAGTTTCTTGGATCTACTTAACTTCTGAAAACTATGAAGGGTTATTTTTATATTTTCGGATGGGACTGCAACACGTATCAGAAGATCGGTGTTTTAACATGAATGAATGATTTCACTAAAAAGAAATCACACATTTTCGAGAGAGAGAGAGAGAGAGAGAGAGAGAGAGAGAGAGAGAGAGAGAGAGAGAGAGATCTAATATCTGGGCTCTACTTGTGAGAATCTTTTTTTTTATATTGGTTTAAAGCACGGGCTAAATTGAATCCCTTCAATAGGTCAGTCGGAACATTTTCTAATCAGTCAAAGTGTTCCAACTACAAGGAAAATTGATGAATCGGGGATTAGATTCAAGATGATGCTTCCCTATAACTACAAAAATAACCTGTTCAGTACTAGATTTAACTTATCTTCCAAATATAGCCACATAAACTAATAGTCTTATTCTATAAACCTCTACCTTGAGTGGTCCCAGGGCCTTGAACATGGTGAACATTAAAACAAAATACGAAAAACATCTGAAAAACAAAAACGTTCTGTATCCACTAGAAAACTTAATTTTTTTAACTAACGCGCAATCGCTACGACTTAACAGGGATTGGTTGCCGTTGTTTAATATTAACAATCAATATTGTAGATGCTTAACCAGCATCTAATTTCGACTGTGTCAACACCATTTACACAAAATTAACGATAAAGTCACCCACCTATTGCCGAATTCCGATCAGGACAACCGCTTGCATTCCATCTTGATACTAACTGTAAGCTGGTGCTTAAAAAGAAGATCAGTTGGGAAGAGTTAAATTGTTTATACCCATGGAATGCCTTCTGTCTTGTAAACCTCCTCAAAACTCTACGAATGCCGAGTAAACAGAACAAGTCAAGTTTGTCAACGGTGGTACAAACACAATTAGCTTCAATGACGAACACCTTTCCATTGAGCATGCTTACATAAAGCCTTCAATTGACTTCAGTGTACGCCGAGTATATGATCCTGCAGTAAAAGGAGTGTTCGACAGTTTCTTCCACTCACTATAGCGAATACATTCCGACAAAATTACCACTTACCAAAATAGCCTCCTTGATGGACTGATCTTCGGCTGTCTTAAAAAAATTAGTTCCTGAAAATAAATAAATAAATATGAGCAGAATGAAAAGTTCGACGTAAATAATTTACATCGTAAATCCTGAAAATCTAAACAATTATTTAAGCATTCAAGGAAAAAATGAAAAAAAAATACAAATTAACTAAAACAAAACAAGAATTCAACTAAAATGTCAGAAAATTAAAAGGAATTAAGATTTACAGAAACAAAAACTTAAGATAAACAAGAAAAAAATTTTAAAATAAGTAGCCGAATAAAAAAAAAACAATTACGTCGATAAAGATTTGCAGCGGGAAATCAAAAACGGCACTGACAAAATTCTGTCAACATTGCTGAAACAAGTCAAATTGTAGCCATGCAATTCACTCAAGAAGAAATCTGTGGCTACACAAGTAGCGTTTTTTTTTTTGCGGGGCGGGGGTGTTTGTTTAAAATTAGCAGAGAGGCGCCAAAATTACCATATTTTGAGGCTTAATAAAATTGACCCGATGGTGTTTCTGAAATCTTTTTAACATGTAGCATCTTCTTCAAAGTAAAATGTTTCTTTTTCCTCGTTCGTCGCCACAAAGCCGTAATTCTGAAATAAATTATTTCAAAGGAAAATCGACATTACGATTCACAATATACAAAATATTATGGTTGTTTTTTAAACTCCTACAAATAATAGGATGGATTAAAGGAATGCATAGATTTTAAAAGAATCGGATTGATGTATATTTAGCTCTTCACTAATTTTATATCTTCAGAATGAAGTCTTAACAAAAATAAATATTTCTTCTCAAGAGATCTTATATAATGAAACAGATTATTTTGCTAGAGAGAGAGGCAGAGACAGACAGACATGCACGTATTTAAGATACGGTTCTGGATTTACGCTAAAATAGCACAGTATCTTAGTGAAGTTTCCTTAGGAATTGTCCATATTTTGGCTAATACTATGATTTAATAATGGAGTATTCTGCAATTTTCAATTATTCAGAAAATACAAAATAGGAATAACGTTAGGATCATCTGAGATTATAAAAGTCTGAAATGTTGAATTATGCGTTTTTGTTTATCCTGTCTATCGAAGAAAACGCTTAGTTAGAGTAAACAAATAAGTAGATGAATAAACAATCAACGATTTACAATCTCAAAGGTTGAAAATAATGATTGGCTAAAGTATGACACAAGGTCATGGCATCACCACGCATTGCTGGTATAATTTCAATAATAAGTATTTTCTATGGGATGAATTTGCTAGCCCCACACCAATTGATTTTAAATTAAGAGTTGTTTTAACGTAGTTGGCCCAGTTCTCATAAAATCACCGAAGTTAAGCAACGTCAAGCATAGTCAGTAAAAGCTCGGATTCAGTAATCGGAGAGGTGATTTCCTATTCCAGTCAGATTCCTTATATAAACTAACAACTTCACCCTTCTCCCCAAAGCTATGGATTAATTAGTAGGACGTGTATCAGTAAGACTTATCTCCAAAATGTCCACACAATCTAAAAATAAGTCCTGGTTTTAACTAACCAACAAAATGATGATAAGAACAAATAAATAAAACTTAGAATAGTTGGCAAGCAAATCTCTAAATCTTAACCTGTGTTAGAGATTCACACCTTTCTTTAGAGTATGTGTGCGAATGCAAGCGCAAAAACTTGATTGAATTTGAGCACGATATATCAGTTCCCCTTTCAGTGGGGATAACAGTTACGCTAGGAGCACTTTCAAACGATATTTTAATCATTTCATGCCAAACAAGGCGGGACCGACACTAGTGTGATGGAGGTTACAGTAAGAGGGAAGACCAGGTCAGAGGGTATTGAGGAAATTATAAAAGATGAACGGGTTTAAAGAAGATGACAATTGACAATACATTTTTGGGAATTGCGGCTATCAGGGAAGCAAGTAAAAGGAAAGTTCTACATGAGGGAATTGCGAGAACCAGAAATTGATCCAGATAATGTTTTTCAACCAAACAGACAAAAAAAAAAAAAACGATAATAGAAAGCGAAACATTGTCTGGTTCAACCCACCATTTAATTTAGAGGTAAAGACCAAAATAGGACAAATACTTTTTAAACTGATAGATAGACACTTTCCAAAAAGATCAGAATTAAACAAAATTTTCAACAGAAACAGAATCAAGCTAAGTTATAGTTGCACTAGTAATTTAGATAGTTTCATAGAAAAACAAACGCCAGAAACTTAGATAGCAGTGGACAAAACAAGACCACTAATAAGGAATGCAACTGCAGGGACAAAAATAAATGTATACTTCAAGGACTTTGCAACACAAAAGAAGTCATTCACAAAGCAAAGGTACATGATTTAAATGGCCAAAATAAAATGTATTTAAGTTCATCCAAAGACATCTTTAAGACTAGGTGGTTCAATCACAAGTCTAAATTAAAAATAGAAAACTTTAAAAAAAAATTGGCTAGCCACGTGTGGAAATTAAAATCAAAATATGGAAAAGACCAAGACATAATGTGGAATATAGTAAAAACAGCAAAGCCTCACAACAATGTCAAAATATGTAGACTGTGCCAAGAAAACAGGTTAGAGATTATGCTATTCCCAAAGAAAAACGAACTATTTAATGAAAGAACGGAAATTATGACTAAGTGTAAGCATAATAAAAATACCTCTTAGATTCATACAACCATGGATGAAAACGCCATAATTACTTGTAATTTAAAAAATTGTGCGTTAAAAAATTCCCTGCCTCGTGAAAAAAAACCCAAAAAAACACCGCTACATGAGCGTTCTTAAATAAAAAAAACGGTAAATGGCAAAATCGGTTATTGCAAAACGCGTGGAGACACAACTCATGGTAGAAACCTAGGTCGCGTAATAACTCATTTACAAATGGAATATATATATATATATATATATATATATATATATATATATATATATATATAACATAAATGTGTTTACTTATATCACTACAACAGTAGCTATTTTGTAATGATATTACAGCATATTAATATTATAAATTCTAAATAAATGTTATTCGCTCTACGTTGCATTGAGCACTTTTTAAGAATAGTGTTTTGGATACAGAAGTTTATTCTCTACATGCCTACCCTATAATTATATATATATATATATATATACCTTTTCCCTTTAGGACGTAGGCGATCACAGATTTCAACTTGGCTCTGTTTCTTGTCGCTGTCAACATTCTTCTTCTTGGTATCTCTCCCAACCCCAGCTGCGCTATCCATTTGCTCAGTCCTATCAAGTAGGCCACACGCTGCCTTCTCCTGTCTCTCTTTCCCTCTAATATGAGATTAATATAAGTAAATTTTTGTCAGTTGGATGGTTGTCGTTTTCTTCAGCATCCAGACTCCACTGTTTCGTATGCGGATCTATCCTTTCACTCTTCAGGGGTTACCAGCAATTTACTACTAATATTTTGCCACTTTTTTCAATTTTCATGTTGTTAACGTAGTTTTTTTATTCTTTTATGTTTGTGTGGGTGTTTACGCAGGTGCAACTATGTGTCCCTCTGTTTTCGCACATGTGTGTACGTGTAGGGTGTCATTGACATTTATTCATTAGGTTGTGATAGATGTTTTCTTAATATTGTATATTGAAATTGTCATATTTTGTGTTATCGTTTATTTCTAGACGTGCCTCCACTTTCTACTGCTTCAATGATAAATGTTTATATATACACGTACATGCACACACACATATGCGCCTATGAACGCACATACGCACACGCACATGTTTATATATTTTCGCTTGGTTTTATTGTGCTTTCATTATTTACATTTTCCGAACGCTTGTCCTCATCTTTATTGCCATGTACATGATGTTTCAGCCGTTTTATGTTCCGGCCTTCTTCAGGGAGGAGAGATTTCGAATCGAATTCTTCATTTCGATCACTGGAGTATATCATTCTCATTCCATGTGCGATGCTAATTCTGGTCGCCATGTAATTTTTAGCACCTGAAGAAGGCCGAGCGAACAACGGCCTAAACCTCGTAAACATAGCTATAAAAATGAGGAAAATAGTCCGAACAATGTAAATGATGTAAATAGTACTTCATCTCAGAAGTATAGACAAATTTCGTGTTTTATTTGGTTTGATGCTATTATAAGTCTTAACTGTTGAAAGTTACATTTGTAATTACGTCTTATTGTTCACGTTTATGTTTATAGTTTAGATTATATTTTTTTCGTTTATTTATTTTATGGTGTATTAGGTTTACTTTATGTTCATTTTCAGTAGTATTTATATGTCAAATAAAATATTGATTTATATGCCTTCATTTGCTCATTATTTTGTTTCTTTAAGAGTTTATTTTGGGTTTAAATCTAATAATAAATAGTCTTTTTACAATTTACAATAATTTACAATTTTTACTGTTAATATTGTGTGGGCTGCGCTTTTATGATTTCCTATTAAGAATATTCTTTTCTACTTCATATGTATTTTAATAAAGTTTTATTGTTTGTATAATTCTTCGTTTTGGCTTATTCTTTATGCCTTTTCTACCACTATTTCACTGTCAGTGCTTCTGGTTTCATACAATCTTTGACATCACTTATATACAAACATACATACATGCATATATATATACATACATATATATATATATATATATATATATATATATATATATATATATATATATATATATATATAGTTAATATTTTTTCAGATATGTCACCAATCATTTTTATATTTTTTTCTAGCCATTTATTTGTTTCTAATTTAAATCTCTATGTTGCTTTTGGTAAAGCAACTGCCCTTAAGGTCGTGAGTTAACAGAAGGAAATAGCTTTAATCGAAAATCTCTCTACTTCGACATTATTGGCCGATGAACCGGCGTCATAAAAAATTGCTTTTATTTCACAAGATGAACATTTCTATATTAGCCAAAGAAGGGTGTTCAGGTTAATCCCACAACTTTTTACTTCGAACTATATCACGTTTAAACACCGGTTTCTATACTGTGAAGCAACGTCCAACCAGATCAGTAACTAGAAGGATGACCGGAATACTAGGTGCTGTAAGTTTGGTTGCGCAGCTGGTGTAATTGATAACGTTTTGCTATTTTTAATCCGAGAGCCGAGTTTCAATTTCTGTTGTGCTTGTTATATTCACGCGCAAATGCACTTAGAAATTATGAATCTATCTCTCCAGGTATGAGCTAATTAGTAAGACTTGAATCCCCAAACTATTATCTCCAAAACATATTTACAATAAATAATATTTTCTAGCTTTAAATAACCTGCGCAGGGTTGATAAACCGTAAAAAACAACTCATTCAGTCAATTAAAAATAGGTTAATGCCAATAGATAATCTGACTACTACATATCGATAAAATATACGTTTAATCTAAAAGTATAAAATTATAACCAAAAATATCTGTAATTGAGGCCATAGAAAGATGTATAGAATCTTTAGATTTTGGCATTAAATAAGCCATAAAGTGTGATAGGCTGCCAGACCAAAACAACCAAACCAACATTTAATTGTACCGTTATAGAAATTAGATCGTAATTATTTTCAACTGTTTTTTTTATTATTTTTACCCTAATTTATTGATTCAAAATAAATATATTTATATTTCCTTATGGGTTTTGTATTTAACCATGATTCTTTATTTATTTAGTAAGAACCAGCAATGAACAGAATGAACTTGGTCTCATACTAATCGTAGTAATCTTGTATATCCTGGTACCTGTAATGTATTTTCGGCTGAGTAAATTAAAAAAATTAAATACTGACATTTTGATTTTTAATTTTTAGGGTTTTAATGAAATACAAGTGAATTTAGGGATTATCAAACGTTTTATATTACAGGATGTCCCACTAAAACATTTCTAGGAATATTGCTACATTCTATTTCGTAAACTACCATTTCTGATGTAAAGTTGGATCTCTGATTTGCAATAATTAAATTTGTAAACTGCTTTTTAAATGTTTGATAATTTTATATTTTTACTAAACTAAATTTTCAAACTAAACTTTATGGAGACTTCTGATAATAAAATGAAACTAATGTTGTATAGTTTATACTTTCTACTAAACTTAAAGAACTAAAAATGTTTTATGATTGTAAGGTGCTTTTCAGATGAAATATAAAACAGAATATTTGACGAAGTTAAAGTGATTTTAGTGTATTTGTTGCAGGTAAATATTCGGGGTAACAGAGTGTAACAGCTTTTAAATGAAAACTAACGATTATTCCAGATATTTTGTTGAGATGTAAATATTTATAGGGTCGTTTTATTGTTTCACATGAATCATTTCTCATACATTTAAACATTAGTGGATGCATGCGTCTGCGTAAACGTCTCTTTATTTTTAAGCCTACCGCTCTGTGTATTCAATAAAGGTAAAGAAAATGTGCCTTCTGGAAAGGTTTGGATCTGTATCCCACTTTGTTGGGGAAATCATCTGATCTGGCGAGTTTTAGATTATTCAACCCTAGGGAGCATCACAGTCTAGTAAGGTAATTCACCCCTTTCAAGAATGTACATCTTCACTTTCAGATAATTTAAAGGCCGTTATTTATTATTTTCGCATCCGAAACGTAAAAAGAAAATTACTAGAGTAATTTTCAATCCGACATTGTTTATTATTTCAAATGACACAGACCGATATATAAAATTAGCACTTTTAAAAATCTACGTTGCTCAAGAAAGCGATTACATAAAAAAAGCGACGCTTTATGTAAAGAGAAATAGAAGGATTGACAATAAAATCAGTTGATTCTTCATAAAAAATCAACAATAAAAACAATTAGTTAATCAAATTTTTCTGATAGTAGTTAAAGAAAATATAAAGTGCTAAGCCGCTTAACGAGATTCATGATTTGTCTAGAAAGTACGAATTTTGGTATTCGTGTATGTTTATGAGACGCAGTAGTATAAATATTTACAATATTTATTGTTGTTCACGAAGTTTTGGTCTTTGTAAGCTCCGGCCTTCCTTAGGTGATATACTTTGGAATTTCGAACCAAACCCTTTATTAAGAACACGGGGGTAGGTTCATATCCCAGCATTGTTTATCCAGCGACTTAAAGAGTTGTGAGTTCAATGCCTAGCCACAGCAGAGGTGAGCCAAAAATTAAGAGAGTTGATTTAGTAAAGGGAAATAACTAAAACTGAGGTATCCAGAAAAAGAATGACACATGAAACGAGAAAAATCTAGTCAATTGGATTAAATAAAGCGTGCTGTTTGAAAATCAAACATATATCACTTGAACAAGATTGGAAATGTCCTGAATATAACAATAAAGATGAGACAAAAGTCCGAACAATATAAAGAGTATGAATTTTTTTTCCAAAACGGTTCCAAATTTCATTCAGTCAGTCAGTTAAGTGCCATACGTGATACACACTTTAGGCGATCATGTCTCGCCAGAGACATGACTGACTTGGCAAAAGATTATCCCGCAGTAGATTTCCATTATTTTCTGTGGTAGACTTGTTGCCAGCCAAGGCTATAGATCTCAATCTTTCCTGTTATTTAATCCATAACTGGAGAGAGGACACGGAATAATACCTTTACCAAGTGTATTTGCGCGCAAGTGAATGCAAGGAATTTAAGTGGAATTCGAACTCGGCTCTCCAATTTATCATTTCGAAACAATATCGACTGCACCACAACCCACATGAAGCAATCAAAACTGAGACTAACGGTGCAAAATAGGAGCATATCTACCATGTTGTCAATAGAAAATTAGACGCAAAAATACAACTAATATGACAAGTTATCTATCCTTGCTCATCAGAACTCAATCTAGGAAAGCAGAACGTGTACACAGTGATTAAAGGGAATACGGAAAAAACAAAGTTCATCCCTATATATAATACATTCACACACACACACACACACACACACACACACATATATATATATATATATATATACATAAAACAAAACGATTCATTTATAAAAATCTATTATTATGCTTACATAAAGAAAGTTGATTTCCTTTAATGAAAACAGATCTAGAGAATTCTGAACGATAGAATGTGTGTTCCACACAAAACAAAACATGTGATTTTGGGAGGACGAAATATATATCCTACTCCATATAAACTACATCCAGTTTTACGATTGCAGACTAGGATGTAACGTTATTTATGTAAAATCTGCAGTTAAACTTATTTGATAAGGTTGGGATATTTCTTTTCATTAGAAGGCATGTGATCCTACCGATGTAGCCAGCTTCACACTGACATTTTAATAAACATATTCTTATTTTATGTGCCGTTCTCCTGCAAGAAGTAGGCGATTATGGCTTTCCACGTCTCTTGTAGCCTTTACCACCCTTTCTCTTGGTACCCTCCTCAAACTTTGTTCTGCTATTCATTTGCTCAGTCCTATCAAGTATTCTAAGTGTTCCTTTCTCTTGACTCTATTGTTCTTAATCCGTCCTTTGAGTACCAGATTCTCTAAGCACTCCTTCATCATTACATGTCCCAGAGATTTTAGGTGCATTTCTTGACGGTAAGTATGTTTTTTTTTCATTTCCATTCTCTCCAAAACCTCATCGTTGCTCACATGTTCGGTTCATAATATCCTCAGCATCCTTCAGTCGAATCTCATTTCGGTAGCTTCAAGTTTTTTCTACATCATTGATGAGAATGTTAAGCATTTTGTTTCCACGACATTTTCCTGTTTCACATTTCTCTACTCAACTTTTGGAATGCATCCTTGACAATATGCCTTCGGATGTCAAGTATCACACTTTCTGTCCTCTGTTTAGAATACTTTCCTGTATCGGCTTGATTTTAGTATCTCCGGCCTGTATATATGTGATTAGACAGCTATTGGCAGTTTTGACAATTGCGTAGAGAAATTTATTCTTAAAAATACCTTCAAACGAATAATGGTTTTATATCTAAATGGGAGAAAAGCAGGAAACTGGGTGACAATATACCTCGCCTAACTTTTAATTACATTTTTCTTGCATTCGAACAGATGATTTCTTTTTCGGACACATTATAGACATTGTCTAAATGATTTCTCGTTCCCACTATTATCCGCTAATTTTTTTAGATATTGTGACGTATTTTGCTATTTTAGATTGTGCGTATGTGCTGTTGTAAGCACTCTAAAGTTTGATAAAAGATAAATATATTCTTTAATCCCGAATACGGCCAGAACACTGCTATCTGGTTCATAGTTTATGTTAATGATTTTTTAAAAATAAGTTATTCTCTTATTTTGAGATGATTGTTATTGTTAACGGAACGTTCATTAGAGTGGGTACCAACATGCATGAAAAGACAAGATAAATGTAATTTTACCAGCAGAATTTTGCCAGTGAACCTGGATATTTATATTTGAGTAAAACAGTAAAAAGTGTCCTCCTCCAATTTCAAAGAAAACCTTTGAAGAATAATAGCAGATAAATTTCTATTCTTTATGAGCTAAAAGAAGATTTCAAATATTGAGGAGGGAAAATTCCTTAATCTCGACTTATTTATTTTTGCAAGATTATTGAAAAATATTTTTTTAATAAACATGACACGAGCACTGCTTTTTATAATTTTTTTTTCTAAAAAAGGTATAAAAAGAACTCAATATGAAACAAATTGTTACAAGTATGTAGAAAAACTTTGGAGGATGAAGTCAATTTTCTCGAGCCCTTCTCTCTTGTCATCTTTCTTAATCTTCTGTCGACTTAAATTTTTGGATTGGCTGGTGATGGAATATTAGCAATTGGTACGGTTTTGAGCATTCGTTTCAACAAATTTAGACTCAACTGTAGTGTCTTTGGCGGATGTTTTGAGTTGGCCTTTGTATCTTTGGAGATGGTGACCCAGTGTTTTTTTTCCCAGAAGCGAACTCACTGAATAAGAATTGAACCTTGAATCTTCCATTATTGGTACATGTCCTGACCCTTGAAGACGGTGCTTGATGATAAGCAATTCAATACCTTGACTGTTGGCTCTTTCCAGGACTTTGGTGTTCGTCAAATAGTAATTTCATTTGATGTTCAAGATTGAATGAATCGTTTGCTGATGAAATCGTTCTAAAAAGAAATACTCTCAAGTCAACATACATGATTATGAAAACATACAAAAATTAAAATAAAATTGTTACATCAAGACCTATTTTTAAACACATAGATAACAAAAATAAAATAATATAATTAAATGAAAAATAATATATATTATCAAATAAGAATATTAACAATTCAACAACATAATATTTACTTGCGTTTTTTATTAGGCATTAAATTACATCAATTAGTGCCTACCAGGGTTTACCCTACACATCTTTAAGAATACTTAAGAACGTTCTTAAATTTAAAGATTCTAAAAGCATAATGATATAATAACGCCAAATAAAATCCTTTCATTTACTTGGCTAAAGTCCCTCAGGGGACAAAACTAGTTGAGGAAAATATTTTCCTTTTGTTTCTCTTTCTCTCAATCTCTCACAGCGCGTTCACATGTTATACCGATTATTACCATGTAATGACAGACATTAACAGATTATGACTGGAAATGTTTTTTATATGAACTGTTGTGTACATATGTGTCGAAATATATTATGCCCCTATAGATATTGCATGCGTAAACACGATCCTCGAAAATAGATTCCCCGTTGAAGATATATATACTTTTCTCTTCATATATGGATCTGGTTTTATGGTTTTATGGTAAATTACAAATCAAAATAAAGTTAGGCCATTAAATCTTTTTTTTTCAAATAAATATAAACAATTTTGTTTCCTAACCTTTCTCCAATTTGCCTTCAACCTTTCGTCTTCCCAGAATTTTGTTGGTTTTTCGCCAAAGAACTCATTAAAAGGTTTTTTTTGTTATGTCATCAAAATAATATTCTTTTTACCATTGTGATTATTTTGAAACGACCTAAATAAGTAAAATTCCGAAGGAGTTTTGTGGGGTAAATGTGGCGAGTAAAGAAACACCTCTCAGCCAAGCTGCAACAATTTTAGCCGTGTCGTCAAAGAAATGTTAGGTCTGGCATTATCATGATGAAAAAGAAAACACATTTTTGTTTAACAATTCTTCGTGTTTTTCTCGAATTGCTACCTTTAATTCGTCTTGTTGCAAGCAGTAATTTTCAGAATCAATTGACTTGTTACTTGGCAGAAGCTCATAGTACCGCATTCTTTTTCAATCATACCAGATGCTCAGCATGACTTTCTTAGGATGAAAACCAGATTTTTTTAGGTGTGTCTGGGGGGGATAAAGTTAGCATGTGTCATTACTGAAAGATATTTTTCGCTGAACATTGTTGTAAATTATTTCATTCATATCACCCGTTATAATTTTCTTTAAAAAATTGTATTTTCATTACGTTTATACAGCAAGTCACAGATAGAAATGCGATCAAAAAGATTCCTTTCACTCAGATCATGTGGTATCCAAACATCGTAGCGATATGAGTACCTAACCTTTACTAAATGCCCATAGAAGTTAGATCTTGATAAATGTAATATTTCTGCCAATTTATGCGTTGTGTAATGTAGGTTATTCCCAATCATTGTCTTGATTTTGTCGTCATTTGTGATGTGGCTGTCTGCTTGAGCGTTTATCAAGAATCTTACAATCACAAACTCTAAATTTTGTGAACCACGTTCGTACAGTTCTGTCAGGTAAAGCACCTTCACTGTACACAGCACATATTGTTTCTGCAGCTAGCAAGGCATTTTTACCTTTACGGTAATAAAAAAGCATCAAATGTCTAAAATGAACCTTAAAATCCATTTTCATAGTGATGCAAAATTGACACCAATTAAGTAATTTTCAACTTTTTCAAAAGAGATAGACTGAAGTGTGTTCTAATCGGAAATCTGACGTGTTTTAACGTGTTGAACATGAACAAGTAAAAATCGGCATAAACCTTCCGGACAATCCAATATATATATATATATATATATATATATATAGTGTATCGAGGCAACATATACTTTTCTAAAGAGATACTGTTAAATATAAGAGACAATGAATGTTTATTATGTCTGTCTGATATTACCTGCATTGCTATGTTTTTCTAAAACATAGCAATTTAGGTAATATCAGACAGATTTTAGTAAACAACACAATAATCCTCACTCATACACACAGTAAAAAGAACATTTAGATATTAGAGGCCATCTATATTAAATCCAAACAACCCACACTTAATAAAATAACGTTTAAATTTGGTCATAACATATTACGTATATGGTACTGTTATCATTTCTGGCACTCACGCGGTGTGACGACATAGAACCGCATTAAAAATTTACGAACTGCGTTTGCTATTTTTGGTAACTGTTATCGTTGCCTGGCAACGTTTTATGTCAACACAATATAAAATCATCGCTGATGGTAGATGTTTTTTATGTTAACGTCCTTGTAACCTCTTTGAAGATGGCTCAGGTGAGCCGAAAGCTTAGAACCAATTTAATAAAGGATTATCCAAGTGTTGGAGAATTTTTGTTTTTATTTTCACCTGAAATTAAATCCAAAATACGATGTTTAGAACGGCTCATGATTAAACATAATAGACATTCATTGTGTGTGTGTGTGTGTGTGTGTGTTCAGTTTTACCAAAAAAGTTGTTTTCAACTGATATACCCTTCCCGAAGTGAGTGTCTATTCATAATTTTGAAAGTCCACCGTTAAAATCAAATGGTCGTCTAATATAATGTTAACTGCTATCAAACATGGCAGATTTCTCCTTATTTCACCGTTTTATGCGAGAAATTGAACTAATTTCTGCATAATTAGTGAACTAATAAACTGAACACTAAAAAACAGTGATCCGGGAGATTTCAAACTTCTTTCGGCTTCGATTGGAATAACAGTTAAATTCTTCTTTTGTAAATACTTGAAAGCACTTGGAGAATAATGTTAGAAGTACCAAAACTTGCATAATGTTTCCTGCTTATTTATTTAATCATGTTTTACAATTTTAAGAACTTTTTTCATAGCTACCATTTTTTCGATGTTTACATTATTTAAAAATATAAGAATTTTTTCACCGTCTTTAGGGCGTTTAACTATTAATCCATCTTTTCTGTGTTTTTTTTTTATATTAAAATGTACCAAACTATGTTCATTTGATGTCGATTTATTTATTTTTGACTTCTTCCCATGAATATAATTCCCCGTGTGGAAATAAAAGCAAACATTTGATTATTTAACGAATAATAATTTGATTTCAACTTGTGTATTCAATTTTTATATTCCGCTTTTCTTCCCCAAGGATTATGAAATAATAGATAAATATTTAAAAAAGAAAATATCAGTCGTTTTCTTAATATCATTTAGAAGAATTTAGTTTTTGTGATCATCCAATTTTTACTAAGTATTTTCAATAAATATTCGAAAACAAAAACAAATCTTTTACAGGATGAAAATCGGATTTCGACTATTGGTTTAATAAGTAGTGGAAAGTGGAACGAAATTCATTTTTGCATCTTCAATACGAACAATTGTTAATGAACATAAATCCCTTATTATTAATATTGTCTCTTTCCTATTATTAAATAGCAACCATTTAAATCATATGTGTTTGAAAAATTAAACTGAATTTTTTCACCTAATTCTTTTAGAGATTCATGCATTTCTAAAGTAAAGACGTAAGTCCCCCCAGATTTTAAACAGACAAAATTGCATATTTTAACATTTAAAGCACTTCTTCTGAAGAATTAATGGCTGACATTAGGCATCAATTCTTCTTAATATTATACTAGTTGGCAATTATTTTTCTGATGAGGTGTTGACCGTTAAAAAAAGTTACTTTTAACGGAAAAAATGCGGTTTTGCATGTTTTAAAACTAGGTAAAAGTTATGTAGTTTCACGTACACACACATGCACACACACACTCACACACACATACATATACACGCATTCACACACACACACACACATATAAACACAAAGAGTGTGTTATTATTACATAAGCAGGTTAATAGAAAGGTATGAACCAGCTCAGTTAAAATAACACCCTTTTTGTGCTTATCAACGCTCTATCTACACCACGATATTGAGCAATTTAGGATAAAGAACCTGCTTAAAATGGTATCAGTAAAACCACTGAAAAAAACATCCTTGATACTAAACGTTATAATAATTCAACACACACACACACACTATATATATATATATATATATATATATATATATATATATATATTCTAAACATATGCTGTTAAATATAAGAGACAATGAATGTCTATTATGTTTAATCATGAGCCGTTCTAAACGTCGTATTTTGGCTTTAATTTCAGTTGAAAATAAAGACAAAAATTCTCCAACATTTGGATAATTATTTATTGATTTGCTTCTAAGCTTTTGGCTCACATGAGCCATCTTCAGTGAGGTTATTTAGACTGAAATATAATAACATCCACCAATACCGACGGTTTTATTTTGCGTTGACATAAAACTCAGCTTGGCAACGGCAATAGTTACCAAAAACAATAAACGCAGTTCTCAAATTTGCAATGCGGTTTTATGACATCACACCGCGTGATAGCGCGAAATAACAACAAAACCATGTAGTCAAATGCAATGTAATATGTTACGTCCAGATTTAAAAGTGAGTTTATTGAGTGTTGGCTGTTTAGATTTGATGTACATGACCTCCAATATTTGCAGGTTACTCCTACTGTGTGTATGAGTAAGGATCATCGTATTGTTGACCAACATCTGTCTGTAATTACCTACATGTTTATGTTTTTTAGAGAAATGTTGTTTAATAGTACTCTGATCAGAAAGATGACATGTAAGTCTTCGGGAGAGCGTGATTGTAGTAAAACCAATATACTACCACCACGCTCATGATTAGACGTAATAGAAATTCATTGTCTCTTATATTTAGCAGCATATGTTTAGAAAATTATTTGCTGCCTCGATACAATAAATGTATATAATTATATTTATACCGTGATGGTTGTTACAATGTTTTTAAATTCATAGTACCACTACACAAAAAATTTCTCATGTTTCGAAGCCAACCCATTATGTTTTTGCTTCATCCTCAGGTGATTTTTTTAGAAATAAGAATTATCCAGTTGAAAAGACCGTTTATTTGTGTTGGATTTGTTATTTTCAGGTGTAAGAGGGGTTGGTCTGTATTTTGAGTTCCGTTGGCCTTTTTACTGGTGTTGGGGTTAAGTGTTTATTTTTGGCAGAGTTCATGATAGGTTAATCTATTAATCTTGAAAGGGTTGGTGCTAATGGCGCCTTTGGTTTAGGGGTTGGTAGGTGTTGTTTTGTTTTGGGGTTGGTTTCTACTTAATTTAATGTATGTTATTTTGTATTGGGGTGTGTGCTTTTTCTTATTTTTTTATTTCTTTGTTTTTTGTAAAATATACCTTTTATAAAATATATCTTTCATAAAAATGAATAGGGGTTGGTAGATGTTGTTTTGTTTTGGGGTTGGTTTCTCCTTAATTTAATGTATGTTACTTTGTATTGTGGTGTGTGCTTATTTTTGGTTGGTTTTTTACTCTCTTGCTTTTTATAAAATATATTTTCCACAAAATATATCTTTCACAAAAACAAAAAAACAAAAAACAAAAAAAAAAAAATTTTATAATATTCTATAGTATTAAGCTATTTTATAATATTATAAAAAATAACATTTTATAATATTTAAGAAATATATTTCTTTTATAAAATCTATCCCCTTTACAACATATTTTATAAATATAAAGTATATTTTTTTATTTATTTACCTACTATTCTGTTGCAACTGCATTATTTTTTGTTGGTATTGTATAGGGTTTCTTTTCTTTTGGGGGGGTTCTGGTTGGGTTTTTTTGTGTTTACTTAAATTTTAGCGAGAATTATTTGCGATGTTTGCATATTACTGCTAATTCGTTTCTACGGTTTAGTAAATCGTTGCTGTTAGGGTACTGGAGAATGTGTAGCTTTTCACTTAAACATAAAGGGCAGATGTCGTTAAGTGAGTTGCAAGTTCTAGTTTTTTCTAGGATTTTCCATTTTACTTTGGGTTTCTATTTTGAATCCTTTAGCTTCCAAAAGTATGTGGAAAGGGATGTTTGGTTTCGGTATACGCTGTTTTTAAATGAGGTTAGGTGCAAGTACCAGCGCTGCTTAAAAATATTCTTAGTTGATCCGATATACACTTTATTTATAGTTGGATTTTCTATTGATGTTATGTTACATTGATAGATTATTGAGGTTTATATATATATATATATATATATATATATTATTATGTTTCATCAATAGATTATTGAGGTTTATATATATATATATATATATATATATATATATATATATTACGCACGAGAACAGATATGTACATATTTAGTGAGAAGCCTGACTAAAGTAATGCTAACCGCTTTGCGCCAAATTTTAACAACCTCATTTCGCTTTGAAATGTATTGCGAGTATTAATATGGTAGTTTCCAATTTGACACGGAAAATGAAAATGCACTTGCAGTTGACGCTAGCGACCTACCACAGCGTCTTGAAGATGAGCAGCATTTTAAAATTCACGAGGTGAACAGTAGGAAGTACAATTGGTTCCATCGAAACATACTGAGAAATATACAGGGTTCATAGAATCTGTGTTGGGCCAAAGATCTGGTAAAAGCATGTCATACCACTTCACGTCTTCTTACAGTCTTTACATAATTTGTCGTTTTTGTACCCGGTGGTCAATACCGTGATTAGAGAGTTCAACAAACATGTTTCAATAGAGCACTTATGTTCAAAGGTTTCTAACCAATAAGTTACACAATCATGGTATTTAGCATATTGCAATGTCACATGTAATCTCTCCTATTGTCTGATGTTGAGGTTTCATCATTTATCTTTCTATGCTGTATATGGGCAAGCTTGTCTGAAAATCTTTTATCTTATATTGCATAGCTAATTTGCTGTCTGAAATTCTGGGATGCGAGTTATAAAAATTTACATTATTTACATGAGGAATATTATCGTCTTTTGTGCTGTTATCAGGCTTTGAGCGTTGTGTCCTCCGGTTTTCATCAGATGTATGTCAATTCGGATAACCAACCCGTCCCTTTACTAGCGGACTATAACTTGTGAAAAGTTTAAATATTATGACTCAAAGTCTTTCATGATGTAAGCAGAGAAAAAAGAATGCAACACGGAAACATAAATATACATGTGTATTTTATAATTATAAATGAAATTGATACACATTAAAAGTCTTTCAACAGATACGTAATGTTTTAAGGACACTTTATTCCGTTTAGCTACTAGGTTTCTTAATACTTCATTATACTAATGACTAAACACTACTACTACTACTACTACTACTACTACTACTAAATAAACAAACCAAACAACCAACCTCAGGGTCAATAAGTACCAATACGTGATTCATAGACAGGAAACACTCATGTTTTCTTAGCGGTATTGTCTGAAATAAAGTTAAACTTTGATGGTCAAGGATATAAAGCAAGAAACAAAAATTATTACAGACAAAATTCATACCTGTTTGGTTGCGTTGTCGCTCGAGCCAGCAATGACTGTGTCCTACTGGGGTCAATAAGTTTCATTATTCTCAGTACTGTGGGATGGAGCGGTTCCCAGAATAGAATAAATTATTTTTCATTGTTTTCATGTTTCAAATTGATAGGTAATAGTGCGTTCTGAAGTCTACAGGCGCTTTGGGTTATCAAAAAATACCTTCCACAAATTGAGTGGAATATTAAGAAACGAAAAATTTGAGCTGTTGTATAATATCAGTCCTTTTACATGGCAGTAAATGATGGACAACCTTCTAACAGAGGAAAAGGAAACATGAAGAAACAAAAATGTGGTTATACAGAAGTATAACATGGACAAAACATGTAAGTAACGATGAAATGTTAGAGAAAATGAAAAAAAAAGGATAGTTACTTTTAGTATATGCTTTCTGGTGTAATGGATATCACCTCGGAATATCGGCTCAGTAGGGCCGAGTTCGAATTTCAATTGAATTCGGTGCATACCGTTGTGAGCAAATACCCTTGAGAAAAGTTATACTTATCCATCTTTTCTCCGTCCAGCTATGTGATAAATATTAAGACAGATTGGGTTCTATAGCCAATGGTAAGGAATGGTAACTTAGTACTGGAAAATCCTCTGGGTAGTCATGGATCTAAAGAGGCATAATAGTAACTTTTAGACTACATAATGACAAGGAATATATAGAAATGCTCAGCAACCTCGACATATTTGGCAAAGACATCGGAACCTCTACTAGCAGCAAACCACCTGCATACGGACATGAAACGAATTAAACAATTATACGAAGATAGAAAGGGGTCAAAGACAAGGATATGTCTTTTCACCAGATCTATTCAACTTGTACAGCGAGACTATTCTGAAGACCCTAGAAGTTATACCAGGATTTGTCATTGGTGGTCACACTCTGAACAACATAAGATACGCAAATGATCGCTGACACGGAAAGAAAACTACAAGACCTCCTAAAAGTAGATGAAAAAAGTCAAAAGAAAGGACTACAAGTAAATTTCAAGAAAACTGAATGCATGATCATCAGCAAACAGAGGAGCCCAAAATGCTAATTACTTATTGTGGAGACTAAAATCAAGCAAGTACAAAAATTTAAGTACTTGGGATATGTTCTAACGGAAGACGAAAAGTGCTACACTGAGATCTGAACGTAAATTAAGATAGCCAGTAATGCATTTCAGAAGTTAAGCAGAGTATTAAGAGACAGGAAAATTTCGCTAGAAACAAAGAAAAGATTACTGGATTTCTATGTGATGTCTGTCCTTTAATATTGCACTGAATGCTGGAAAATATCAAAGATGAAGGAAAAACTAGAAGCAAATGAAATGTGGTTCTACACAAGGATGCTGCGAATATCATGGAGCAATGATACGGTTTTAGAAAGGATAAAAACGAAAAGGAAATTAATACTAAGCATCAGGAAGAGACAGCAGAAGTTCTTAGGACATATGATGAGGAAGTAAGACTTGGAGAATCTGATATTAACAGGTCAGATAGAAGGAAAAGAGACAGAGTAAAGAAGCGAATAACATATTTGAAGGGCCTCAGCAGGTGGATGGCAGAGCAGGGTTTTGGTGGGGTAACAGGATAAAGCGTGCTAAGAGCTACCAGAGATAAGGAGACGTAGAAAGCCTTGGTCACCTACGTCCTGAAGGGATATGGCACATAGAAGAAGAAGAAGAAAAAGAAGAATGATAAAAGCGGCTTGAAAAATTTGATACTCAGAGGAAAAAGACTGAAAAGAAAGCGAGCTTGGATAAATATATGGTGGAGCATGTTTTAAACGTAATAATAAAAATACAAATGTTATTAAGCAGTACAAAGAAACTGTGAGCCATGATCACCAATGTCCTGAAGTGACTCAGACGAAGAATCAAAATAAGTTATTTTAACAACAAAAGTTACTGTAGTTCTTTATATCTTTCGATTAAACGGAGCCAAAAGTATATTTAGATGAGTTATTTCTACATATGCAGACATATCCACAAATATGTATTCAACTATGACTTTGTATGTTCATTGCGCCATATTATTAATGAAAGTAAAGTGATTACACTGTGAAAGAAGCGATCATTTCAATGTACAGCAGATCTTGCCGCGTTCCAAGAATTCGTCTATCTATTTTTATGAAGCCCTCCTTATACTAACGCTGGCATCATCAACGGCTTTTGTGCATCCATTGCTGCAATACGACACTTTGTCTGCACAGCAAAGCGCATGTCGCGAATGAATCGTTTTCAGTGACGTTTTTAAATACATAAATGAAGATATTTCTGTTTTAACTGGAAAAGTTTAGAAAATTCACCTTTTCTTTCTGAAAAGCATTACCTTCAAACATGATTAGTTTGATAAAAACTAAGTTAAGTTAATTTTACTATTTTAGAAATGGCATTATTTTTCATGTTGTTGAAGAGGACTCCATAAGCGTGATTAAATTATTACTTAATAAGATTCATTTGCCCGATTTCAGCCTTAAGTCAATTTTGAATGGTTTCATTATTTTTTTCGGTTAATTATTCAGTCACTGTTTCTCAATTGTATATCTCAGGAAATGTATTTACCAACGCAAAATGACACCCATAATGAATAATTTTCTAGATCAGTCTATATTTCCGAGATGAGGCATTGTAAATATTTATACTGTTTACATTCACTGCTGTCCTCATCATTGTTTCATATACCTTTACGCTCTGGTCTTCTTCAGGTGAAATTTTGAACCGAATCCTTTATTTCGTTCGTGAGTTTAGATTGTTCTAGTTCCATGTGTCATGTCTTTTGAGGATATCTCTGTTTTAGTTATTTCTCTAACTTAACTATTTTAGTAACTAAACTCTCCAAATTTTATGCTCACATCTTCTGTTGAACTCAGCACTTTCGATCAAATCACTAGATTACATCAAACAACCCTTTCATTCACCGTGTCCATTGAGTTGGTTGTAATATTAATAAAATCAATATCTTTTATATTTTTCTAAGTCAGTTAATGTTAATGCCACACGTATTTTTGAACTTAGTAAACAAGACAGGGAACTCTGTGGCCACAATCATAAGAGCATATGAACCGCAGATGGTACTCTGCTGAGAGCGGGCTCCCAGGGCAAGTAGCAGCAAGTAAATGCTAACTACAAAATGATAATGTATGGTTGTCAGCAAGAGAGTTAACGAAAGGTGTGGTCACCGAATTGCCGACAACAGACATTTAGGTTCAAGTAATTTAACTAGCTGAATGTTGTAATAAGTTAAAAGAAAGTCTTAGACAAAAACCTTAAATTATATCAAAATAACGAAACGAAGCCTTTCAGAAACTAAGCAACTATTAAGACAGAAGTTTTTAGAAATATGCCAAAACTGCTATGTCATAACTAGCATTACATATGCAAGAGATTGCCGGACAATTTCGTCATATATTAAGACCATTGAAATGACAGGTGTGCTTCTAGAGATGGTTGCTGTGAAAATCATTTCAGAACACGTGATAAACGGGGATTTCTGAAGAATAACGGAACAATCAGAAAGAAACAGTTGTAATTTCTTGAAAAGATCGAGAAAAGATGATTTGGCATTTTGAATACTCACAGCACATATTAAAGGAAGTATAGCAGACTGAAACATCTAGCAACTTTTCATGAATGGTTCCAAATAAAAGAAAGAACAAAGACAAGGATAGATGATAAAGATGTAAAACTATTTAGGGCAACAAGGGACAGAAATATGGAGAAACATAGACAATCACGCTCGGAATTGGCATGAGATATTGTTCATCAGCTAGTTTAGTCATCAGCAAAACTAGAGCAATTGGTTTCTCATAAGTTTGAATCGATGTTTACGTTAATAGGTGACTGAGATGGAATAGGGCGATGCCTTCGTGTCAGATTATTTCTTATTATGTCTCTATATGGACTTCATAAATTTTATGTTTATAGTGATATCAATATAGCAATGTCACATAGTCTACGTTATATACATTGGTACTTTTAAAAACCGATGTTTATGGCATTAACCAATACAGTATAAAATGTAAAACATTGTATAATAAAATCAATCTTATTGTGAATATAATAAAAATTTATGCAAACATAACTCATGAAATGTGAACAAATAAAATCAAAACTGAAATTCTGGAAAATATATAGACAACACATAAGAACAGAAAATGTGTTACATAAACGTAAGAGTTGTACCTGTTGGAACGGTTTAGAATAAGCTCAGAAAATGTAAGTATTGGTAACTAATAGTATAATGAAGTGTGTCCCTAACAGGACATGCAATCATTTGATCATCAATTTAAGCTACTAGTGGAAAACAGTAGAAACTACAAAAGCCACCAAAATTATCAACACTATAAAAATAATTTACATGTTTTAGAGATGGGTTACAGTAAATATCTATTTCAAATTAGTTTTTCAGTTGCCGGAATCTAAGTAGATGGATATGTAACCTCGGCTGACACCCTGTGTTTCTGAGCAGGAATAGTAAGGAAATATGATATATGGGTGTCGAAATTATTGTTTGAAGGATAAGGCAGCCGAGACGATTTGGGAATCAAAAAAAATTACTTAAGCTTACCTTCAATCGTACACTGTCGAACGGTACGTTTAGACAGGGATTTCAGGTCCTCAGCCAGGGGTGAATTTTCCACTGGCCGAAATACCGCACTGCCGGTAGAAAGTTAAGTTTTCAGTGAGGAAGAGAATAATATTTTTCTTTTATTTTTCTTATTTACAGGATTTCGATCCCATCGTGAATTAAAGAAAATAATCTATAAAAATAATCCATGTATAAATATATATGTACTAATATAAAAAAGAATGATAATTTTCAATGATATATGAATATCATTTGGAATGCATCTTTTGAGTTGTACGATCTTGGAAAAGGGGAAATGACATTCTGACACATGGTAAAGTGTGCATTAGGCTAAATTAATGGTGAGAACCTCTTGACATATTAACTGGCCTGGGTTACACAACCTGAAGATGTTTTTTACTTATAGGTTATGTGATAATTTTATTAAAAGACTCCATATTCGCATTGTGATGTCTATGCTTGTTACATACCGATCAGAATGTATTTGGTCATGGGTACAACGGGCTTTGTATATTTGATCACTAGTGAAACTTTGTTGGCTTGCTGCTCTCTCAAGCAATACTAATCCTACTACTAATAATAAAGATAATGATAATAATAAAACGATAACATTATTTGTTATTGTGGCTCTGCAAAACAAACAAATTTGTTTTAAATTCATGGTATCCCTCAAATGTGCCAACTGCAAAAGAAAATCATATTTATTGGTACCCCACACACCTTGCGGGGTTTGCTCTTCAGTCGATGACTACAATTACATTTTTCTGATTGCATGTTACCTCAGCGTTTTGATGAAAAATTTTGCTTTGACGTCTGTCTTTCTATGATTTTGCATCTCTTTTTATTGATATTTTCTACTTCAATAAATTCAAGTACAGAGTTTTCCTTCGATTAATTCTTTAAATAAATTTGTCATGTAATTGTTATGGTTGTTTGGTTGGTTTTTCTTTAACAGGATATCAACCTTCATGGATTATTTAATGGTAAAATCTAAATATTTTAAAGACAATTTTATGCCTTTAACCTCTTCTTCTATGTGCCCTGTCCTTTCAGGACGTAGGCGAACATGGTTCTCCACGTCTCCATATTCCTTGTGGTTCCTAGTATGTTTGCTCCCGTTACTCCTGTCAACCTCGTTCCGTCAGCCACCTGATCAGACCCTGCAGATATGTTATCCGCTGCCTTCCACTGTCTCTCTTTCTATTTGGCCAGTCAGTATCAGGTTCTCCAGACTCTCCTTCCTCATTGCATGTCCAAGGAACTTCAGTTGTCTCTTCCTGATGCTCAGTATCAACTTCCTTTTTGTTGCCATTCTTTCCAACCCTCATCGTTGTTTGCATACTCAGTACACGATAGCCGCTGCATTCTTCTGTAGAACCACATTTCCGCGGCTTCCAGTTTTGTCCTCATTTTCGATGTTATTGTCCAACATTCACTGCCGTATTGAAGAACTGACATCCCATAGCAGTCCGGCACACTTTTCTTTGTTTCCTGTGAGATTTTCCTCTGTGTTAGTACTTTGCTTACCTTTTGGAACGCGTCTTTTGCCATGCCAATTTGCCTTCTCCAGTTAGGACACTTCCTGGGTATTTAAATTTTTGTACTTACTTGATTCTGGTATCTCCCACATTTATTTGGCACTTTGGGTTGTATCCTTTGCTGATGACCATGCACTCAGTTTTCGTAAAGTTTATTTGTAGTCTTTTTTGTAACTCACCACTGCTAGCTTCTGTATGAGGTCTTGTAGTTTCCTTTTCGTGTCCGCAATCAGCGCTGTATCGTCTGCGTACCTTATGTTGTTCAAGTTGTGTCCACCAACAACAAATCCTGGCGTGTCATCTAGGTTCCTCAAGATATTCTCGCTGTACAGGTTGAACAAATCCGGTGAAAAGACACATCCTGGTCTTACGACTCTTTCTATCTTTGTAAATCTACTGAGATCGTTACCTGTCCGTATACATGCCGTTTGCTGCCAGTAGAGATTTTTGATCACTCTTATGTCTTTGCCGAAAATATCTAGGTTGCCGAGCATCTCCGTCAATTCTTTGTGTCGTATCTTGTCGAATGCCTTCGCATAGTCAATGAAACATAGGTACAAATTTTTTTTCATTTGTATTGCTCTTTCGAAGAGCATCCTAATCATGTATATGGCGTTACTTGTTCCAGTATCTTTGACGAACCCGCACTGTTCCTGCCCTATCTCTGGCCTGATTCTACTTCTCGCTCTGTTCATTAGGATTCTGACCATCAGTTTGATAATGTGGCTCAATAAGCTGATAGTTCTGTGTAGTTCACACTCGTTTGCACCTGGTTTCTTCGGCAGTGCTATAAATATCGACTTGCACAGGTCGTCTGGTATTATTCCGCTGCTATAAATCTCGTTTATCATGTCGGTAATTTTTTCTATGCCATATTCTTCTAAGGCTGTCAGCAGCACTATCACTATGCCGTCTGGACTAGCTGCTTTGTTTCTGTTCATTTTGGCCATTGCAGCTTTCACTTCGAATTTTAGTATTTCCAGTTCATCCATCTCCTTGTATATTCTCTTGTCGCAAAAAAGATCCTTTATATATTCTTCCCATCGCTGGAGTATTTCCTCTTTCTCTAATATGATTGTTCCATCCTTGGATTTTATGCATCCTATTGAGGAGGAGGTTTTTTGTCCTGTCAGTTCTCTTATCTCTTTATGCATCTCTGCTTTGTTGTTCCTGCTCAGTCTCTCTATTTCTGCACATTTGTTGTTGAGCCATGCCTCTTTGGCTTGTCTGCATTTGTTCTTTATCTCCCTGTGAAGTTCCTTATACTCTGCTTTATGTCTTGGCGTTATTTTTTATCTTCTTTGCATCATGTGGAGGATCTCTTCGGTCATCCACTCGTTTTTTTTTTTCTACGTCTAATTTCATTTTGGGCTATGTTGTTCGCTGAGGTCACCATTGCTTCTTTTAGTGACTCCCATTTTGAGTGCCCTTTTTCAATTTGTTCTTCATATTTCTTCCTCACGCTGTTATTGCATTTTTTCTGCAGGGTGAGGTCATTCTCTAGCGTGTCGTATTGCAGCCTTGGTGATGTGCTGGGCTTCTTCAGTCTTCGGAGTTTCACCCTTAGTTTGCAGATGACTGGGACGTGGTCACTTCCGCAGTCGGCACCAGGGTATATTTTGCATTGGACCACTGCGTCTGAAATTTTGGTAATTCTTCTCTAAAATGGCATCTTGTTAATTCTAAATTAAATTGTATTTTTGTTAATTCTACTATAAAATATATAAAATATTATCTTGCTACACACACACACACACACACACACACACACACACACACACACACACACACACATATATATATATATATATTTATGTATGTGTGTGTGTATATACAAGTATAGGGTAGGTATGGATGAAATAAAATTCCTTATTCGAAAAACACTCTTCTTAAAAAAGTGCTCAATACAAAGTAGAGCAAATAATATTTATTTGAAATGTATATCATAAATACGTTATATATCACTACAACAGTATCTATTTATTTTCGACACTACTTGAGTCTTATCAGGTGATAGTACTGTTTTAGAGTTGAAGCGTTTTAAAAATTCAAAACTAGCCAAAACCCCTCAGTCAAGGAGATATTGCTACATAGTCTGTGGTGACCAATCAAAATACAATGATTTTCAAATATGAATAACATAAGAACAGACTTTAAAACAGTTTATTAAGGCACATATGTCAATATTTGATTAAAATGGAGATCAGTATTACCAATATATTATTAGTTTCACTTTACTACAAAAATTAGAATGTATTTAAAAAGTTATTACGAATTAAATTAGAAACTACTAATTTTAAATTCTAAGTTTAACATAGTATTAGGTTTAGATTACCGTAACGTTATTCAAATATGAAACAAGAAAGTGAGATAGACACACATATATACATATATATAGATACCGACATATGAAAAACAGACAAATATATACACACATACATACATATACTCGTGCATATACAAATACATATACGCATATACATATACATACATAGATAAATTTTTTACCTCTTTTTTCAAAGCGACATGTTAATTCATCCGTTAGATTTAGAACCAGGTTAAGAAACGTCTACGAACGCTACATATATTGAATATATGTAAGACCGAATGTGCAGAATGTTTCAAATAAGTCCAAAACAAAAACAATCATACTCCAGTGTATAAAAAATAAATATAATTAATTATATACTCACGGAAATTCACATTCCAAAAATAAAATTCGTACGCAAAAAAACAAAAACAAAAAAACACACAAAACATCATATACATAATATAACCATATACATAGATCTACTTATAGATAACTATAGACATAAATACACGCTAATAAACACAAAAACACTCATACAGAAATATACACACATATATACGCATAAATACACATACACAGACATACATATATACACAGAAATACACATACACACATACATATATATAAAGTCATATATACATATATATATGCATGTAAAACAATATATCAAATTTGTGTACTAGTGCATAAACCCACATACTTACCTAAATCATGCATTTATACGTAGACAAACCCATGCACTCAAGTACATATATATGAATATATAAACACAAGTAAAAACAAACACGAGAATGATTATGTACATACAATTTAACCTAGCTACTAATAACAAATTCAGAAAACACGTGAAAAGAATCATCATCATTAAATATTAATTTGACAATCAGTTCTAGAATAAAAACTTTAAAATAATAAATAGATGATTTATACTAGATTAAATTTCTATCAAATATTAACATAGTAATCTATGTTAGATTAAATATGTAGTAACTTTATAACGTGACAGTCTGTGTTAGACTCTGTGAAATACTCAGCAAATAATAATATGAGAATATATACAAAATTAAATACCTAGCAAATGTTAATTTGACAATCCATGTCAAATGAAGTACCAAGCAAATATGGAAGAATTAAATGAACCAATGAAAACCAGTGAAAATTGTTTATATATATCCATACTATTGTAAAGAAAATAGTCAACTCTGTTTACAGGTAACAGTAAATTCATTCCTCTGGTTTAATTGGTTAACCCTGTTCTTAAATCTGATAATTTCTAACTTCTCATTGAGACAAAGATAACAAAGTGCACGGAGGGAATTACAAGTTCGAACTTTTCTAAGTACTTTCCATTTAACAGTAGAAGTTTTGTTTCTTTCATTTAAATACCAAAAGTACTTGGAGAAGAAATTACTGTATTTAAAAGAAATAGTATTGAAGGAATTTTTATTATAAAGTGAAACTAATAGTTGATTAGTACTACTGATTTCTATTTTAATCAAATATTAAAATTAACGCCCCCATAAATTCATTTTGTGTATGTTCTTATGTTCTTCAAATGAAAAATTCCCTGAGGGGGGTTTAGCTTGTTTTGAAACTTTAAAAACTCTTCAACGCTAAATCAGCACTTGATAAGACAGAAATAGTGTTGAAACAAAATAGGTACCTTTGTAATGATATAACACACTTATGTTATAAAGTTTGTATAAATATTATATATGTATATATAATATTGCTGTCATCTTCATAAAAGATATTTAGTGTTTTATTTTTATTTAGGGTTCATTATTTGCCTATGGCAGAGACCGACATAAGTGCAACCACCGCGCGTCAAGGTGAATCAGAGAACACCAGCAATTAAGAGATGGTTTCACAGTCTTCATAACCTTCAATCTCCTTATTACGTCTTGCCGGATGTAGTATATCGTCTGTAATTATTATGACCATTGCTCTGACTTGCTCTCAGACTTGACGAAAAAGTAGATGTGAAACCTGGCGGATTCGTTACGCGCAGAAAAACGTCCCATCATTCGATTGTCTTTTGACGAGTCGCCATTTTCTATTAGAGGTTTTCATGCAACATTCTTGCACAATATCTATTCCAATGCATTACTCAAAGTAGCTGATTAAACTATATTTTCTATAAGTTTTCGTGTTATCAGCGTATTAGGTTCTTTTTTTCATTCTTTTGAAAACGTTCTATTTGTTGAGAGCATCTATGTCCTTGAGATTTACATAGCATTTCCTAAATATCGCAAATCATATTCGATACGGGTTTGAATTGTCCAAAGCTTAGCGTTCTTGCAAATATCACATATCAAAAAAAGAAGAGTAAACAGTTATGAAGTGCATGTTACATTGAGAGAGGACTTCCTCGAAAATAAAGTAGAATAATCAGTTTTGTGCAAATAATCCTTAAAGGATCTGCACACACAAGCAAACGAAAGCTAAGTAAATTTGCACGACACTTACCCAAACAGTGTACAAGAGATGCCACAGGAATATTTGCAGATATCTTGTAATAAAATTATGATCTTTTTTTTCTATCAGCAAACACGCAAAAGTTGTGAATATATATGC
Organism: Ascarosepion bandense; assembly: GCA_037127315.1. NCBI lineage: Eukaryota > Metazoa > Mollusca > Cephalopoda > Sepiida > Sepiidae > Ascarosepion > Ascarosepion bandense. The sequence continues at coordinate 6,355,672 of JBBBDQ010000344.1, forward strand.
ATTAAATTATATTTATAGCGATGCACTTAAGGCTGTATATTTTTAAGAGGTAATGTAAAATATTTCAAATCTTAATTTTACAGGAGTGCAAATTGACACTTGACTATTTCTTAATCCATAGTTCTTGCTAGTTTCAAGCATATTTGGTTATATATATATATATATATATATATATATATATATATATATGGCTATAGGATGACTCGGTGTTTTCTGCACGATGCAATCATAAGCTGCATAATATGATATGCACCTGATGATTGCCAAGCTGCATCATAAAAAGAACAGTGCATGAAACTGCTAACTATGCTATAGACGTGAGGTACTATGTTTATTTATTAATATATACTCAATAGTTTTGTCATATTACATTGCGCACTGTTTTATGAAACGAGAAAAATATTTATATATGCGTGTGTACCTGCGTGTATAAACATGTGTATTTATTAATATATATATATATATATATATATATATATATATATATAATTTTATTTTTTCTATAAATTTAATTTACATTGTAACAGAAATTTTATGTTTCGATATTCAAATTTATCTCGTAATCAGGCAATTATAAGTTACTTTGGTGAAAATGATTTACATTTGAAAATGTAAATCATTTTTACTAAAGATACTGAACATTGCCTGATGACGAGATAAAAAACTTTAAATATCGAAACATAACAATTTCTAAAATTTTGGTTTTCTTCATCAGGACCTATCTATGTATCTCTCTCATTCTTTCTCACTGTCTGTCTGTCTGTCTGTCTGTCTTTCTCTCTCTCTCTCTCTATATATATATATATATGTACATATATATATATATAAATATATGAACATAGATACATATATATTATAAATATTGATATGCGTGTGTGTGTGCAAAAGAAATGTATATATAGTGACGTTAATTAATAAATATGCATATGAAGAGGGTGTACAGACGTATAGTATTACTATGAATTATTATGAAATCTTCAGGTGCATATTTCAAACTGACAGTTTCGTAGATTTGAATTTAAGTTCACTCGATGTTCATGTGAATTAAATCTTATAAAGTTATGCTAGTGCTTTTTTAATAACTAGTTTATAAATATAAATATTCTACGATTACATGTCGATAAAAATTTTAAATTGAAATATTCTACGGTTACACGAAAATTTAAAATTAATATTAAAGATTTAAATTAAAATGAAATTAAAATTAAAATAAAAATGAAAAATATGAAAATGCGGGGAGAAAAATCATAGGGGCGTAAATCATGAGTCTTATAAATTCAAATATTCAACTATTACATTTGCATAAAGTAGGGAAAATTAAAATTTTAAAGATTTCAAATAAAAATAAGATAAAAGAAAAGAAATGAAAAATGAAAAGAAAATAAGAAGGTAAAATTTAGAATTAAAAATATAAGGAAAAAAGGGGTTTAAATCATAATTGTTAAAAGTATTATCGCGGAAGAAAGAAAGAAAGAAAGAAAGAAAGAAAGAAAGAAAGAAAGAAAGAAAGAAAGAAAGAAAGAAGTAAACGTAAAGAGGGATCTATATCAATCTGGGTCTAAGAAATATTTTTATCTATAGCAGCATGTTGTCATTAATTCACTTCTTTTTTTAAGTAAATTTGGATTCTTGGCCATTCAATGGGCAGGTTTTATATTTTCGTAAGTTGCAATTATTTTAAGATGGTTCAATTTTGCTATAAGTTGGGTGACGGATGTTGTTTATGTGTGCCAAATATTTATGTATATATTATATATACGTGTACTATAAGATCAGTGTATTAGCTTAAAGCAGGTGAATCCTTAATGATTTCAGACTTTGCTGCTTAAACAATATAAACGCTCCAATTTCTACCTTTTTTCTTTCTAAACAACAAACGATGATCGAAATTCAGTCAGTTAACTGCCAAACGTTATACACTCTTAGGCGATCACGTCTCGAATGTGACATGACCGAATTAGCAGAGGATATTCCAGCCTTATGTTGTCTACGGTGGACTGTTTGCCAACCAAGGCTAGAGAACCAAATCTGTGCTGTTATTTGGCCCATGGCTGGATAAAAAAAGACGGATTAATAACTTTTCCAAGGGTTTATGCGCGTAAATGAATGCAAGGAATTCAACTTGAATTCGAACTAGGTTCTCAGATTTCTCTTTCCAAGGCGATATCCACTGCATCACAACGCACATCAAAATTTCTTCGAACATAACATACTGTTTCGGTAAATTTTATTACAATTTTTCTGGAAGAGATCGACTCCCTTGGCTTTGATCCTGCCTCCCGGCGGTCGCATCTAGCTGTTACACTCGCTTCTGGCATTGATCCTGCTTTCCGGCGGTAGATCAGGCATCGAGGCCGCTACACACGCTTCTGGCATTGATCCTGCTTTTCGGCGGTAGATCAGCCATCGATGCCATGAGCTTCTGTTCCTGATCCTGCTTCGGCAGTCGAATCGGCCACTCGGAGTCGCAGCCGCGACGGCCATAACTCGACTCGGCCCTGTTTAGGGATTCCGTTGCCCTTCGGTACGGTCTCGCCTCCGCGCAGAACTTGACTCGACTTTGTCCTGTTTAGGGATTTCGTAACGTAACCTCTCGGTGCGGTCTTGCTTTCCGCGCAGACCCTAACTCGACTAGGCCCTGTCTAGGGACACCGCCTTTCGTCAGGTATCCTCCACTGGCACGAGCTCGCCTTCACGCTCGCCACTTCGACCTAGACCCGAGGACGGAACATCCCGAACCAGCCAGGCGACTCATCCAGTATCTCCAGCCGACTAGTTACCGCAACGAACGCCACAGCTCGACCCGGACTGGACAAGGTCTCACCGCTCGCCGCACCAACTCCTTAGAGGCTACCACTCTTCGGACCGGAAGCGAACCCAAATTATATCTTGTATTGACTCACGTAAATAAAACCAAAGTTGTTCTTGTTTTACCCCTGCCTTTGTTTCCTAATTGTCTTGGCTGTTTCAGACTAATCTAGAATTCAAGTTTGCAGATTTGACTTCCTCCGGGACTCGACCCCGCAAATCCGCCCGTGTTTTGAATACTGTTGCCACATCTGGTCGGGTGCCCCTGCTATACTTCTCGGGCTTCTTGACAAAATACAGCGAAGAATCTGTAATGTGAGTGATACCGACTTAGCTGACCGCCTGCAGTCACTCTCTCACTGGCGTGACGTGGCATCCCTGTGCCTCTTCTATAAATACTTTCATGGCTTCTGCTCTGATGAACTTAAATCACTGGTGCCCCCTAGGTGTGAATTTGCACGTGATACTAGATTGGCAACTAGGTCCTACCATTTTGCAGTGAAACCGATGAAATGTAACAGCAATTTCTACTCCAACAGCTTCTTTTTTCGCACCTCCCGCCTGTGGAATTCACTTCCGCATGATTGCTTCCCCGACGGCTATAACCTCCAGGAGTTTAAATGTAGGGTCAATAGACACCTCCTAACAAACTAACTCACACTCATTCTCTCCATCTCTCTCCTTATGTACATCCTAACTCGTCTATCACCCTCCTGACATTTTCTATACCCAATCGCTCTATGTAACCCCCTGCGCTATAGTGGCAGTGGAATGCCTTGCTTGGGGGTGACATGATTAAAAAAAAAGAAATTATTTGACGCCAGTGGAAACCTAGCAACAGATTAAACATATTTCTTAATAATTCTATATAATGGAACATGCTTAAACAAAAGATTACTGCTAAATAAACTACGTTAATCGACAAAACACACACACACACACACACACACACACACACACACACACACACACACATATATATATATATATATATATATATATATATATATTTATGTGTTCCATTAGCTAGGATTAGGTGGTGAAAAACTGTTGTCCTGAGCGTCACGTCAAGGGATTTTTAGGTATTCTTATTTTCTCATCTTGTTTTGCCTGTTAATTTTTTTAATGTGCTGTTTACATATAATAACGTGATTTAATCTCGGCACCCACTTGTTAAAATGGCCTTGAATCGTATGGTCATTTTATTTGGAGACGGTCTGATCTATTATTAAACTCACTTTGTCTATTCTATTTATGATATTCCAAAAAATTATACGAACACATAAAAGACTGCATAAGAGACATAATGATAATTCCTTGTGTGTCATTTTCATGAAACCTATATATATATATATATATATATATATATAATTTAAGTTCCGAAAAGAAAAAAGATGTGCAAACATATGAACAATTAGAGAGAATGCCCAAATTCACAATTTTTAAAGATATATATATATATGTGTGTGTGTGTGTGCGTGTATGTGTCTGTGCGTTTGTCCACGTAGGTTGCGTTTAGGCATGAATCACTATCGATTGACCGCAGTGTCCATATTTAAATGTGTTTACGCTCTATCCAAGATATTGAGCACTTTTCCATTAATATATATATTCTTACCTTGACTAAGTTTTCGCTGATTTTTTATCTAAGGTAATGTTTTATTTACAAAAATTACTAAAATATTCACATTGAAATTACTGTCTATAACTAACCACTTCTTTTTAGCATCTTTCTAGTACCATTTGATATCTATGTCTTTTGAGGCACATCACGAGTTTAATCATATTTGGCACCGTCATGAGAATGAAAGTGTTGCTCAGCCAGGTCATGTGCCATCAATCGAAACACGTGATAATCGGATGGGGCAGTGTCTGCCGAATTCGGTGGGTGGGACAGGACTTCTCATTTAATCGTTTTCAAGTAGGTTTTCACTCATTTCGCAACATCAAGCTTAGCGTGTCATGTTGCAAAATAAATTTGTCATTTCTCTGCTCGTATAGCAGGAACGCCATCTGTTAGAAAACAGCGAGAACTTATTCACGATCCTAATATATCTATATTGCAAACAAAAAATAACCATAAAAATGTATTGCTAAAGATTTCTGTAAATTTCATTTTCCGCTACCAAAACTCACACCTCTGAGGATGATCTCGGAAAGAGATTTAAAGTACTTGGGAACATTGAGGAATAAATGATAATAACATCTGTCAAACTTACAGCTCATTTCTGTCATTTTTCAATTATAATATGCGAAAGATTATCCGTCAGTATGTACGGATTTTATTAAAAATAAACAGACACAGTGTTTACAGTTTATTTAATCTGATATGTTTAAAGATAATTTTCTGCCTAACTGGGCGCCCATAGCCCAGTGGTAGAATCGCCGACTGACGCCAATTCGGTCGGCTTTCAATCCTGGGTTAAAAACAATCGGAGTCTAACTGATGAGCTGTGATACAGCGAAACAGATCTGTCTGCGGATGACTATATATATATATATATATATATATATATATATATATCCGAGTGAGTATAGAATGAGGAGAGAAAAAAGAAAAGTTTTTCCGTCCAAAACATTAATTTAAAACAGTGCTAGATATATGATGAATAGAGCAGTGAATATTTATTATAAATTATGTTTTAGGAATTTGGTCTGTATGTGTGAAATTGTTGATTAATGGTATTATCTGTTGGAATACATGTTTTATCTTTTTATCGGTTGGGTATATCTTTTGGTTAGGATTTCTAAGAGTGCTCTGTTGAGTGGTCATTTTTATGGTTGGCTATCGTTTAATTGGTTTATGTCTGCTGTTAGTGGACCTAATCATGTATTTACTTTGATCCTGTGTCTAGGTTTTCATAGACGTGATAGGGGTGGGTTGTTTTGCTTTCCAATTTAGATTTTTTCGGTATGGAATATTTTTTTATTTTATAGGGTTCTTTTTTAAAAAAAAAAGAAAGGGAAAGGAAGGAGAAGTGTATATATATATATATATATATATATATATATATATATATATATATATATACCCAACCGATAAAAAGATAAAACATACATTCCAACAGATAATACCATTAATCAACAATTTCACACTTACACACCAAATTCCTCAAAAGTCTAACAGTCAAAACGAGACATTCACTTAATTACCAATAACCCCAACCAACCACTACGACAACAACGAACCAAATATAATCAGAGAATGATTCCAAACCTTTATTTCTCCCGAAGATGTGTTTAAATCAAAACACTGAAACAACCATATGATTGTAGGGAAGAGAACATATATTGAAGAAATTATGTACATGTTCTAAAACATAATTTATAATATATATATATATATATATATATATATATATATATATATATATGTAGGAACGAAATGTTCAGCACTAACTTAATACCACGATTTCAACTATTATTCGACGTATCGTCACAATCTCCTTATACATGAAACTAAACATGAAAATGAAATATGTCAATCCACCTTCCGTGCGTAATCAAGCTCATTCTTAAAAGAAAATAATGTACGCTATCTAGAAATTCTTTTTCCAAAGAAATAATTGAAGAAAAAAAGACAGAATATGAAAATACGTTCAAAGAGGAGAGGCATAAAATAAGGTTAGTATTTAAACTTCAAATGAACCAGCTAATGATGAATAATAACAGAGCAGGGAACAATATTATCCGTTTCACCCACCCCTTTTAATTTGGGGGTGAAAACTCAAATATTTTTTTAAATGTTGAATAAACACGTTCCTCAATCGTATAAATTACATAAGATCTTTAATAGAAAAAAGGTAAATTTAAGTTATAGCAGTACTGGTAACTTGGAAAATCCTATAAAGAAACAAAGGAATTTCGAGGCTAACATGAAAAATTATAGTGATTCGGGCAACTGCAGGAACAAAAGTAAATACCTGCTGAATGGATGTTTTAAAACGGAATATGTGGTGTAAAAGCCTGAAGTAGAAGATTTCAGTGGACAGAAAAAACTTTATGTGGGATGCACGGAGGCAACAAATCAACATTCAAGTTAGAAAAAGCATCAGCATTGTACCAGACTCACCAGTCATAGTGATTTTTTAAGCGCAGCTTAGATGTGGTACAAGGAATAGGACACCCAGTGAGGATCGAACTCACTGATCAATTGTAAGGGTTCTGTTGAGAAAAGCTTGCTAAGCATTACACTACATCGAGTTTCCCAAGATTCACCTCTCATGCATGTAATATAAGACAAAAAATTAGAGAGCCTAATGTGTAATAGGGTATATTAAAGAAAATTATGAATTACAGCATTGGGGATAAAAAATTCAGGTTGTGCAAGGTTTGAGATAATTCGTCTAGTAATATATCTAGACCAAGAGAATTTATATTATGAGAGGTCTGAGGCAATAACGCAACGCAGAAATGCAAAATTATGTCTTGGGTCTGTACGAACCCGGTTGAGGGTATATGAGTCTTCCTCCCCTTCATGCTCGTCCCTTTCCCTTCAATTTCAATTCTGGCGAGCACGTGTATAAAAAATAATCGTTAGGAAATAGGGTTTTCACTTGCAGTTAATGAGAGCGATATATAATATTGTTGGCTCTGTATATCATATTGTTTAGATTGTGCATCGAACACTTTTTGAATAACTGTCGACTGGTTTAATCAGTACGTTTTCACTGTTATATATATATATATATATATATATATATATATATATATTAGAAACAAGTAGAAACCATTTCGAAATATGTTTAATTGTTATTCAAACTTTATTAAAAAAGGAGATATAGTGAAGCTTTCTGATGAAGCTTTAATAAAAGCGAAACATGGTTATTTTTTATAAGTTTTCTATTTGTTCTTAATGTAATTATTCCCAGATTCATATATATATATATATATATATATATATATATATATATAGATAGATAGATAGATAGATAGATAAGTTTACAGAATTAGCATCGTCATTTCATTTGCAGGTATCTATCAATATTCGCCCCTCTGATGAGGCATAAAAAGAAGAAAAAAATTCTGATGAGTTAATACCTAAAAAAAGAAAGAAAACTTCAGTAGTGATTAAATGAAACTTGCTTTTTTTAACTTACTCGCACACACACTCTCACTCTCTCTTTCTCTTACACACACATGTATTTATTTATGTCGATAAAGATTTCAATCTTTTTTAATTCATTTCATCAAAAGAGAATTATTAATGTAGAAAAGCTACAATAATTAAAACACGTTCTGATTCATTTGTTTTGTTATACTTCTCCGTGCTTCGTGAAAATAATATTTTTGCTTTGTTCAGCAATCGTCAAAATTTTAACTATTTCCCGTTTCTATGACAACATCCGAATAGCCGAAGAAACTGTTCAGCTCGAAACATAAATTACCGAAACAACGACATTTTGTTTTCTACTTGCTTGGGATTATTTCACTTTTTTGTGACTTCTAGGCATTTCTTTCTTTTCTTTCTATCGTTCTTTACATTTCTTGTTCATTATGCTTTTTTCTCTTTGTTTTTTCTTTATGGTTTATATGTGTAACTTTACATTCTATATTATGTTACATATTTATCCACTTTCCCTGTTTTACGTATACTTTCCCCGTTTCTCAGCTTTCTCTTTCTTCCTTTATTATAGGCATACAAATATTTATGCAACTCCAAGCATAGATCCGCTCACAGAAGCGTATTTACGACAGGTCATATTTAATACATTTCTTTTAAAATATGCATAATGATTGGTTCCTGTTCCTTTAATGTTTTTGTAATCTGGGGATATGTATTTGTGTAAATTTACTTTTTCGGCATTTTTATTTGAGAGAATTCTACACATGTTTAGTTATTAATTCAATCACCTTATATTCAAATTTACGTAGGTATCTGAAAATATCAGTTTTACTCATAAGTAATTTACATTACGGAGAACCAGTTGTCATGAAGAATGTATAATCCTAAAAGATGATGTAAAATGGGTTATATACGAGAGTATATAAGGTTGGATTGATAAAAAAACTTTAGTACATTATTGCTAAGTGAGCATATAAAACCATACATCTCTTAAATTAGTTAATTTTCAGGTACGAAAACAAAGATTTCGAAAGGATACAAGAGATGTTTAATTCCCAAGTAGAATAATTGGACATTGTTTTGCTATAATGGCTTTTTGTAGATTTTTTCCAAATTTCTCCACACTGAGGACGGATATTGCACAATACCGATTATTTATTGTGGTAATTTCGTGCCCTTAATCTCGGGAAAACATTTCTCATAGACACCGCATAAGTCAAGGTCGGGTTTTTGCCTGATTCGGCAGAGCATCGTCTTGGTTCCTCTCTGACCTAAGGTAAAGATTCCAAAACGAATTCTTCGGATGGAAGACTGGCTGGGTCTTGCCAACATCTCGCAAGCTGATTTGAAAGCGGTTTTCCAGTTTAAAATTGAAATCCAATAAAATTTCCTGTAAAAAAAAAAGGTATCTCACGCTGAAACCGCCTTCTCCAAGACAGTTAATATCAAGAATTCATCTCATATATATATATATATATATATATATATATACGACTCACAATGAACTGATGGAAGTTTAAAATAAAGAAGGAACTGTTTAAGTTTTGTAAGCATTTTCATCTGTGTTTCTATGATAGTAAAATATATTTTTTGGACGTATTTACATACAGAAATTACTCCAGACCTTTCATTTAGCAACCTTTTTCATTCTGGAAAAGAACCTATGACTAATTTCTCTTTTTTGGCACAATCTGCGGGCATCACCACCATTGCAAGGTCTGGCTTTTTTAATATGCTTCAAGTTACATAAGATATTATGCTGGACGTAATTTTTAAAAACATTCTTCATATTTTGCTTCTTTATGTAATTTTCTATATTGTAAATGCAACTGTAACTTAATTTAACTATATTTCTGTTGAATACCTTATGTAATTCCGAATATTTAGAGACGTTTTTATTAATTCATTCGAAAAATATTTTCCTTATTTTAGACATAACTTCTAAATTAAAAGGTCAGTTGAATCAAATGTTTTGTTTCTTTGCATTATTCTTCATTTACTTAATTTAGGCTTATATACAAAATTAATTTTATGGCCAATTTCATTTAAAAGCCTGTCATAATCATTTTTGTCTTCAAAAAGTTTTGTTGTGAGAGAAATTTTTAGATAACCCAAGTTCTATTCCTTTTTTTGTTTATGTTAGCAGGATGATTAGATCCAGTGTTCACATAACTTAAATTTGTGTTAAGTTTAATGTATGGAGAAACGCCGCCAGTTTGCAGATTAAATTCTACATCTAAATATTGGACAAAAGTTTTATTCATTTAGACCTCTTGAAAACTATTGAAAAATATTTTTCTTATCTAGTCATTTGCGCTTCCGTTGTCCGTCACTATCATCAATCCGCCGCGTTTATATAATTATTGATTGTTTATGTAGACGATTTCGTTGATACTATTTAAAATATAAAAGCCTATTAGGTCAGAAACCTCGGCTCTATATGGTACATTAAATGTGCCATTTTTTAAAATTTTTAATCAATGCTTCCCCACTGTGGAATATAATGGATTAACGGTAATGCAAAATAATGTTTATATGTACCGATGGTATATTTATGAACTGCTTAGCAAATTTCAAGGCATCTAATAACGCTTTTTCAGACATTAATGGGTAGAAGTTTTGATATCTTATTTTATGAAAATGCTTTTGTTTTTTTGTTTATTTCTATTTTTCTATAATCAAGAAATGCACTCACTCTTGTTCTTTCGTTGGTTGGCTTGTGTCACGCTTTGGGCGATCATGTCCCGAAGAGACATGACTGACTGGGCAGAAGATTATCCTGCAGTAGGTTGCCATTGCTTTCTGCGGTAGACTGGTTACCAGCCAAGTCTATAGGATCCAATCTGTTCTATTATTTAACCCATAAATGGAGGGAAGAGACAGATTAATACCTTTGCCAAGGTATTTGTGGGTAAGTGAATGCAAGGAATTCAAATGGAATTCCAACTCAGCTCCCCAATTTTTTGTTCCGATTCGATATCGACTGCATTACAACGCACATATATCTTTAGTATTTCCTGCCTTACCTAATTCCTTTTTTGTTTAGTTGATAAATCGATGAGAGGGGCTGTCGTGAAAATCATCCTTATGGTTCTTTTAAATGTAGAAATGCTTGCTTACCTTGCCACTTATAGTTTGGTTGTGATATAAACGCATCGTCATTTAAGTAGAAATCTAGTGTCGTTTTGTAACATTTAGTGACCTTTTCATTTATTTTTTTCTCATAATCTTTCGGGCTTATTGTACAAATATTACTTGATTTGTCGCCTTTAATAATTTTTATTCTTTTTGTTCAGTATTTTATAGTCTTTGGAAATTTTTATTGATCCAGGTGGGTACTTCCTGGTTTTAAATTTGAACTAAAATTTTCCTAGCTTTCCTTGTCTTCTGGATATAGTACTTTCCATTTCATTCTGGTAAGGAACAGTTCAATTTTATGTAATAAGTTTAGCCTGTATTCATGATTCTTAGGAAAATACAAGTTTTTAATAAATATTGTATTTTAAATTCTTCCGTTGTATTTTTCTCCGCGAATTTTCAACTGTTGTCGTGCAATACTGAAACAAGGCCTGTACTAGGTTTTCGAAATCTTTATATACACTGATGATAAAAGTGCTCAGTTGTGAAATACGAGCAAATAAATAACTATAAACCTGTTATCGGTCAAAATTAAACCAGTACAGAGTTGTATTAAAAAGTGCTCAATACATATATAATATAGAGCTTTTAAATATTTTCATTCAGAATTCAGCCGATTACGCAAGTTGGTTTCAAGCTTTAGGTATCTTCAGGCGTTTTATATTAACTGATTTTCCAACGTTTCTTTGAAAGCATAACAGAAACATTCAGACTGCATAAATAGAAGTGTAGAAAGAGAGAAAAGCTTGAAACGGCAATGTTGTCTGCAGATTGTACCTAGAAGTGACGTCAGCCATAATATCATTTCTAGAACAAGAAAGGTTGCTAAATGAACGATCCAAAGTAAGGTAATGTTTTGATAAAAACACTTCAGAAAATACATTTTTCTATCATAGAAACACGGATGAAAATGTTTACAATTCTTAACCAGCTCCTTTCTTAATCCGTGGTTTGACTTTGGGTGGTTGTATAGTGGATATTCGTTAGGTTTTATGTATGGTTGGTAATTATTGTTAACTAAATCTAGTGTTACATCGAGGAAGTTTACTACCCATCAATATCTAAGGACCTCTTTACCTTAGCACTGGAATTTGCCACACACTACTCGGACCTAACCAAGGATGGCGATAATATTATAATGGCTGCCAAGACATCTGTTCTTATCCATAACCAAAAACAATGGATAAAAAATAACTCTGTAAACCAATTTCACATTCCAATGGGTGCACTGGACTCTGCAGAGTCCTCCGATCTCAGCGGATTATTTACACTATATAATCTCACTGCACACCAAGACATAAGCACGCAAGACGTAGGGCTATACAGACACCACGGTCTCGTGATAGTACAAAACTCCACACAATTTAAAACAGACAAAATAAGAAAACGTATCCAAAGAGAATTTAAAGGCTTAAACCTAAAAGTAATAGTTAACACAAATTTAAAAGTAGTAAACTTCCTCGATGTAACACTAGATTTAGTTAACAATAATTACCAACCATATATAAAACACAACGAATACCCACTATATATCCACCCAAAGTCAAACTACCTACCTAGTATAATCAAACATATACCCTCCTCCATAGAATATAGAATTAGTCCAATCTCGTCCAGTGAAGAGATATTTAACAAAAACAAAAGTCTCTACAACAAGTTCCTAAAAAAAGCGGCTACAAAAACCAAGACATCCAGTACAATACAAACTATAAACATAACAGGAAAAATAGAAATAGAAAAATCATTTGGTACATACCTCCTTTCAACCAAAGGATAAACACCAAGCTAGGACAAAAGTTCCTGAACTTAATTAAAAAATATTTCCCCACAAATAATTCTCTTAGTAAAATCTTCAACAAAAATACAATTAAACTAAGGTACAGTTGCACAAACAACATAGAAAATATCATAACAAACCATAACAAATATATCCTAACTCAACACGCAGATCAGAATAAAATCGACTACCAAAATACAATAAAAGACAACAATAAAAACATGTGTAATTTTAGAAACCCTAGCAACAGCACACTACTAAATAAATGTAAAATAAACTCAATATTCTATCAATGCAACATAACATCAATTGAAAATCCAACTATAAACAAAGTGTATATCGGACCAACTAAGAACACTTTTAAGCAGCGCTGGTACATGCACTTAACTTCATTCAAAAACAACTTATACCGAAACCAAACATCCCTTTCTACATACTCTTGGAAGCTAAAGGATTCAAAACAGAAACCCAAAGTAAAATGTAAAATCCTAGAAAAAACTAGATCTTGCAACTCACTTGACGACAACTGCCCTTTATGTTTAAGTGAAAAGCTACACATTCTAAAGTACCCAACAATAGCGAACTATTAAATTGTAGAGACGAATTAGCAGTATTATGCAAACATCGCAAATATTTCTTGTTAAAATTTAAATAAGCAAAAAAGCACCTCACCCACACGATACCCCTAAAAATGCAATAAATACACATAATCAACCCTATTAATAAATAGAACAAAAAACGTAGAAATAAAAGACAAGAAACCCCCACCACACCAACAATACGTCCAGTTACCTATAAATGATAGAAAAATAAAAGAAACTATCGACACTGCAAAAAAACCCCAAAAAACCATATATCCCAATACAAAATAACCAAAACTAAACGAAAAAGTGACCAGCCCAAAACTAAATAACACATATTCCCATCTAAACCAAATTGCAGCACCTTAAAAACCATAAAAAAATCGACTAGACCATCCAAAAACCACACACCACACATATCATTAACAAGACGCCACTACTACTACATCCAGACAAGATAAATAGGAAACCTGTCCTGAACTAAGCCACCTCTCCCAACACCTAACTCTAAGACTACAATAAGGCCAACAGAATCCAAATAAGATCCCACCACCACTTTCACCTAAAAAAGCATATTCACCACAAATAGACTATTTTTTCACCAGATAATTTTCATTCCAACTTCATCACCCGATGACAAGCAACCAAAAAACAAGGTCAGCTTCGAAACGCGAAAGTTTTTGTACAGTGATACTATGAATTTATAAACCATTATAACAACTATTACAATATGACGCTTTACGCTTGTATCGAGCACTCTTTATAAAAGTAAATGCATGAACAGCAGGTTAAAAACCTACGTGTTCCACAACTTTGTTACTATATATATATATATATATATATATATATATATTCAATTTAGGAGGAGCAGCAGATAACGCTAAACTCGTTACAACATTTCGGTATCTTTAGCTGCTATATATTTACTGATTATCCAACTTTATTTTGTACGTATAAAATATTTTCTAGAACGCATAACAGGAAGTTTAAAATGACAGAGAAGTTTACATTATTCAGACTATTTTCCTCATCTTTGTTGGCATTTGTATGACGTTTCAGCCTTCTTCAGGTGCTAGGAATTTCAAACCGAGCTCTTTATTACAATCACTGGGGTACATCATTCTCATTCCTTGCGTAAAGCCGCTTTTGTTAGTTATAAGTTATCTCCCTCTAACCCTCTAAGTTACTTGTTCACCACCACAGTAGCCTGGTATTGAACTTATTTGGGTCAAGTCACTGGAACTAACCAACTATCCAATGGGTCATATTTCCTTAAGGACAAGAACAAATGAATTTATGGGACTTATAAACCTAATTTTCAGTAACCATTTTTACCAGAGAGTATTTTGCAATTTCCGTTGTTAATAGTTTTCACTGGTATTTTTGATGATAATGGTTTTTCTCTAGTATTTTTTAGCAGAGCTCATATTGCAATTTTGAAACTAATGATTTTTCTGGTACTCCGTATTACTGGTTTCCATATTGTATTCATCTTTATGTTTGGTGGCTTAGGAGATTTTTACAGCCGAGCATATGTGCTTATTCCTTAAGTTTATGTAGTTTCCAATGGCGTTCTCTATTATTTCAACTTCATACCATAGGTGGTGGTGATCCCCTTTCTCCCTCCATATGTCGTCAGAGAGAAGTTAGTCAAGACTAGCGAAATAATATTGCACATCCAGGTGTGTGCGGACTTAAATAAATTTTCTAATGTTTACTCATTTGCACATTATTTCGGACCTTTTATTTTGCAACCTTTCTCATTCTGAAAATGATACTATAGCAAACCTTTCTTTTTGGCTCATTCTGCACACACACACACACAAACACACACACACACACACACACACACACACACACACACACATATATATATATATATATATATATATTCTTTTTTAACTATTTCATTGAATTCGACGGAAAAAGGAACACTTTATAAGATTTATTTTGTTTTTGTAGTGTTTTACATTTATACTTTTATGAGAGATAAATCAGTGCAAGTAATTTCCTTAGCAATTATTTACCTTTGGCTCAATTTATTACTCATATTTAAGGGGTTTTTCAGTTTATTTTCTGTGTCTTGTTAGGACACGGCCAACAGGTACCTACCGGTTTCAAAGAATGTGAGATTGTTGTATAGGTTAAATTGCTTTGTAAAATGTAGTTCTATTATTTTTTAATTTTCGAGTATTTTATTATATAGTATTCTACAAAGATATTTTATCATTGGGAACGTGAAGTGTGTCAAATATTTTAAAGTCGGTACAAACACTGGTCCTTGTGAAGTGTTTATTTCTATATGTATTCTCTTTCTCTCTCTTTCTTTCTCTCTCTCTCTCTCTCATATATATATATTTTTTCTTTTTTAAACGAGTTATTTCCATACCCAGGTTTCTACCAGGAGTGGTGTCTTCAGGCGAATTTTAATAGCTGATTTTACCTTTTACCGTTTTTCTTTTTAAGAACGCTCTTGTAATGGTGTTTTATTTAAACGTTCACGTGGCAAAGAATTTATGAACGTACATTGTTTAAATTCAAACGAATTATGACGTTTTCATCCACGGTTGTATGAACCTAAGCGGTATTTCTTAGTTTGTATGCATTTTGTCATAATTTCTGTTCTTTCATTTAACAGTTCGTCCTTATTCTGGTATGTCATAATTTTCAATTTCTTGGAATTCTATCCAAGACCAGACGAGCAACAGGCAGAAGGACATGTGGATCTGCAGAGACATCGAGAAGGTTCCCGTCGTGAAGCATACGTTATTTCCCTCCTCCGGCATGAAAGCTGAAATTGTCGAGGCGTTCGCTGCTATGGACAAGAATATGGTCATCAAAGCGTGTGACTCATTTTGCACTCGCCTTGAAATGGTCGGAGGCGGTTACATTGAAAGACTATGTAGTATATAACTCTAATTGTTGCTAAATATACTGTCAGATCTCTGCATATACAACTTTGGTTTTTCTTGCTCATTTCATTTTCTTTTTGTCAAGTGTCGGATTTTTCTGCTACACCCTGTATGTTACAAGATTACTCCGTTTCTCGTATTGTTAATTTCAGAAAAGATAATTTCTGATTCTCTTCTCGAATCGATCATCTAAAAATCATTTTTTCCCCAACTTATGATTCTGGAATTTGCAGAATACTTCTATTCTATTAATTGGAACAATACAAATTATATTTCCGTATGAGAGATTATCAATTGTGATATAACAGGAGTTAGAAAACTGACATTAATAATTTTATTATATTTTTCCAGCTACAGAACGTTTTAACAGAGATGGATAACAACTATTTGTCTAGTTTTTATTCAAAATATTAATAATATAATCTAAATTCGCTCTGAGAAATAATGTATCCACCTTATAAATGATATAATATCAAACATTAATAAATAATCTAATTAAAATCCAGCCTTAATAAATAATATAATACGAATCCAGCTCTAAAAATAATATAATCTAATTTAAATTCACTCTTACATATTTCAGATGTTTGTAGCGGAACAGTTATTGCTGGCCAAATATGAATTTGTGATACTTGTTCATATTCTTACTGAGTCTGTTGTGTACAATTTGCTCTGTACCTTTGAGAAAGGCATGCACTTATCATTTCTCACTGCAACGTATAGTTAAAAATATTCAGATTAGTTTCTCTTGATTTTGGTGGCAACGAGAGTACAAAAATAACAAACTCCGAAATGAAACTAGCCAACGACAATTACGGATTGTCGATAATTCCACTATCAAGGATTAGCGTCTCATGATAAACTTCTACAGCTATACCTAACGATGAGTAAGAATATGTCGCACAGTGATGGCTTTATAATGAACTTCTGGGATAAAATCATCTTTCATTTAATTGTAAGCAGTCCAAACGTGATAGCGGCTGTAAAATTGAATTTGTAAACAGAAAATTAACTGTATCGTTTTTGTATTGATTGCGTTATATGTTAGACACTTTTTATTACGTTTTCCGGAAGAGAATATATATATATATATATATATATATATATATATATATATATATAATTTCTGCCTTCACACCGAGGCAATGGATTTGTATGAAATATTTGTAGTAAAGTATTACTTTTGAGCAGTTTTAACATAGTGATGATAGTTATTAAACGTTTTCTATATCTAGTAAGATCTGCTTTCTTCTGTAATAATTGAGAATTTCAGCATCTCTCAACTTTTTTGCTTTTTTTTTCCGGGTGAATACATTAACACATTGGTTACATGCACCTCTTGCAGACTTAATCTTAAAGTCTCATGATATTGGATATCATTTAGTGCTATGCTCTTGCAGACTGGTACCAAACTAATTTAAGTTTAATAAATGACTACGTTAGAAAAATCTCACTAAAAGATTTTCCTCTATAATCGGTTTCAGTTTTTTTGTCAGGCTATTAATGTAAACAAAACGAATACCTCTTAAAAGGGGACCTTAGTCCACATGAAAAAGAAGCAAATTTGATTGAATAGGTTTCTTAGTTACATGTTTAATTTTACATGTTGATATATTTTTAACACTAAGGAATATCTTCATTGCTATTATAACCAGCCGAGATCCTAATAATAATCTCTGATACAGGTAATTATATCTGCTTTCATGGATATGCATCCTAATATTCATTAGATTTCTTAAAGTATGAGTCAAAAGAAACAATACAAAGTATTTCTAATAAAAAATACGTTTAGTAAATATCAATAATAATATCAAATGTTAAGACAAGTGTTTATAACATGTATTATGAGCGGCGTATAACATTCTACACAACCAGTAAGTATTATAGATGCGTTTTGTCAATGAAAAGTTTCATTTTACTTGTCTTGAATTGATTATTTAATTATGAGAACCCGGATTATTTTTATAATGTTGTATATTGAAATTACAGTGTCGAGGTACACAGAACATTTTCAATCTATTGAATCATTATAAGATGAAAGTAATATTTATAATAACGAAAACTTCACTTTTCTTTCAAAAACTGAATAAATCCATTCATTTGATCACGATTACTTGTGAATTCATGATAGTACAACCATTGTCGCTATTTGAACACTTTCGTCTACCAAATTTCACCAATGATTTTTGCGTCAATCGAGCTAAGTTTTTTCATGGACAAGGTTATGAAAAACGATAAAATAATTAAACCAAGTTGTTTTTCCAATCTATACGAAAATATAACACACAACAAACTGTTGTCAAATTAAAATACCTGGAAAGCGTCACCTTTAGTGTTTGCTCTGTAGACAAAGAGATCAGATTCAGAATCTGAAAAGCATTCCAAACTTAGGGATGACTACACAAAGAATTGTTAAATCCTCATTATACCAGCATAACTACACGACTCAAGGTAAGATGTTTTCCTCCTGTAATTGTGAAGAGCTTAGACCGTCAGCGCCTGAATCATCTGGAGATGTTTTATCAACCTGTCTTACGTTCTGTTATTAATGCACGTTACCAGAAAACTATTACGCATTCAGAAATCTTTGAATGAGCAACGTACGCATCTATCAATGTTTCTGAAGTAAAAGCGCCATTGGTCAAATCAAATGTTAAAGATAGATGATAACCTTATTCCCCAAATGTTTCAGTTTTGAAAATTTTCAAAGGACATTGTATGCGCTTTAATGATAAACAGAAAAATAGTCTGTATTAGTGTTGTGGAGTTATTTTCGCAGTGGATGCTAGTATTTGTGCTAAAATCGGTACTAATAGGTTCGACGTACAAAACGTTAGGAACTTGATGTAATTTGTATTACGCAGTGTAATCTTGCCAAGTCACTGACTACTTTCGTATTCGACTAACTGTCGACTACTATTGTCCAACATCAACTGACCCTCGTCCCTCTTACTACTAATACTTAAATTAGCTGGACAGTCTATTCCCTATAGAATAGGTGTGTTTCACCATAACAATTAGTATAAGATTTCCTCAATTAAACTTGTTGGCACAGAATACTCACACAAAGCAATCTACAGATGCACAAATTGATAAAAGTCGCAAATACTTACAGACAGTAAGAGATCTTTGCCTGAGAGCAACGCTTGTCTATATAATATCAACGGACATCCGATAACCCGTCACAAAGCAACTGCTTCAGATTTAGCATGGTGAGGCATAAGTAGCTGCTCATGCACGACTTTGAGACCAAGACAATCAATGATAAATTGTTATGGGTCCTTACCTGTAACTTCAGAATGAACTTTTCCTAGCACTATATATACTACGCCTCTCAAGAGTGAGAGGGTCGAGTTGGTAGTAGTTCACTCCAAACCAGACTGACAGTCATACTAATACTTTCCACATTTTGTATTGTTATTTCTTGTAAATATGTATTTGTTATTGCTACCCTTGTGGTCGTCTTGTTCTTTTCGATTCTTAACCTGGTCCATAACAGTGGCGATGAAGATATTGAAGAAACGTATTCTACGCGGAGAACAAAAAACTTCTTGGCCATCGGTCGCCCATAACAGTGGTAACTAAGATACTGAAGAAACGGAGTCTACGCGAAGAGTAAAGAAAAAACCTTTTTGGACACCAGCCATAACAGCGGTGACGAAGATATAAAGAAACGGATTCTACCTGTCGACCATAACAGTAATCGAAATCTTGGCAGA
Source organism: Ascarosepion bandense (assembly GCA_037127315.1). NCBI lineage: Eukaryota > Metazoa > Mollusca > Cephalopoda > Sepiida > Sepiidae > Ascarosepion > Ascarosepion bandense. Next base: position 6,375,672 of record JBBBDQ010000344.1, read on the forward strand.
AAATTTTTTCACTAAGGTTCCAGAACAACGGGCGACAAAGACCTGAATTCTACAGTGAGAAAAAAAGAAAAATCTTTTACTCAAGTACACAAATCTAGCTACAAAGTTCTTAAGGAACGATTTTTCACTTATAAAAGAACCAAGTGTTTCCAACAGTGCTTTTCGAAAACCGTAAACCCAAAAGACAGGGTAAAACAGTCTAATCGGCTTAACAAGAACGGGAAAAAATCTGTAAGTTGATTTTTTCTTTAACCAAAGTGATTTTTTGTTTTTCTTCTTTGTGCAAAGAAGAAATAAATAAGTCATTATTTTTTCCGATCAAGAAAAGAAATATTTTTTGACTGCCGTAGCTATAAACCTTATGTACGTGAATAACGTATTGTGAAAAAAAAAAGAAAGGGGTAAAAAGTGAGTTTTTCTTCGCTCCTCGTAGCAACAGATAACATGTCTTATAATTAAATTACGTTGTAAACCTGGAGGACTTTAAGACAACTATGTTGGAACTAATGAAAATGCAATTCGAGCAGCAACAAAATTGAGGAAAGACAGATTAGGTTCGAAGAGATACAATTAGAAATTCAAAACAAAAAGAAATAAAGCAATTCAAACTTCAAAAATTATTATTACGAGCAGTGACAAATAAAAGTCAAAATTTTAGAAAATGAATCGGCATTCTCGCAGAATGCTATATGGAGGTCAATCGAAGACTTTACTTATGCACCGGGCGAGGACAAAACATTCGCGGCATACTTCAGAAGATATGAAGATTTATATGAGATGATTGCGGTAATTGGTTAGACGCGAAAAAAGTTCGTTTATTTCTTATGAAACTAGGGTCAAGCGAACACATTAAATTCGTAGACTACATTCTACCGAGGAAAACGAATGAGTTGACTTTCGGGGAAATTCTTAACGCATTTATTAATTCCGAAAACTTCGCTATTCCACAAAAGGTGAAAAAGTTTAAAATTAGCAAAAAAGATAGCAAAGATTATAAAACATTCGCTTCCGTAGTAAACAAACACTGCGATGACTTTAAGTTATCTGAACACAGCGCTGACAATTTTAACTGTTTCATATTCGTCCAAAGTCTGGTTTTGACTTATGACGCGGAGATCAAATGGAGAATTCTAACAAAACTTGAGAGTGAACCAATATTTGACGTAACAAAATAAGCTGAGAACTGTCAGAGATGAATGAGCGTAAAAAAGGACTTGAAAGATATCGAAGAGTCTGGCGTCGTAGTACAACAAAAAACGCGTTTTTCACCTTTTCAACCCCCCCCCCCCCAAATAACCAAGCCAAACCAATTCCTTTACTACAAAAAGTCAAATAAAATATCAGAAGTAACCACCACCCAGTCCATGCTATTGCTGTGAAACTCTACATTGGTACAAAGATTGTCCTTACCGCTATAAGATCTTTCTGTCGTGCAATAAAAAAATTTTCCACTGTAGAACAAAGAAAGAAAACAAAAGCAGAGTGAGAGCCAGTGGAAGTGACAAACAAACGGGATAAATATACGGAAATACGTACAAGTGGAAATGTTAAACAAAATATGTCAGATTACAATTGAATTCTGGATACGATTTAAACATTATTAGCCTAAACACATGGAAGAAATTAACGAAACCGACGATGTTGAGAACAAATAAAATAGCCAGGTCGGTAACAGGAAGAAAAATCAAAATTGAGGTGGAGATTATCACAAATGTGACGTTAAACAGATGACCAAGAAATTAAAGATGTTTGTTCTAAAAAATACAGAAAATTTATTTGAAACTGACTGGATGCAGAAATTTGACCTTTGAGATTGACCGATAAATACGATCTCTATAAAAGGGGAAATTTTATAGACCGAGGCAGAGAAATTGCAGAAGAAATTAAAGGAAAGATTCCCCGACATATTAACAGCCGGCTTCGGGAGATGTAAAAAATGGCGGCCAAAATTGAATTAAAAGAAAATGTGCAAACCATTTTCAAGAAGAAAAGAAATGCACATTTTGCATCATTAGAAAAGATAGACAAATAGTTGGATAGACTCGTGGAAACTGGTATATTGGCAAACGTAGAATATAGTCAATGGACCACACCTACGTTTTACGTGAAAAAGAAATTGGGATAGATACAAATATACGCTAACTTCTCAACAGGATTAAATGCAGCAATTAAAGATTATCACTATCCTCTCTCTAGTCCAGAGGAAATATTCATAAAGTTGAACGGAGGAAAATCTTTTCTCAAAGATAAACTTGAGCGAAGCATACCTAAAAATACCATTAGACGAGGAAAGCTCGAGGTTGTTTTGCAAATAATGAACACTATGCTGGGCGGACTGGATTTCACAATAGAATACCTTGATGACATCCTGACAAATTGCAAAAATATTGACCAACACTGGGAACATTTTCAAGAGGTCTTCAGACGGATACAAAATTACGGCTTTAATGTAAAGGAAAAGAAATGTGACTTCTTTATAAAGGAGATATAATACCTGAGCCATATTATTCACAAAGAAGGAAGAAGACCAGACACAGAGCTACGACAATAAAAAAAAAAACAAAACAAAAACATGCCTGCTGCAAAACATATAGCGGCGTTACAAAACCTTTTGAGCTTAGTAAATTATTATCAAAGATTTTAACCTAACATGCACAAATTACGCGCACTGCTAAACGAAATGTTGAAGAAGGAAAAAGTTTTGGGAATGGTCATCTGAATGTGAGAAAACCTTCGACAAAATCTTTAAGATTCTAACTGCAAATTTATTTTTAACGCGTTATGATCCAAAATTGGAAATAATATTCGCGAGTATGATGTTGGGGCATGTATAAATTATGAAATGCCAGATGGGACACTAAACAACATCACGCATGCGTCGTGAACTTTACTATCAGCCAAAAACATACTCGCGAATCGAAAAGGATGCATTGGGGGTTATTTTTGTGGTTACGAGAGTCCACAGATATATTTACAGCAGATGCTTTACGTTACAGACGGACTACAAGCAGTTACTGACAATATCTGGATGAAAAAAGGTCTTCTTGTCCACACTGATAGTTGATTTATAAGATGGAGGACAATTCTATTAAATTAAAACTTCAAATTAGAGTATCTTTCATCAAACAAAATGAATTCGTGAATGACGAATTTATAATGGAAACGAAAACAGAAATTGCAGGAAAAGTTAAGCATATCCCAGTTTTTCTTTATGCAGTAATGTTCTTCTCCATAATGATAGAGTAGTAATCCCGAGAACGCTATAACGAAGAATGCCCAAGGGTTTCCACATGGGTCATCCAGGAAAGAATAGAATGAAACAATGCGAAGTTATATGTACTGGCCAAACATGGATCAAGATATTGTACATATGGTTGACAAATGCATGGGCTGTTCCTTAGCCTCCAAGGCGCCTCCGATCTCTCATAAGCTATGGCCTAAGACAGATCGACCGTGGCCAAGAATACATGCAGATTTCGCAGGTCTATTAGAGGGCTTCTATTACATGGTTGTAGTACAAAATTACAGCAAATGACCAGAAGTATTTCGTCGTAGAAAACCTACTTCTGAGACGACAATAAGTTACCTCCACGAGCTGTTTGCTCGCTTCGGAGTGGTGGATTGTCTAGTCATCGATGATGGGACACGATTTACATGTGCGAACTTTCAAGAATTTTGTGAAAACTTTCAGGTGAAACACATAAAATCTCCGCCATATCATCCAATGTCAAACGGTCAGGCAGAGATGTTTGTAGATACACTAAATAAAAGAGCACTAAGGAAAGCTTATGACGTACCAACAGAAAAGGCATTACAGCAATTCTTGTAAGTGTATAGAATTGCACCGAACAGTACTTTGCCATGGGCACTATCGACGGTGGAAATAATGTTCGCCCGAAACAGATAAAGCAATCGCCAACATCATTTGTACCGAAAAGAAAATTTAACCCAGGGGAGAAAACTTTTTTAAAATGTTCAAAAACAACACATCCTATTGGGGACCTTGTACAATAGAAAAACGGATCGGGAATATGATTTACATAGTTCATGGTCCAAAGTTCTCATATAAAAGGCATTTAAATTAGATCAGAGAGAGACTGTTAAAGAATAATGGTTTGCTTCAGGAAGAGGAGGATGTAATGGACACAATATTTGACACATTCGATATGCAAAGGCCTCAAGCAGTTTCAGAACCACGGAAATCTAGCAGAAAAAGAAAATCTACAGAGCCGTCGATGATTAATCCGAAGAAGAAAAATATTAAAGATCCTTGCGAGGTAAAAGCTTAGAAAGTGAGTGTCATGGATCCTTACCTGTAACTCCAGAATGAACTCTTCCTAACACTAAATATACTACGCCACTCAAGAGAGAGGGGGTCAAGTTCACTCCAAACCAGACTGACAGTACTGCTAACACCTTCCACATTTTGTATTGTTATTTCTTGTAAATATATATTTGCTAATGCTACCCTTGTGGTTGTGTTGTTTTTTCCGACGGTAACCTGGTCCATAATATAAATAATATTAATTATGCAACCATATTCTTCAGCACAGTGCTACGACGCATAATCTATTAACATAACATATCGAAACTCTTGAAGTATTTTTAGACAAAACAAAATGCTTGTCGTGAAAATGCATCCTTATTACCAGTCTGTTTTTAAAAATCGAAGCTAATTTTGTGAATTGGCTTGTTAAGTACGGTAGGATTCATGAAATATTTTCACAATAAAAAGAAATGTTTTTACTTAAAGTATTTTCGAGTATTATTCGTTGGTTAGTTGTAATGACTTGACTCAAAGAGTTGTGAGTTCAATACCAGGGTACAGCAGTGGTGAACAAGTAACTTAGAGAGTTGGGTTAGAGGGAGATAACTCATGGCTACCAAAAGAGGGTTCACACAAGGAAGGAGAATTATATACCTCAGGGATCAATAAGGTGATGAAGGGTTCGGTTCAAAATTCCTAGAACCTGACGATTGCAGGAGCGTACAACGTCCGAAACGTCGTAGCAATGGCAACCTAGATGTGGACAATAATCCGAATAATGTAAATGGTGTTATCTATTATTAGTTTTTATTTTACTGCCTATCACTAGAATTATTTTATTAAAGATTAATTTAGTACCATTGTTGTAGCTTAGTAAAATTCTTAAATTCTCATGAAAGCCTTAAAAACATATCCTTTGACATTTTCAATTTTTTGACTATTCAGTAAATAGACAATTTATAAATACTTACTTTCGATCCATTCCCTATGAATGATGCTGAAATATTAAGCTGAGTCATAAATAGCTTCCGTCATTTTTTATTTCGTTGAGAGCCTGTTGAAGGAAAAAAATAAACATCTTCATTAATTTCTCTATCTTTACTAATGCAGGTAAATTTGGATGTGCTTAATATTTTTGTCAATTCCCGAGCACTTTGCCGAGGACAGCTTTTTACTAATGAATTTACAGCTTCATCATTAAGCTCGGATAAGCGCCCTGCTTTGTGTTCATCTTCGGAAGACATTTTTCCAGGATGAATCTTTGCAAAGCAATTTTATAAACACTACAGGTGTTTCTAGACATATCTTTTTTTGAGTACCCATAGAATATGAGGTAAATGGATCTTAAATTACTCTATTAGGGGTTAAGAAATTTCTTTTAAATCCTCGTACGCTGATGCAGCTGTCCGAAATGAAGGCATTTGGTTAACTACAAATTTATTCTTAACTGCTGCGTATAATATGTAGATGATACTTTTTTTATTCCAATTAGTTTCCAAAAATGGAAATTACTCAGGATTCAATAGTTGTAGGCTGATAGCTAGATGCAAAGTAATACTAATACAGTTCGGATTAAATGAAATAAAAATTAAAAGAATATAGCGAGTGGAAATATTTCAATGACGTGAAAACAAGTTGACCATAATAAACCTTTCTAGGATGAGATATTTGCTTGCAGATACTAATTAAAAACCCGCTACAACAGCAGTAATATTGATAGTGGAACTGATATGCGCAGTTTGGGTGTGTGTATATTCAATAAAAATTGAAGAGAAAATAGACATGATTTATTTTTTCTACATTTTGCTTTTGTAACTATTCCAAAATATTTCTTTTAATTAGCTATATCTATCATTCAAATATTTTCCCTCCGTCAAGTATTGGTAAGTGCAAGCTTCATAAAATAAGTCTTAACCTGGTTTGTCTGTCAGCCCGTTGGCTGTAGCATATTTATTCACAAAAGCCATTGGTCCAAACCTTTCTTAAGACTGGAGTTACAAAACGAGGCTAGTCTTTGAGTTTCATTTATCAGCATTTTCCTTAGCGAAAATCGATTCCTGAGATTCGGAAAAGATTTTTGTTTTTGTCATTTTTTTATTGTACTTTCTGCTGTGATTCCTGCAATTCTGTTATTTATTTTTTTATGCGTTCAACTCAACACGAACAAGTGATTTTCTTCTTTCTCGTAGACATTTATAAGTCTTCCTTTACACAACTGAACACAGTGAGAAAAACGAAAGTAAAAGGATGTAAATCTGAGACAGGCAATCCAAAAGAGAGCATAAACTCGTTAATAACAGAAGAAAGAACAAAGTCAACAAATAAAGCCGACAAACCGAAGCATTAAAAAATTACGAAACGTAGTCAAAGGAAATTGGCGGAAAACGAAACATCTGTTCTTTGCACCTGTTCGGATTACAGGCACACGGTATACACGTTAGTATCTCACATGATGTGTTTTAATCGATTTTGATTAATGCTGAACATTTAGCACATCGAGTTAAATATAAAGTCAAATCTCTTCTGCATTTCTGATTTTTAAAAACAAAATTCATATTTTTAAAAGTAAGCTTTCGTTTTAGTTTTGTACATATTATATCGTACTTTTACGCCTAAATTGTCTATATGTATTGTATAATTATTTTTTAAATACTTTCAAAATATAGAACTATGCTATTATTTTAATGCAACATAGAATTCTTAATTCGGATGACTATTTTCTTATCCTGAAAGCATTTATCACATACCAAATGTTTCAGATTTCGCCGGTTTGATTCTAACAAGTCAAAATAACGCACTACAGGGGATATATTATGTACTTATGCCGTTATATTTCTCATTTTATATAATATTTTATTCGAAAATTGCATAAATCTTTTAATACCATCACGTGTATGGATGGCCTCGTCGAAAACAGGGAACTTACAATTCTATCTGGTCTGTCTACGAGAAACTCCATATCTTCTCTAGGGTGAGTGTTTATATATCTGGGGTACAACAGTCCAATGCATGCAGTTAAGACGCACAATATCGATTACGTTGATGTCTACCAAGTCATCGGTTATATCAACACATGACTCTGGCTTCTGTGAAGAGCGTCGGGGGCGAAATATATTCTGAGATGATCTTTCATGAGATATAATACATATAGACTATTAGAAAACTAATGAGACCCAGCTAGATACTATCTAATTAATACTCTGACGTTGCATAGTTTGTTGTTTTCTATAATTTATTTCCTTATCTTACAATTATTATGTTTGTTCTTCAAAAATATTTCTCTTTTTCGTATATTCCACTAATGAAATTAATTAAGTTCCGAGTTTATCAAATTCTCAATTTGGCTTTATCCGTTCGTTATTAACGTTTAGATTCCCGTTTATCTGTTACATTGACAACGAATTAAGTGAGTACACTAAAATAAAAACAGGATTGTCGCAAGGATGTATTTCTTTGCTAAGAAACACACCCTTGTCGTATTATTCTTTAACTTGTACACTGACAGTTTATCTTCGAGAATTTAGGTAACGTTCTTAGAGAATTTCTAACAGCAAACAGACATACGATGTGGAAATAATATTGTCTCAGTTGCAAATTTAAACGGTAATGTAGTTTTTTTGACAATGTATTTGAAGAAGCAAAGTTAGGCAGAAATTAATAACACTTAAGATGACTTGTAAATCAAAAATAAAATTCATGGTGATGAGCAAATTGATGAAACTAGGAAGCGAATTACATATCAGAAACGTCAAATTTAAACAATTTCGAAAATTGAAAAGATAAATGAAAGTGTGATAGAGAAACTAGAAGATCGAAATAAACATCTCAGAAATTATCTAAGTGACCAAGCACAATAACAAAAGCGTTAAAATTGAAAGGCTCGGCTCTTATTGTTGTCCAGTAGAAGAGAAAAATGAAATTTAATTTGCTGATTTTCATCAAAGCAGACGAAGCACCGACTGTTTTCTGCATATGAAAATTGCCAAATATTTGTGAAAACAGTTATTTTCTGCTCACTATTGCCCATTCGCAAAAAAAAAATCGTTATATTATACAAACATGAATTAGCAGTAAAATAATATTGATAAATACTCATCTCAATATTAAAATACTAAATTATATAACTGCAACGGAAAGATTCCAGTAATTTCATAATCTTTATAAGTAAAAATAAAGCCATACAAAACTGTGTCAGCAGGAAACTTGAGTGATCAAATTTGCATTTGAAAATAGTTTTCAGAACATGGAAAATATTGGTAATTGGTTTATTGTAATTTAATCTAAAAAATTCCTCTAATGAAATATCGCTAGTCTTATGTAAGGGAACTGGATTCCGTCAACAAGATATTCTTCAGAATTATGTATCTTGATTTCAGTCAGAATTTTAATTATGCATTTGATGTTGTGTAGTAGAACAATAGAAGCATTTATGCTTAACCAAAAATAATCGATTTCAAATGAAAATAAAATTATTAATTCAGGATTTCCTTGATGATAAGACTTTTAGATATAAAATTTATAAAGTTTATAGGGAAAGTATAAGATTTTTGAAAATGTACTACGACAACAATCTCCGAATTTAAATAATATTTTACCATATAAATTTACTTTTATAAAAGATGCGCATAAAAGATGGAGAAAAGTTATCGGTTCGACTAAAAGACTGTATAACAAACTTAATTTAGGAATATATTTGGTCGAGTAGAGATTAATCACAAGAAAACGTATTTTTGTAAGAGAACGAAAACATTGAATCTAATCCTTTCATACCTTGCGGTCATAACCAATCATGACGAATCTGTAGCCTGATTCTGTAAAGCAGACCGACGTTATATTTAACTTCGTTCTGTTAACGTCGTTGGTGACATGCTGCGACCTGGAAAGGAACCATCATTGTATTGTTCTACAGTAGCAAGTCTTGGAGCCATTTATTTTGCTGTTTGAGGCATTCTGGGCATCAAGTAGTCCTACTGAGTCACCAATTTTGTACTTCGCGACCATGCCATCTTAACCAATCTATACGTCATTACACAACAGCACTGGTTCTAGTGGCTTGAACAAGTACACTGTATCATAGATGGTCGGATAACGAAGGTCCTTCGGTAAGGTGGGCTAGTCACAGGCAAGAGAACTCGACTTCGTTTTCGTTTCAAGGACGCATCTTCAAAAGAAATATGAAAGCAATAGTCATGGACATCGCGAGATGTGGAGGCGTCGTCAACGATCTCATGTTAGATATGCGTTTACAACGAGGACTGCAGCGGAAAGAGACGAAACGGAGGTTTTGTTCTACCATCCAATTACTTGAACTCATTCGTTAATAGGTCCCTCTTGCTTTCAATCTTTTCTTTTGTGTATCACATTTCCACGGAATCTTTTCTCATTACGTGCTGTAGACGTTTCAGCTGTTTCTCCACGATGTTAAGTATGTGTCTTTTTCGTTCTTAGTTTCTCTAAAAGTTCAACGTTGCTCACAGGTTCAGTCCATAGTATTCTCAATATTCTTTTGTAGTACCACCTTTCTGTTTATTTTTTTCTTCTGTGAGGATATTGTCAAGCACTCACTATTATATAAGACGAATCATCTATCAAAACAATTCAGTACAAAATATGTACTTCGGAAATTTTATTAAGCACTTAAAATGGAACCTTTCTTTACTGAATTTCATTTTCATTTGATAATTATATAAGTGTATGAAAGTTGATATACATTAATACACATAACAGTATACTCAAGAACACATACCCCTGTTATATATTTCTTTGTTTTTCTAGTTAACTTTAGATATTTGTGCCTAAGATCAAATGTTGAATATGGGAAAAGTGTTTAGAATTTCGGCTTTTCTTTCCAGGAATTTACATTTAAATGTGCTAAACAACTTACGACACACCACTTTCTTTTAAAACCATCCATTTTTCAAGTGACAAAACTATTGGAAAACTTGACTGACAGGTGTTTCGTATTCCCCGGATGTTGCGTTTTAGACTAATTGATTAACTATTAAATACCTCTGGTAGGCAGTTGTCGGTTTAGCCTTGGGTTTCAGCTGTAAAACTGCATCTCTTAGTAAAAACAAAAAACAATATGAAGACACGAGTTTTATCAACGAGAGAAATGTAAGCCATTTTGAAGCTGAAACAAAAGGGAAATTCGTCAGAATGTTTGAAAGAGCATTGGATATGGCCAGCACAACAAGTTAGAATATGTTGAAAAAGATAGAATCTACCGGTGAACAATGGACATATAAAGGTAGGCCGAGACAAACAGCTGAAGTTTATGACAGAAACATTTTGAGAGCACTGAGAAAAAACAAACAACAAAAAACAAACCAAAACCAAAACGAAACAGTCAGTGACATTACCAACAAATTCCACAGGGCAGAAATGAAAGTTTCACAATACACCGTTCGAAAAAGACTTCGAGATCAGATATATAGAAAGCAAACCACAAGAGGAAAACACTTATCAGCAGTAAGAATTCGAAGGCCATATTGTAATTTGTATAGAATTACAGAGATAAGAAAGAAATGTTATAGAGGAAAGTTTAGGAACTAATGAGACTAATATTAATCTCTATTATATTAAAGTAATGAAAAGACCAAAGTGTAGAGAAAGGAAGTATCTGTTTATGCTTCCAAACATACAAACACACCTGAGAAGCATGATGGTATCAGTTTCTTGGCTTGGGATTGCATAGCTGATTCTGGAACAGGTTCATTCATGTTTATTGATGAGGTGGTAGCAGCAGAATTAATTCAAAAGTCTACAGAAACATTTTGTGTGTCAATTTTCAGAGACATACATCCACACTAATTTGGTAGATGTTTATCATGCAGAAGAAAAATGACCCGGAATATTGCCAAAGCAGCATATGGCTTCATCAGGAGAAAAAGTGGACAATTTTAGAATTGCCAAGTTAACCAGCAGTTAACCCAATAGAGCATAAATTTCATCTACTGAAAAAAAGACTCAAGGACAAAAATCCCCAAAAGAAACAAGAACTGAAGAGACTGCTTTAAGCATCTGGAAAAAAACATCACAAATAAAAACATGCAGCAGTTTGACGATGTTAATATGTCGAATGCTTGATGCAATTATTGCAAGCATGTATTATGCAACTAATTTTAAAACCTTATGTTTCGCTATTTTTACTCATCTAAAAATTGGATGATCTGATACAAAATGTGGTACCCCTGAAGATGTTTAATATATCTAAATGTAAATACCAGAAATTAAAAGCTGAAATTCTTAACACTTGTTTCATATTCATCTTTTGAACTTAAACGTAAATATCTTCAGTGAACAAAATGACTGACCGTTCCATTACTTTTAAAGAGGACTAATGTAAATATCCATATTATCTCGTTAAATATGATAGAAAACGAATATTTAATTCATTAGATACTTCACTTGTAACGTAAATGTTCGAACGTTCATAAAGCAAACATCTAGCCACCCAGGATTTATAAGATCTCTTAAAGAATGATCTGATTGAAAAGAGAAAAAAATCGATATAAATCAAATAATGGAATACATCTCGCCGTGAGAGAGGCTCTTCATATAGAATATCTTGCTTTCACTCTCAGCCTTACCTTACTCAAAAGCATTAATAGTGTGTTGAACTTTTTTTAAACAGTAGAATGACGCAACTATTAAATTCCAGCTACGCTCAACACGCGAAGCTTGGAATAGACTAGCATTCATGACAATCCAAAATCTATCTTAAAACATGAAGACAAATAGCTCCCGTAGCATTTGAAAAAATATTTCACCCCAATCAAAGCAGATCTGCCACTGGTGCGCAGGAGTTTACGGAAGAAGTGAGATTAGAAAGAGGAACAAGTTACAGGGGAGCCAGAGAATGAGTAAGAACAGGATGAGAATATAGGTGTGAAGAGAGCTGCATGAGAGTTGAGTGAAAAAGAAGAAAAATATAATACAAGGATTGTCACGGAAAGGATGTGAGTCAAGAAGATAAGAGATGGCAATTGACTTTGCATTTAAATTCTTAGAGGTTGTAGTTTTCAGGGAAGCGAGTATCCGAAAAGGAATTCCACAGGCAGGACGTGCGAGCGAAGAAGATACTAGAGTAGAAGTTGCGATTACATTTGATTGGTTTTACTGTAAAAACGTGGCACCTACTTGCTACTCTAGTAGCTCGAGTAAATTCATGCAGAGGAGTCACCAGTGAGCTAAGCTCACCAAAAGCAGAAGCCGTGAAAATATTTATAGAAGATACAGAGAGAAGCCACATTACGTCGGTAAGAAAATGATTCGACTTGAGCTACCACGTCGGGATCAATTACATTGCAGATTCTCCGATGGATTTTGTCAAGAACACCGAGGTGAATAGCAGAGGCACCCGACCAGATGTGACAACAGTATTCAATGCACGGGTGGATGATAGATTTATATATGTGCAAGGGATTCAGACGAGAAAAAACTTCCTCACCCAACACGGTGAACCGTGCTTCCTAGCAGCAGATTTATCTATGGATTAAATATAGTCATTCCATTCGAGATCGGCTGATAGATTTAGACCTAGGAGGCGCAATGTTTTGCTTTTAGGGTGACTAACCTGATCCATTCTGATGGGGGTGGGGTAGAAACGATTGTCTATGTTTTTAAATGATAGCAGCTTCATTTTGGAAGCATTAAAATTCACGAGGCATTCATTACCACAGTCCACCACAGTATGAGGGTTCTCCATCTTTCTTAAATATAGGAACCACAGAAGAGAACTTCTCGCTGGCAAGAAGCAGAGAGGAAGTAGTTGTAGAGTTTGGAGGGGACAGATGAGAGTTTAGGGGAACGTTCTTCAGTACAATGATTGGGATTCCGTCACCTCCGCTCGCCATATGAGGATCAAGCTTTAAAATAATGTTAAAGACTGCCGAGGGAGTAATGTGATCGTCACTAAGTTAAGCCTCACTTTTAGGTGGGAAGTCGGGTACAGCTACCTCGGAGAAATCAAATGCCCAGTTGGTGGAAAATCTGCGAGCAAAGCATTCAGCCTTGTCCGCTGAAGATGTGAGGACCTCAAATTAATTTATTAAACGGTTGATTAAGGGCTTGCTGTTATTTACCAGATTTTAACAGAGCCGTCAGTAGTCTTTGAAGTTAAATTGTTAGATGCTATACACTATCATTCTTTCAGCAAACAACAGCTTAGCATCATTTAGTATCCTCTTGCACTGATTATAAGTATAGTCAAAAAAGTCAATTATGGTCTCCATTAAAGCCGCATGAAGTGATTTATGTGAGCAATAACAAGGGAGAACCAGGGGGACGAATGTGTTTCAAGTCGTAACTTCTTAGCTGGGATGAAATCGTTGATGCCAGCTTTAACCAATGAAGAGACCTCAGACGCAGAGTCCTCAACGGGAAGAATAAAAACTTTGTTCCAAGGGACGTCACGCAGAAAATCGCGGAACGACTCATAGTCTGCTCTTTGGTAGCAGTAAGATATTCCGCTGGTCTGGGGTTCCTGGGAGGAGGGGTGTGAAAAGATATATTAACGGAAACCACAGAATGATCAGAGTTTCCAAGAGGACAAAGCTGCATAACATGAAAAGAGTCAGGGATAGAAGTGAAACAGAGATCTAGTAGCGAGTTAGTTCCATTTGTGTTATTAGAGAAACGCGTGGGGAAATCAGCTACTTGCGTAAGGGATTGAAGAATTGAAAAGTTCATGATCTGGACACCAGCAAGATTTCCGACAGTTTTCCAGCTATTTGGCATTGTGGGCATTAAAGTCTCCAAACACAAATATATGAGCGAACAGCTGAGTAAAAATGGCGTTATCTATAATTTTACTTTATAGTTCAGCATAGTGAACCACTTTTAATTCAGTTGACTTCTAGCTTCATGAGAGAGAGAGAGAGAGAGAGAGAGACCTTCTTGCCCGAACGCCTAAAAGAGTTCACTGAAAATGGCTAAAGAAGTCGTCGAAATTTATTGGGCCAATGGACAATACATTCAATTTTTACATTTCCCTTATCATGGCAAACGGAAAACTAAAAGGGTTAACTGAAAATGGCTAAAGAAGTCGTCGAAATTTCT